>OZ024917.1:72957969-73092969 GCA_964017125.1 Flabesymbios commensalis
ATGCATTCATTCATTCATTCATTCATTCATTCATTCATTCATTCATTCATTCATTCATTCATTCATTCATTCATTCTCATTTCATCCATCCATTTCATTTACAGCGATGGCTAATTCGGTCCGGTTGTAGCTAGAAAATGTGTTCGAGTCGGATGTCTGCATATACAGTGCTGCAAACAGTTCAAAGGTCCGGAATGTGCAGTACTGTATATGGTACTATGCACCATAAAGAATACTTGAATTCATTCGGTAAGAGTAGGGCATAGTCCCGACTTCGGGCTTCATTCTGTCACGATATTGCCATAATTATGCAGGAAGCGACGCAAATCAATATTATTTCCCTTCATTTCATCCATTGATATAATTCAGCTGTGAACCGTTATCAGGAAGATCTGTTACATTATTAATTGAACGTTTATCAGATCACAAACACTTCCTTAACAACAGCACGTTATCACACTTGTCCTATCTATCTAATATAGATATAATATAGATATATATGTGTGGTTAGGTTGGCGTCGCTTATTTTTCTCAACAAATACATGTATATAGCAAACCAATACAAATATCATCACCGCCAAATTTCGTTTCAGGAGCATAATAAGGCGTCATAATGCCACAAATTAAGGCGTAATAACGCCCTAATTTAACCATTGCACCGCGGATCACGACTATATATCCTTTTTGATATATTTTATTAATAGTTTAAATCACAGCTATTTGGAAAGACATGAGTTTTTAAAGGTGATCTATCACCCCTTATATAGTATGAATAATTTTGTGACAAATAAATCAAAGTTGCCACAAGATGAGGCACAAGTGTTTCCGTATATGGGGTGATTGGCTATCATGTGACCCTTTAAGAGGACCCCATATAAGGACATAATTATTCATACAATATAAGGGGTGATAGATCACCTTTTAAACATCAAGATTCGCAAATGTTTGGTCTCAAATTAAACAAATATCAGTATTTTTCACCCACTTAAAGTGGGTGAAAAATGATTGTTTTAGCTCTTCACGGTTTATCCCTTAAAACGCTGAATTTTTTTATGAAAACCTCGGAGACCAAAGGCCATTTTTCAATTTGAAATCGTCATAAATGTCTTAGTTAGCTCTTTCCGATTTATTTGAATATCTATGTTATGGGTCTACGACCATTAGACATATTTTTACCCTTACAGAGCGGGGATCGACTTTAGACGTCAGAATCTGACGTCTACAGACGTCAGATTCTGTCGACTAAAGTCATCCCCGCTCTGTAATAGTTAACCCTTTCAAGCCTGAGTTTACCATTGTCACCTTCATCCACTACAAGCCGCGAATTGCTGACGCAATTCTCGACTTGTAGTGGATGAAAATGACTTGATGTGGTTTAAAAATTAAAGAAAATTGCCATGTTTTGGTAAACCGGTTTCATGGAAAGTTTCATTCCAAAACCCCGAGTTGTCGGAAAAGTAGGTATGTTTTCAGGGATTTAAAATGGTGCTTTAATGCATCGTGAGGGCTTAAAGGGTTAAGACAATATAGTTTAATCATTTAAATTAATAACCCCTTATTAAGGAGTAATAATACCCTATGTCTAATGTAAACATTATGCACAGGGGTACCGTACATGTCTGTCAGTTGGCCAGCTAGCCAGTCTAACTTTGAGTTATTCCACATACACTTCCAATAAATATATACTATTTGTATATGATATACTCTGCAAATAGAGATTGCTAAGTACTCTAATAACGGGTATATATTGCTGGGTCATGCTGACTATATCACCATCATCCAGTCACTCATCGTATTAATCCTCCATTCTAACACTTGACATCTGACCGGAGAAAACGTGAAACTATTTAATGTTGGACCACCGTCTACGACATTGGCCCAATATTTAACCAACACAGTGCCTATGTATCGTAATTGATGGGCTACCTGGCTATCAATAGATAACATGTCATATACAGTAAATATTGTCCTCAGGGCGCATCCAAGAATCAGAAAAGGGGGTACAGGTGGAGCCTTATCCAAGAATCAGGGAAGGGGGTACAGGGGGAGCGTATCCAAGAATCAGAGGAGGGGGTACACGTGGAGCGTATCCAAGAATCAGGGGAGGGGGTACAGGGGGAGCAGGGGGTACACGTGGAGCGTATCCAAGAATCAGGGGAGGGGGTACAAGGGGGATCTAATGATGAGCTTTTAGCGCATTGTGAAAATGTACAGTTTTTGCTTCCAATCGTTTTCACTACTCGGGATGTAAGATTTAATGTTTAAAATTGTTGTAAATTGTATTTTACAAAGTTATTTGTGTCTATCCGGTAATTATTTATTAGTTATTAAGGTGTCGGCGTATCATTATTTATATATCATGCATAATATAAACATGCATTATTACCAATATGGACAAATATTTTCATAAATAGAACATTTTGGATATGACATATCAACAGGCTATAGGTTTATGTACGGACACTGTTTATGTGTGCATCCAATCACAGCTAACTCCACGAGCTAATCAACCCTTAGATCACTGGGCTGATCAATTTTAACTTTTAGTCACTTGAAGTTGTGTCTCGCTACCGCGATCCACAACTTCAAGTGACTGAAAATGTATGTTATTTGTGAAATTTAGGTACCAATATATATCAAGTGTTTCAAGATCGAAGGCATATTTTACTTTTAACAACTGATTATCAGGGGTTATACAGGTGCTAATAAAAACACAGACTGTCTACTGTAGTCGACACCAGTGTTGACTTTGACTTTGAGTATGTTATTTGTGAAATTTAGGTCCCAATATATATCAAATGTTTCAAGATTGAAGGCATCTTTTACTTTTAACAGCTGATTATCAGGGGTTATACAGGTGCTAATAAAAACACAGACTGTCTACTGTAGTCGACACCAGTGTTGACTTTGACTTTGAGTATGTTATTTGTGAAATTTTGGTCCCAATATATATCAACTGTTTCAAGATTGAAGGCATATTTTACTTTTAACAGCTGATTATCAGGGGTTATACAGGTGCTAATAAAAACATAGAATGTCTACTGTAGTCGACACCAGTGTTGACTTTGACTTTGAGTGAAAGTCAACACTGGTGTCGACTGTAGTAGACACCAGTGTTATAAGGGTTAAGAGACGTACAGGTGCGGTCTGTGGTATATTGTCTCCAGAATAATAGCTTTTTCTGTGAATTCCGCAAACATTATAGGATAAAGCCCGAGGAGCTCTATATTCTTAGCCGTGGAAAAATCCGAGGCCGAAGGTCGAGGTTTTTTTTCACGGCTAGGAATGTGGAGCTGCGAGGGTTTCAACTGACTTAAAACACATCCGAACATAACAGCTCCGTCACACCTGACTGATTATAGCATCATAGGCCTACCATGATAATTGGTCTGTACTTGGTCAACAATAACTCTCCATTCCCGGCTTAGAGTGTTGTGGTCGGACAAAGTAAATAATGTAGTGGTGTGTTATAAAGCTAATTTTTATAAACACAATGCGCTCACCTCAAGTCAACATAGTGTCTAGTAATAAAAAAAAACATCGACTTTTAACGTTACATGACTGTTGCATTAACTCTTAAAACGCTATAATATGTTATATAAACCAAACAAAGTTTTTTTTTAAATTTGAAATCATCATAAATGTCTTAGTTTGCTTTTTCTGCTTCATTTGAATACCTATGTTATGGACCTACGACCATTATTATGTTTTATTCCTTCAGTGCGGGGATCGATTTTACACGTCAGAATCTGACGTCTATCGCGTATAAAGTCGATCCCGCACTGAAAGGGTTAAAAAGTTGTACGCAAACAAACTTTATGTTTTTTTCCATTTGAAATCATCATAAATGTGTTAGTTAGCTTCTTTTGCTTCATTTGAATACCTATGTTATGGGTCTACGGTCATTATAAATATTTAACTCTTTCAATGCTGGGATCAACTTTAGACGTAATCTGACATCTAAAGTCAGTCCCCGCACCGAAAGGGAATAATGTCTTTCTACTTGAGGCAATAAAAACCACAGTTGTAACTGAGTGGACCGTTCTGGATACACAATCAATGTCACCATGACACCCAGTAAACACAAAACATTTTTGTAACATTTGTACAATGTTGGACCAGAGTCGAAGGCGTTGGGCCGACGTTGTACAAATGTTATAAAAAAGTTTTGTGTTTGCTGGGCAACAATCACTTAGTCACAAGTGTAATATCAATAATTATACTACCCGATCACGTCAACTTATGTATACCAGGACTATCAATTATATGATGTTTTTTACTTGGGGTCTACTACTGTGACATATTATAGTACAACAAGACAGCTTATCAGCTTACATTATGTGAGTTATTTAACTTGCCTTGATGATTTGTAGTCCATTTTTACATGTTATTTCTTAAAAATCAATCAATCAATCAATCAATCAATCAATCAATCAATCAATCAATCAATCAATCAATCAATCAATCAATCAATCAATCAATCAATCAATCAATCAATCAATCAATCAATCAATCAATCAATCAATCAATCAATCAATCAATCAATCAATCAATCAATCAATCAATCAATCAATCAATCAATCAGCAAGCAAGCAAGCAAGCAAGCAAGCAAGCAAGCAAGCAAGCAAGCAAGCAAGCAAGCAAGCAAGCAATACACAAGGCAATCAATCACTTAATCAATATCCAATGTCTTTGATTAGTTTGTTTACCTTACGTAATTACACTTCCATACATGTTTGGCACACATCAACATGCGATGACTTAATAATGACAATAACATTTTAGTTCAGTGAATGATTTATTAATGGCCCATTATGTACGACAAAAACAGTCGTACGTAAAATAAGTAGTAAGTTATTCAGTGTGTACAAACTTTTCATAGTAAGTAATAAAACCCTTTGCGATTTACAGTCTGGATCGAAAGACTATTTACTGCTTTATTAGTTATTTACCGCTTTAATTTCCAATGTTCATAAAGAACACATTATTTTAATTTCAAAAACATTCTCGCGCCCTTTGATTCAAAGCATTGGAGACCCCCCCCCCCCCCCCATGTTCAAATAGAACAGACTTGATCAATTACATGTATGTGATATGATTCTATTATATATCAGTCTTGGTCATTTTAACAGGATATTTTGTGCCCCTGTGCAGGTCTCTATTATAATTATACATTATCAGGTCATTTTAAGAGTGAGGTACTAGTAATATACACCTTCACAGATAAATAAAGAGGATCTAAAAATGTGTTTGTTACAAATCATGTACCCACAGTCTGGATCAATGAAAAGCCTTTCTGAGGAGTGTGTGTGTGTGTGGGGGGGGGGGGGGGGGGGAGGATGAGGGGTACATCAGTCATAAACGAAGGTGTCCAAAAATAATCCGTGACTGTGATCAATAGACAGCTGTAGATCGCTGAAAAGCAATGCAAGCTCTTTTTTACATATTTTTACATATGTTTTTTTTATGATTTTTTTTACTCATTTGAAGCTAGAAATTGGATTAGTAATTCCCGCTAAAAATGAGAAAAAAACACAACAAGTCTATACAACTACAAGGGTTAAGGAAACAATGTAACCCAACACCAGAGGTCAAAGGGTTATTATGGTGATATAGATCAAAGGGTCTGTAGACGTCAGAATAGACGTCAGATTCTGACATATAAAGTCAATGGCAGTAGACCTTCAAAGAAAGCAGAAACAGCTACCTAAGACATTTATGATGTTTTCAAAATCGAAAAAACTTCTTTGGTCTCTTGGTTTATACTCAAATATTTCAGCGTTTTGATGGTTAATATACACTGCCCACCCCAGACACTGCTATTTCGCATGGTAAAATGTGCAGATGGTTGACGTCATATGTCCCCCCGCTCTCAATTTCAAGTATTGTAGTAAGCTTGTGATTAGCCGGCTGTCTTGCTATAAGTACCCTGATCGGCTGGCGAGAATATTATGGTGGCGGAGGGGTTGGTGTAGACAGATACCTGTGTGGAGCTAGTTGTCCGCATTTTGATACACGCGTGCCGTCTGTGTCTGGTTGGAACAGGCTGCACAGTGCTCTGTGTAGGGTTAATAGAGATTAGGCCTACGTCAGCGCTTAAAGGGTTAAATCTCCCAGAAGTTAATGCGGTAATCGTCCCCCTTGGATATAAAAGGGTGTATCTGCCACTTTACGAAGTGGCAGATACACCCTTTTATATCCAAGGGGTCGGTGCTCGTCGGTGCTCTAGAACAGATTGACGGACATCACGCGACCATCACCATTTCTTTGTGGTCGCAAAAACTAACTGTCAATTTTTTTGAAAGTTTGGTCGCCATAGGTCAACTACATATTATTTTGGGGCGCAAAAACTAAGAAACTGGCTGTCAAAGTGAATAAAACAAGTCTATACTACTACAAGGGTTAAGGACACCATGTAACCCAACACCAGACGGTGATACATTGTGACAGTGTTGGTGTAATGTTGGACCACCGTCTACGACGCTGGCCCAACATTAAACCAACACTGTTTGCCCGTGTTTGATGAGCGGCTATTTATGGATTCATACCTTAAGGATTAGTGTCCACAGCCGTGCAAAGCCAAAAGGCAGTAACTGCTTACTTTTTAAGTACGCAGTTACTGCCTTTATGCTTAGTATGCCACAATAACATATCAATCAGACTAATCTATACATGAACTACTATGCCATATGCTATAAGGACAGGGGCTTAAATGAGGGGGTGCGATGGCAAATTACGTTACTTTCTAAGGCCTAATTATATTGCAGGTTTAAACCTTACAGTGCGGGGATCGACTTTAGACGTCAGAATCTGACGTTTGTAGACGTCAGAATCTGACGTTTAAATTCGATCCCTGCACTGTAAGAGAAAAAATATGTATAATGTTCGTAGACCCATAACATAGGTATTCAAATGAAGCGCAAGGAGCTAACGAACACATTTATGATGATTTCAAATTGAAAAAACTCTTTGGTCTCCATGGTTTATACAAAAGTATTTCAGCGCTTTGAGGGTCAAAAGATATTTTTCTAGAAATTTCAGATCGCCTAGCAATTTGTTATTTTCAACATGTATGTGTGACGGGCAGTAGTGTGATGTACATGTTGTACACAGGGTACTACAGGTAAGTAGGCACTTGTGATAATGTCTGTACAACCTGTGTAGGTGATCATGTGTGCAAATCGTATATGCGTGAAAAGTCATGGTTCATTGACCATGATTCGGATTTTGTTGATGCTGGAAGAATGTGATTGGCTGGGAGGAAACCGCGCGAAATCGTGCGTCTCCGTCGACAATTTTTAGTCACTTCTCATTTTATCTGGCAGCGTGAAGCTGCAGTTATTTACCATTGACTGTTCATGATTATTACAGGTTGGTGGCTTAAAGTCCCTTTATGGGTTACAGTGATAAACATTGTTTCATCAAATATTGTATTTTAAAAGGTTCATGTAAAGCCTGATATCAGTTGGATATATATATTAGAATAATTGGAATATTATTTACCGTAACACACGGTTTAATTAACCCTGTATTAGGACTTCTCATTTTATCTGGCAGCGTGAAGCTGCAGTTATTTACCATTGACTGTTCATGATTATTACAGAATACATGTGAATAAAGACTGTGCAGAGATACCCTTTGTTATGTGTTGATGCCATGGCAACGCCACCAGCTATCTGGTCCACCCCCTGCCTATGCCCTTAAAAGCTTGAGTTCCGGATCCTCAACCCACGAAAATGAAGTCACGGAAGTGTGGTTTGCAGCTAGCCGGGAGAATAATTCCCACCCGTGACATATGCAAGACCGATTACTATGTCACATGTGTAAATGTCGACATCTAAATGTAGGGTGCTAATAACGCTTTCGAAGGCAAAATGAGGATCTGTTAAATATATAATGTGGTGTCTTGCTCTGGATTTTTTTAGTTTAGAAATAAGTTATTTATCAGCATAAAATTAGACGGGCTTTTGTGTCGTTTTCTCATCCTGCGTGCAGGGTGTACTTGTTTTCCCACTACACCCTGCCAGATATGAGCCTGTGTCTACATATTTGGGACCCCACTCCAGGAGGACACACGTGCCTCTCGTGCGCCCCCCCCCAAGCTTAGACATCAAAGCTAATCGCAACGCGCCGGCAATCAGACGGCACCGTCTGGGCCTTGGAACATCAAGCCAAGTGACAGTATACGCGAAGCGATGCGACAACTTGGCCAACGCTGTTCCAACATTGTGATAGCATCGATGATAATGGCCCAACATTGAGGCAGCACTGTATCCTTGCCATCTGCGAACTGTTATTTGTACAGCCTATCACACAATTATAGAGTGTGTACAACTGGATTATACAGTCAAATATTGCCACCTCTGATTACAAATTGAATAATTAGAGCCTAAAACGGGGGATTTCATCAGCTAATAAATCAAAAACAGTTTAAACAGTGGCTGAACTCTTATTCTTGTGATTTTGTGTCGATATATTCCCCCTAATTATCTACTTATGAACGAAAACGCACGCAAAATATGTGGTTTCATTTTGAAAAATAATACGTAATTTCGAGATTAAATGTGCTCATATAAAGTCAGGAAAATAATTCAGAACGTTATATGTGTCTCTATTTATAGTAAAATATGTATGCTATGACATACTTGAATTAGAAATGTATGGGTAACATATTTATTGCAATAAAAGCTATATTTAGTATAAACATATTTATTTTCAGAGGATTACATAATAGCTACAAAAAGCTATATTTGTTCTACATGTACCACTTTCATAATTTTGGGCAGAGTTTGAAATTTAGGGGAGGGGCCGACAGTTGGGAGTCGCGTGGAGAGGGGTGCTCAAATAGGTGGAAAAGGCCTCATCGCATTCAGGGGTAGAGTGAGAACGATTACAACTGAAGTCTCTACAGGGTGCGCATTCTAAGCTCTGTGACATTATCACCACACTTTTGAGAATGACTTCATGTTCTTTATAATGTACAGTAGGCTACCATAGGCAACGCTGTACACTATATCTCAGTCATCGATTTCTTAATTTAAAAGTCCAATAAACTGATTTGGCACTGGAATGTACCCTATCGACGCCCCTTGATAACATTCTGGTAACTGGAAGTTGTTGGCGACTACTATATAAGTCTAATCTGGGAATCAATTGGCCGATATTACATTGCGTCAGGTTTAAACATATATTTGTAATATTTCCTCGTATTTGACCGACTAGGTTATTGGCGGTGAAGTGGTGTTACACTCTTAAACAGCCGGTACCGAGTATATTCGGAGTTTTTTTACATTTTTTATTAGCATATTGCATATCAGCTCTTAAACATATTGAAATAAAACGTGACATCAATCAGCAAAAAATTAAAAATATTTTACCTCCATTTTGTTAAATCTGATTATTTTTCACTCACTAGAAGTTGTGGATCGCGTCAGCGAGACACAACTTTGTGTGGGTGAAAATTCCAATTGAATATTCTGGCGGTTAAAGGGTTGATCTGCAGCCAGTGTATATATTTAGTTTCAAATTAACCCTTGAACGCCAATGACGACTACGGTCGTTTTAATTGGTTTGATTGGTCAATCGAGAGGTTAAAAATTAAAATTAATTACCTTAGCGGGATGATGGTTAACAACTCTTTGTGATTGTTTCCTTCAAGTTGTGTGTCGCGAAATCGAGACACAACTGAACGCCTCAGAGGTAATGTGATCCAAGTGTAAAATTAGTTTCTTTTTTGTAACTGTGACATTTGCGGAAATAAAATATATAGTAAATATTAAAGTAAGATATCTAACCAACCGTTTAAAATTTCTAATCATATTAATCAACAAATTTTTTTTTCACTTCCATTATGCGACTTTTTTCTCAAAGGTCAATTGATCCAAGTCAATGGGTGTGAATAGGAACATCTGAATTGGATACGTTTTACACTGGCACATATGAGGAACATGACAGATACAATGTTATAAAACACCTCTTAAATGGATTTTATTATGTCATGGATATCATTACCAAATCATCACTGGATCATGATGATCAGATACAGTAGCCGTTATACTCATTCCGTTAGTTAAATATGTATATATGTATACATTTGGAGAAGTTTATTTATAAAATAAAATAAAATAAGTCCAGAATTGTTTTATGGCGACGTCGATGAATAGTAGTATTCAACATTCATGCGTAATTGTCCATATACCGTTTCGAAATAAAGACGTAATAAAGTTTATTTAAAAAATGAAATATAACAATTGAAATAAAGTTTCTTTCGTAAAATGACAGGACTTGGATCATTTTAACAACATTGTTTGTTTGTTTGTTTGTTTGTTTTGTTTGTTTGTTTGTTTGTTTGTTTGTTTGTTTGTTTGTTTACTTGTTTGTTTGTTTGTTTGTTTGTTTGTTTGTTTGTTTGTTTGTTTATACGTCCGCAGGATTACTTACAAAGTGGAGAACACAAAACGCCAAGTGGCGCCCTGCGGTGAAAGAATGGAATGTCATCAAAGTATCAGCAGGTAATATGACGTGTATCTTATTCGCCAGGTGGCACTCGTAAAATATAATGTGCCCCCAGTATGTCCAAGTAAAAACGAGACATTGCCTCGAACTAATAAATATCACAGAAAGGGAAAATTAATTAGAGTATTTGGTGTCTAATAATATGAATAGGCATGCCTAGAAAGCGAGCGGAATTATTATTATGAACTAAAGTAGGGGCTCATGTATACTCGCCGTCAAATTAAAAATGATCAACCAGGATCGCATGATTCTCGGCGATTTCTCCGTCAATTTTGAACCGATTTTCTTGTCATTTTGCAGAGGCCATTTTCTATTAAAATCCTAACAGGGGTAAAAATTTCGCAAAATAATATTCAATATTTCAAAAGTTAGACCATTTGCCATGTAATAAAATTTCAAAATTAGTTTAATGGGTTTAAAGAGGAACGTCGTAATTTCAATTCATTACATGTCAAATGGTCTAACTTTTGAAATACGCTATATAATTTTACAAAATTTTCAGAATTGACGGAAAAATCGCCGAAAATCATGCGATCCTGGTTAATTTTACAAAATTTTCAGGGCTGTTAGGATTTGAATAGAAAATGGCCTTTGCAAAATTTTAAGAAAACCGGTTCAGAATTGACGGAAAAATCGCCGAAAATCATGCGATCCTGGTTAATTTGACGGCGAGTATAATGACATAGGCTATATAGGCCTAAGTATAGTAGTAGCCTAAGTATAAGTCAATGTAACGTGAGGATTACGTGTAGGTTAGACTACACAACAAATGGCAGGCCCTGCCGCAGGGTGCTGAGCGATCCATATATTGTCGGAAGGCCCAGGCCGCCCACTTGCGAGCTAGCTAAAGTCTAAACCAAACAAAAAACATTGGGCCCTGCAACACTGAGACTGAGTTAGATTACACTACTATTTACAGAAATGTAGTGTTATCTACATCTTCAGTGTCTAAAAAAATAAAAACGGACGCAAACTTTTTAGATGTCGTCCAAGTATGTTGTAGAAATAGACTAAATGAACTGTCAGTGAGTTTGGTCTTAAATAACTTTGCAAGGGAAATGTTCTCGCAGGGATTTTTTTCTACTCGCTAGGTGGTGTATACATTCACATCGGCGATAATCAGGGACGTTGACGATAGATTTTTTCCTGTAAGTATGTGGGGATGACTGAACTTTGACCTCAACAATACTAAGCAGGAAACAAGATGTCAGCGCCCATGAACACCACGAAATATTCAATCTAACACTGTTAACATTAGATTTTTGGCCTTTCTTTGCTGACACCCGTTGCTGTAAGAGCTCGCTCCCGCGAGCTAGGGCCCTTCGGGCCCCAGCTCGCGAGTCCGCTCGCTATTAAATTACATACACAGGTTTTATAAATACGACATATGTATGTAAAGTATAAACAAGAAGCTGCTTACTTGAAACCTGAACCTTTGTTTGTCTTTGTCGAAAAAAACAGTAATTGTTTAACCCCTTCAGCGCGGGGATCGACTTTAGTCGTCATAATCTGACGTCAATAGACGTCAGATTCTGACTACTAAAGTCGATCCCCGCGCTGTCAGAGTAAAAATATTTAAAATGGCCGTAGACCCATAACATAGGTATTCAAATGAATCGGAAAGAGCTAACTAAGACATTTATGATGATTTCGAATTGATTAAAACCCTTTGGTCTCCATGACTTATACAAAATTATTTCAGCGCTGTAAGGGTTAACCCTTTCACCGCTAAGTGCGAATACAGTCGTTTATAATCCATTTAATTAGCCGATTAAATAACTGTTATTGAGAATTAAATATCTGCATTTACACATGTTTGGTGGAAAATTAAGCAAATATCAGTCATTTTTACGCACTTGAAGCTGTGGGTCGCGGTAGCGAAACACAGCTTCAAGTGCGTGAAAATTTAATTAATTTATTTAATTTAATTAATGTGATTTAGCGCTGTAAGGGTTATATAAAGAAAGCAGTTACTGTTGTTTGTCTTTGCACGGCTTGCACGGCTTGTTCATGAATACTCACTGTTGATTCTGTGTTCCGCTGGAGTCGCTGCGGTGATCTGTAGGCGAACGGGGCAGTGCGGTGGTGGTCATCTGCCTTTACCCTTTCCTCCTCTTGCTCTCCCTCCACCTCCATTCTTCTTTCCTTCTCCAAATCAACATCTCCCTGTTCAAACACGTCGTCTTCTTCTGACCCTCCCACTCCACTCCCCTCTACGTGACCTTGCTTAAATTCCCGTTCTTGAAGCAACGCAAATCCTGGTTTATCAGCCGAATCAAAATGACCTTGACGTTCCCTACCAAGGTCATACTGTTGACCTCCTTGTTTTTGTCTATTTCCTGCGTTAATACTATATCTCTTGTTGAGTTTTGCCCGCTGGTTCACATTTGTCAGTTTCTCCGTTTTTTGGGGTGATGACCATCTTTTCTTGGTATTTGATCCACCTTCTTCCTCTGTGTACAACCTCCAGCTCTGAGGCTGGGATTCCTTCCTCCAGGGCTGATGGGGCTGTGGTTCACCCTCCATTCGCCAGGGCTCCTTCCTGGGCTGTGATTCATCCTCCATTCGCCATGTGTCGCTCTGGTCGGTCTCGCGCTCACTCAGTAACAGCTGCGCACGCGCCAATACGTGCGCCCTCTTCTGGCGTGGGTGAACATCATAGCTGGGTTTTCGCGTTGAAAAGCGACGACTAGGCATCTAGAAATCAGAGAAAAACGAATAAACTGAATCTGTTGTATCCAACAAAGACTTTTTCCAAGCATTTAGTTGGCACAGTATCATATATAGGCCTAGCCGCTGGTCCAATGTCAATCCAGCTTTGGATCAACGTCTCATATATTCTGGGAAGCATGAGAATAAAAAAATGATGATATGACTACAGATTACTGAGCAATAACGATTATAAATTATATTAAACGTAACGACGACCAGCTTTTGTGGTGTGAACATAAATCAATAACCTGAAATATTGTATTTTTTATTTTCAAAAATATTATAATGGCCGTTAAATGTCAGATTTGACATATTGGTCTTCATCTTTTTTATTTCATAAGTTGTTATTCGTTTCTTTTTTTGCCGTTTTTACAAATGATATTAAACTGTTAAGGAAATCTTGTTAAAAGTGATCTATCACCTCTTATATGGTATGAATAATTATGTCCTTATATGGGGTGATTGGCTATCATGTGACCCTCTCAGAGGGTCACATGATAGCTAATCACCCCATATATGGGGTGATTGGCTATCATGTGACTCTCTCAAAGGGTCACATGATAGCCAATCACCCCATATAAGAACACAATTGTGCCCCATCTTGTGGCAACTTTGATTTATTTGTCACAAATGTATTCATACTATATAAGGGGTGATATGTCACCTTTAATATAATACTCACCTCCGCTGGCTGTGACATCTTCAGTTATGATCAGACATCAGATGTTCCCATGGTTATCTGAAAACACAAGTATTTTTTAACCCTTTAAGTCCTCACGATGCATTAAAGCATCATTTTGCAGCCCTGAAAACATACTTAAGCTTACTACAACCAAGGGTTTTGGAATACAAATTTCCATGAAACTGGTCTACCAATACATGGACATTTTCATTAATTTGTCCCCTACATCAAGTCATTTTCATTCACTACAAGTCGAGAATTGCGACAGCAATTCGCGGCCTGTAGTGGATGAAGATGACTATGGTAGATTCAGGCTTGCAAGGGTTAATAAGAAACTGAAAATACAGATAATAATATTTGTGTAAGATGTGTACTTGAATTAATCATTTTCTAGTTATCCTGTGTAATTTTTCACCCACATTTGCTGTTTATTTTATCACATAACTGCAATGTATAGCTTATACCATTGGTTATAAACTCTGAAAGCGTGAACTTCAAGTGGGTGACAATTACTCTTATTTGTTTAATTTGAACACACACATTTGCAAATCATCTTGTTTAAACAGTAGTTTCATTCCCAATAACAGTGATTTGATCGATTTCAAATTGAAATGAATCGGGCTTTAGGCCACCTTTGTGCACATATAGGCTAAACTGGGCCAGGAGAACCTCCTGATCGGAATCAAAACGATTATGTTCGCGTTTAGCGTCGCGTTTAGCGCTTCAGGTCCTTTTTCTGCATAGAAATGTTACATTGATTGGGATTAGACCCACGAATGGCATGAGGGAGATAATTTTCACGAGAATATTAAAGGGAAATGCCCAGGTCTACAATAATTTTATTTTAGCTAGGTGTGAACATGTCCATAGACTAGAACTGCGCACTTATCAGTTAGGCTAGAAATAGAGACGAAATTCCTGTATTTCTTATTTTTGACATAGTTGTCAAAAATAAGAAATCTGGAGTTTCGTCTCTATATCTAGCCTAACTGGTGAATGCACAGCACAAACATTAAAAAAACTTTTGCAGTTCTAGTTCATAGACATGTTTACATCATATGGTCATATTAATAAGCCGGAATAAAATTAACAGATATAGATCCACCCCAGCAAACACAAAACATTTGTATAACATTTGTACAATGTCGGTCCAGCGTAAAAGACGTTGGGCCGACGTTGTACAAATGTTCTACAGATGTTTTGTGTTTGCTGGGACAATGTCAATGCAATATTCATTTACAGGCTAGATGACGCCCTAAACACCAGATACGCATGAAAACCCAGATAAGAAAACTTTCTATCATTTTTGCTACAAACAAATGATAAATATTTTATTCAAAATGGTAATAGACCATTATAATATTTAAATTTATTTATTTATTCTAATATTTAAAATATAGTGATATCTCATGAAAACTGCACTTTCAGAAACGAACTTACCAATCTATTGTTTTAATAACCAGTTCCTTTCTGTGTTAGCTTCTCCTGGCCCAGTTTAGCCTATATGTGCACAAAGGTGGCCTAAAGCCCGATTCATTTCATTTCATTTCATTTTCTGTGTTAGCCATTTTAATTTTTATCTACTTGAAGTTGTGGGTCGCGGTAGCGAGACATAACTTCAAATGGCTGACAATAGCTCATATTTGTTTAGTTTGAGATTAAATGTTGATATTTAAACACGCATTGCATTCCCAATAAGAATGATTTCATCGGAGCGGAGTGAAACGACCATAGTCGTGCCTAGTGGTGAGAATTGAATGAATGAATGAATGAATGAATGAATGAATGAATGAATGAATGAATGAATGGATAAAGGAATGAATGGATAAAGAAAAGAAGAAATAAATGTTATTAATACATCGAAATTCAATACATATTATAAAGCTTTCCCATTATGGTTATATAGATCCCAATATTTGCTACTACAATGGAAGGGTTAAAAATGACAATTGATCATATCAACGTCAAGGAATATAACATTTCGTCACGGTGTCACCAAAGGGTCGCATACAAGTGAATCATTGGTATTATGAAACTTTAATTCTATTGAATAATATGCACTTGGCGACAACGGTAACTGATGAATGGTTACGCAAACTGGCTGAATAGCGACTAAATGTGGATCAATGGCAGTGAGTTATGTAACCAGGAGAAACATATGTCACTGAGTTACGCAGCGTTTATGTGGAAACAATGTGTATTTAATGTCGGACAAACGTCGCAGACGGTGAACCAGCATTGAATAAACGTTGTCTCAGCGCTTTTCTCTTTTTCAGTTAACATTTTAATCCCTCGCGATGCATCAAAGCATCATTTTGCATATCTGATGAATGATTCAATTTTCTGCACAGATGTGTTTTAGAACAAACATTTTCATGGAGCTGTTTTGATAATAACGATATCGTTTTTTCATTTGCCACCCACTTCAAGTCATCTTCATTCAATACAAGTCGCGAAATGCGACAGCAATTCGCGGCTTGTAGTGGAAGAAGATGACAATGGTAAACTCAGGCTTGATAGGGTTAGACATACATTGATGAATGTTGAATTGACCGGAACACATTACCCATGACCCGGATGCACTATACAAGTGCAGGGTGCGTTTCTCCACAGTTACACAATATCCCACCGAGCAAGAGCTACCCAGCAAACACAAGGCGTTGGCCCAATGTTGAGCTGATGTTGGCCCAACGTCTGCGACGCTGGCCCAGAATCAGCCCAACATTGGGCCAACGCATCGTGATTGCTGGGATATTGACCCAATGTTAATTTAAGGTTTGAACACCGTCCACCGTGTTGACACACAGAAGGGCGGGGGCAATAGGGTAGTGGTTAGCACCGCTGCCTTTCACGCCAGAGTTCGGGGCTCGGTTCCCGGTCTCGGCGGTTTGAAAGAAACAAAAAAATGTTTCTTCCCCACCCACGTGTGAAAGTCAGTATTGTGGGGAGCCTCCGTGACCGAGAGGTAGCGTGCTCGGCCTCAGACCGCCAGGACCGCCATTATCTCGAATCCTGTGTCTGGAGGACAGTGTCATCTCAATCATCTCACCATCCTCAGGAGGTACTCCTGGCCCAGTTTAGCCTACATGTGCACAAAGGTGGCTTAAAGCCCGATTCATTTAATTTCATTTTGACACACAGAAACGCGTACCCTCACGCACATACCGGCGTACTCACACACGTAGCCTAGCTGTATCTCATTTAGTAAAAAGTTAAAGACTTTTTATTTTGTCCAAGCTTTTCCATCCTAAATCCTCTGTGATCCGGCATGCTGGATCGACGAATTGAAACGGCAACCGAACAATGATAATGAGCCTGATTCGGATTTGCAGCGCCTCTGAGCTTGGGACACCGAGAATTTAGGCGCCTTAGAAGTTTTTCATTGCATTTACGTTCCTTTTATTTATTAGTATTTTTAAATGATTTAATTAATTAACATTGAGGTGGGAATAACAATGAGAGCAAATTATCTGTGTGCTTAGAGTGTTAAACAATGTGATTCTGTTGAATTCACGACGGATCGTATTAAGAAGGCAGATACCCAATAATGAATCTATACAAGAAGGTTGACAGAGCGATAAAGCTATTATGTGGAGAATTGAGTGGCTATTGATGTTGTCTGTCAGCACGCGCACAAACTCAGGCATCGAGAGCGGATGAAGCTTAAAGGTATGGTCAACTGGCAAAATTCGCGATACAAGGGTCCCCCAGAATACAATAGTGCCCGTGGGTAGGCCAAGGCCCTATTCCATAATAATACTAAAAATGCGTTTCATACGCAAAGCTTCATTAAGAGGAAGCTCGCAAATCACAGCAAGTTCATATATAATTGAGCGACATCTATGAGTTAATATTTCCCTCAAATCTCGAAGCCCTGGATCTTCGCTGGCCTGCAAACAAACTGACTGTATTTCTGCCGGTATCTCAAAACGGGTTGACCCCACGCTTGTACCGACACCCAGTGAACACAAAACATTTGTATGACTTTATACAATGTTGCCGACGTTTTATAAATGTTATACAAATGTTTTGTGTTTGAGGGGACAGGAGGACTTTCTCCCAAACATTGTACATTTCTCCAATGTTGGTTCAATGTTGGGCCAGCGTCGCAGACGTTGGCCTAACATAAAAACAGCGTTGGGTGAGTGTCTCGATGGAGTAGTATCCAATCTTGTAATCAGGTTACTGAATCAACCACACTGTACTGTATGCTGAAGGCTTACACGCATGCAAGTTTAGAACGTGACTCTATCTTTAAATTGCTGAAATATTTTTGCATAAAACAAGAAACCACATGGGATTTTTTTCTCATTTGAAATCATCATAAATGTCTTAGTTAGCTCTGTCTGCTTCATTTGAATACTTATGTTATTGGTCTACGGCCATTATTAATATTTTACTCTTTCAGTGCCGTGATCGAATGTTGACGTCAGAATCGGACGTCAGAATCGGACGTCCATAGACGTCAGATTATGACGTCTAAAGACGGTCCCTGCGCTGAAAGGGTTAAACCTCTTAGCGCGACTGTAGTAGTTTTTTATATGTTTTATTAGGCCTAGTCGATCAAATGACTGATACTCGGAATAAATTGGGTGTTTAGGAATCTAAATTTGCAAATATTTGGTCCCAAACTAAACAAATGTGTGAGACTTAAATTGTCTTGTTATATTTATTTTTCGCTTTAAAAGTTGGCATACACATATTTATGGGAATTTCCAAGTAACACATGCTTTAAAGGTTAATTTTACCGTAAATTGAACAATGCGATTCTGTTGAATTCAGCGAATCGTATTAAGACAGATACATCAATAAAATAATACATCTACAAGAACGTATACAGAGCTGATGAAGCTGTAAGGGGGAGAATAAAGTGGTTATTGATACTATGTGTCTGCACGCTCACCAGATCACGACACGGGCATCGATTATCATCATTATCGATCATAGTCTGCTGGATTCTCAGGGAGAAAACGAGCATGTTCACAAAAAAAGTGTTCCAAGGAATGGAATGGAATACTTGAGGGGTGGGGGTGTAAGCCCAATGATCGTATTCTAGTATAATTTTGAATTGCACGATGTCAATTCATGTAAGTCTGGATAATTATAAAACTATGTGGTCACACTTGGCATTTATTTAATAAGAAGATGAGTTATAACAATGTTGCTTTGTGTTGGGTCATTGTGGCCCAGCGTCACTGATGGGGAGTGGGTCAAAAATAATGCAAGAGTATATATATTCGTTCTACGTCTTGTTCTAGCTGGGATTTAGCGTTGAGAATGACTGTATGTCGTCGATGTTCATCAGAATATAATATTGAGTCTTGCTTTGAAATGAGATTATCTGGAGCGCGGAACAGGCGAGATATTATATGTGTTATAGTGCGCTCCATTATTGCATCACGGCCATAGGTCTTGGTATTGAGTCATGCAGCGTCGCTCAGCGGCGATGACGGGGAGTGGGCTAAAAATAATTTCAGCTTATATTGGTTCAATGATTTTTTGCGGAAATTTTCTGATGAGAATGACTGGATGACGTCGAAGACACTACGTTGCTCAGAATCTTGTGAATCTTGGGAACCAAGAAGAAACATTCTTATTTTTGAAACAAGTATATCTGGAGCGTGAAACGAATCCCGAACAGGCGAGATAATATATGTGTTATAGTGTGATCCATTATTACATCACGGCCCTCTTATAATGAGAAACTAGTTACATACCCTTATTATGCCTTTCTGTGCTTTCCTGTACCTCAAAGATTTCCTGGCTAATTCCTTGCTGTGCCTTACTGTGCCTTACTGTGCCTGACCGTGCCCTCCTGTTCCTTACTGTGCCTTCCTATCCCCACACCACCCGCACGCACACATATCAATATCAGGACTGATCAGGATCCACTGTGTGCTACCAGTCACTGAGGCGTGCATGCTGTGTGACCCAGTGAAGATGACCCCACCATGACATAACAACGCGCTGAAAACAAAACGTCCATCCAGTGTTGGCTTAGTGCTGGGCCAGCGTCGGAGACCGTGGCCCAGCATGAAGCCAACACTGGATTAATATATTGTCTTAGTTGCGAGGCTTGACCATTTACTTGCTTGTGACGTATAGCCTATATTTGTTAAAGGGCATCTGGTCATGGAAAATGGAATAAGAACGTTCTAAGCGTCTGTTAAGATATAACACAGTGGCAGAACGTTTTAAGATGGCTGTTAGGATATTACACAGTTTTAAAACGTTCTAAGATGTATGTTGAGATATTACATTCATGTTCAGACAATATATGATTATACTAATATATATCGTTGAGATATTATGCTATTATAAAGGGACTGGCCCAGGCTAAAATCATCAAAAAATCGGTGATTTTATTTTGGCTTCTTAATATGACCATATGATGTAAACATGTACATGGACTAGAACTGCAAATTTTTATAATTTTTGTGCTGCGCATTCATCAGTTAGACTAGATATAGAGACGAAGCTCCCGCATTTCCTATTTTTGACATGGTTGTCAATAATTAGAAATAAGGAATTTCGTCTCTATATCTAGCCTAACTGATGAATGCGCAGCACAAAAATTATAAAAAAAAAGTTCTAGTCTATGTACATGTTCACATCATATGGTCATATTAAGAACTCGAAATAAAATCACCGATTTTTTTATGATTTCAGCCTGGGCCAGTCCCTGTAATCAATGTTTAGGCTCTTTGTTGAGATATTACATAATGTTTCTTTTAAGAATTTAACCTTCTAAGCTGTTTCTTGAGATATTGCACAAAGCTATTTTATGAAGTATAATTTACATTTGTTGTGAACTGGAAAATGCGGCAGTTATTTCCAGCTCATATTGAATAAAATAAGCTAGCATTACCTGGCGCTTGAAGGGTTAATCTTTCACTTAAGTAAATTGTCAATAACGGATCTGTCACATTGAACTTCAATAGTTACTTAACATAGATGATCCTCCTAATAATTATCGCGCCTCGTTTTCACTTTCAGGTGGAATGATGCTAAAGTACCCATTTCAGAGGGAATTAACCCTTTCAAGCCTGAATTTACCATAGTCAATTCATCCACTACAAGCCGCGAATTGTTGCTGTCGCAATTCTCGACTTGTAGTTGATGAAGATGACTTGATGAGGTTTAAAAATAAATAAAATTACCATGTATTGGTAAACCAGTTTCATGGAAATTTCCGGTTTAAAACCCTTGGTTGTAGGGAAATTTAGTCTGTTTTTAGGGATGTAAAATGATGCTTAAATGCATCGTGAGGGCTTAAAGGGATAAAACCACCCGATTTTATGTGATATCCAAATGTGATATCTCAAACGAAAGATCACAACCTCCTGATTTTGCCACATTATTATTCAGTATAGAGAGACTGGATTAAATCTTCACCCGCTGAGTTATCGTATTTAACCCCCCCCCCCCCCTCCCCCCACCTGATGATTTTAGCCTGGGTATTTCCCTTTAAACATCAAGATTTGCAAAAGATTGGTCTCAAATTAAACAAATATGAGAATTTTTTGCGGTAGCAATACACAACTTCAAGTGGGTGAAAAATTGCTCATATTTGTTTAATTTGAGACCAATCATGTGCAAATCTTGATGTTTAAAGGGAAATACCCAGGCTAAAATTATAAAAAAAATCGGTAATTTTATTTTGGCTCCTTAATATGACCATATAATAAACATGTCCATAGACAATGAAATGACATGAAATGAATCGAGCTTTAAGCCACCTTTGCGCACATATAGGCTAAACTGGGCCAGGAGAATGTCCATAGACAAGAGCTGCAAAAGTTTTTTAATTTTTGTGCTGCGCATTCACCAGTTAGGCTAGATATAGAGACGAAAATCCTGATTTCTAATTATTGACAGCCATGTCAAAAATAGGATATAATTTCGTCACTATATGTAGCTTAGCTGATAAGTGCGCAGCACAAAAAATAAAATACTTTTGCAGTTCTAGTCTATGGACATGTTTACATCATATGGTCATATTAAGAACCCGAAATATAATCACCGATTTGTTGATGACTGTAGACCTGGGCATGTCCCTTTAAGCACACAGCTCGTTCCCAAATGGCAACGATTTAACCTGGTTATAAATCAGATTAAAAACGACAATAATCGTGCTCGGAGATGAAAGGGTTACCCATCTAAAGACGCGCTGGGCGTTCATTTAATCAGGTCGTTTTAATTCATATGAATGACAGCATCATATCTTCAACCTTTTAACCCTTTAAGTTTGGAGACCGATGTTAGAGGTCACGCTGAAAGAGTAAAATATTTAACCCTTTCAAGCCTGAATTTACCATTGTCGTCTTCATCCACCATAAGTCGCGAATTGCTGTCGCAATTTTCGACTTGAGGTGAATGAAGACGACTCGAAGTAGGTGGCAAATGAAAAAAAGGTATTGTTAAAATTTAAACAATTCCAGGAAAATGTTCGTTCTAAAACCCCTAGTTGTAGGAGATTAAGTCATTCTTCAGAGATGAAGAATGATGCTTTAATGCATCGTGAGGGCTTAAAGGGTTAAAATGGACGTAGACCCGTAATAAAAACTAATATTCAAAGAGAGCGGAAAGAGCTGACTAAGACAATTTGTGATGATTTAAAATTTGAAAAAATCATATTTTGGTTTATGTAGTGTAATATGTCAGCGCTTACATTTGTAATTAATCAGGTTATTTGTTTCAGCACATCTTCACGTGGATAAAAATAAGAAGTATATTTGTGCCTGAAAGGGTTAACCCTTAAAGCGCTGAATAAATTTGTAAAAAACATCTAAACCAATTTTTTTTTTTTCAATTTTAAAATCATCATAAATGTCTTATTCAGCTCTTTCCGATTCATTTGAATACCTATGGTATGGGTCTACGGCCATTAGAAATACTTTTCCTCTTACAGTGCGGGGATCGACTTTAGTGGTCAGAATCTGACGTCTACAGACGTCAGATTCTGACGACTAAAGTCGATCCCCGCGCTGTAAGGGTTAAACCAATACGTATTTTCAATAAGGATAGGATACAAACAGTCGATATAAGTGATATTTCTGAATGGAGCTGTTTGCTTAGCTAACGCTAAGAGGGTGGATCTATTCAAGGAATAGTGCTAAGAATAAATAAATAAATATGCGCATTTATAAACGTATGAGATTTGTTATTATGCCTCGCGTATTGACGTTGTAAGTCATATTGGTCGATCTTGTGGATGTGGAAACCAATAACTGGAGTCAAATCGCGCTCTGGTATTGTTGCTTGTGTATTGTATCCGTCCACCACCCCCCCCCCCCCTCATCTTACATATGCCAGACTGGTAAATTAGATAATTTTGTTTTATTTTGTTTTCTGCACTTTGTGCCTACTTCCAGACAGTTGTAAGGCAGACTTTGTAAATAAGTCATATCATTTGATTACCTAAACTGTTCAAAGACCGGAGTCACTTTTCCTCACAGGGACTAGTTTTCTAAGAATATAAATTGTTTATTCACCCATTATCTCTAGCTTACCTTCTGACTAACAGGCCGGCCCCCATGCACAGATCTGTCAATTTAAGTCAAACTCAAAATGTTTTTACGAAGAATATATATATGTTATTTTTTAATTAACTCGTACTCTCTAACACACAATCAAATTCAAGATATTGCATAGATCCGTCAATTTGAGGTATTTGTTTATAACTTAGTCAAATTCAAGATGTTTTTTACTAATTTATTTTCAGTGTCATTTTATTCAGTTAGAGTAATCGTATAGATGCGGGTCTAACATGAAAATGAAAAATGAATCGGTCTTTAGGCCACCTTTGTGCACATATAGGCTAAACTGGGCCAGGAGAACCTCCTGAGGATGGTGAGATGATTGAGATGACACTGTCCTCCAGACACAGGATTCGAAATTCGAGCCCTGGCGGTCTGAGGCCGAGCACGCTACCTCTCGGTCACGGAGGCTCCCCACAATACTGACTTTCACACGTGGATGGGGAAGATACATTTTTAGTTTCTTTCAAACCGCCGAGACCGGGAACCGAACCCCGAACTCTGGCGTGAAAGGCAGCGGTGCTAACCACTACCCTAGGGCCGCCGCCCATGCGGGTCTAACAGGAAGGGTTAGTTGGAAGAAGAATTTGACTGTGATTATGGGTTAATTCGATCCCCGCGCCGAAGGAGTAAAATATTAAAAAAGACCGCGTAAAACAAGGTCGATGGATTTATTCACAAAATATTTAACACTTTCACTATTAGGTCGTTTTTAATTTGTTTTTTTTTAGCCGATCAAATAGATGTTATTGGGAATGCAATGAACGTTTAAACATCGATATTTGCAATTGTTTGGTCTCAAATTGAACAAATATGAGTAATTTTCACTGACTTGAAGTTGTGCGTCCTGGTAGCGAGACACAACTTCAGGTTGATAAAAAATAAAATTATTTAATTTAGCGCTTCAACCCTTTGAAGCCTGAATTTACCATTGTCACCTTCATCCACTACAAGCCGCGAATTGCTGTCGCAATTCTCGACTTGTAGTGGATGAAGATGATTTGATGTGGGTTATAAATTGAAGAAAATTACTATGTATCCTTAGAACAATTTCATCGAAATTTGCCTTCAAAAACCGTTAGCTGTGAAAAAACAAGTATGTTTTCAATGGTGTAAAATGATGCTTTAATGCATCGTGAGGGCTTAAACGGTTAAGGTTTTATAACCCTTCACCTGCTATACTAGTTACACATATTTACCATCGACAAATAGAACTGCGAATGCAACATGTCATCTGCGTCATCAATGATTTTTAAGTATCTTCTGTCTACTGCGTAGCCGTGGCCCAGTTTAGCCTACATTATGTGCACAAAGGTGGCCTAAAACACCATTCATTTAATTTACTACGTAGCTATAGCCGATGTGCGCTGCCATTGAAAGAACTAATGTCATAATGGCATGGTATAGGTGGGCAAATAGTTCAAACAACCTGTAAATTTAGCGTAACATTGTCATTGTGGCTTAGTCTGAATTATACACGATCGAGAGGTCGCAGGGTTACAGAATAAGAGATTATGAGATCGTTGGTTATCTACACATTAGCGACCAAGGTAATGGATTATTGAGGTCAGGAGATCGTTGGTTTATACACATTAAAGCGGCCCGGTTAAAGGATTATTCATCTTGTGCATCAGTTCAAACATCGTGTGAAATGCTTCAAGCTAGCCCAAGTCACAAATCCAATTCGGCTGCCGTCCATCCATACCTCTATGGTCGTAGTTAGAACTAACGGCCTGAGTACTGCTCTGGCAGATACTCTGCCAGAGCAGTACTCAGGCCGTTAGTTCTAGACGTAGCAAGCCTCGCCATTCATTCACGATACACAATACAATTAGAAGCAATATATATATCAATAACCCTTGGATTATTCATGTACATGTTATAAGTGACACCGCCTATGGACCACCTACATACTTCTTTATGCCACAAGTGACACCGCCTATCGACTACCTGCGTAATCATACCATTATTCTGTAGTTGACTTTGCCAATCGATCATCCTCATAAATACACGACATACACTACATTAATTATCCGGTTATGTGTATATAATTCATAACGTTAGGTGCAGAAATTCAGTAAACCTCACATCGCGTCGCGCTGGACGTCGCGTTGGTGTGTGGACAGTCACGCGGTTTTTGCGGCTGTCGTCGCGTCCCTCGTCGCGTGCTAATCGTGCTCCGCTGGTGCGTTTTCCACTTAACGCTCCAAATTACGAAAAACATTACATTTTTTTTTGAAAAAAATCGACACATCACTGATTGTGAGTGTGAGTAGTTTTCATCAACTTGAATATGCGGGTGATCGCGGTAGCGAGATAATACTTCAACTAATAGACAATGATATTGCTTAGGGGTTTTGTCAAGTTAAAATAATTCCAAAAATCTAAGAAAAACTCGGAAGTGGGTAGGTGGGTCAAGCCCCAACTCGATTTTTTTTTTTTTGAAATTTTGTGTTTTTTCGTGTTTTCTGTGTTGTTTTCATTTTGCAAAATGTTTTCAAAAAAATATAAAACTTTGGATAATGGGGTGGGTGGGTGGGGTCTGACTAATCCGAGTTTTTTTCGGATTTTTTGTATTATTTTAACTTGACAAAACCCCTTAGCACTCACTATGCTGGCGCTCAAGATTCGATGATAAAGATTTAGCACTATCTCGGAAAACACAAAGCATGGGTCCAGCATTGAGTCAATGTTAGACCCAAGGCTCCATCCTACTAAGAATCTTAAAATTAAAGGTGATTTATTACCCCTTATATAGTATGAATAATTTTGTGACAAATAGATCAAAGTTGCCACAAGATAGGACACAAATGTTTTCTTATATGGGGTGATTGGCTATCATGTGACCCTCTGAGAGAGTCACATGATAGCCAATCACCCCATATATGGGGTGATTGGCTAACATGTGACCCTCTGAGAGGATCACATGATAGCTAATCACTCCATATAAGGACATAACTATTCATACCATATAAGGGGTTATGGATCACCTTTAGGATTATCGTAACTTTCTCTCATTCACATTAGAAAAGTTAAGATAAATCGTAACTTTTCTGATGAAAATGAGAGCAATTTAAGATGAGACTGATATCGACTACAGTAGGCATTCTGTTTTATTAGCACCTCTATAACCAGTTGTTAAAAGGAAACTATGCTTCCGATCTTGGAACACTGGTATTATGTTGGAACTTAAATTTCACAAATCATACAATTTTTCAGTCACTTGAAGTTGTGTGTCGCGGTAGCGAGATACAACTTCAAGTGACTGAAAATTTAAATTGAATGTCTCATTCCCCTGGGGGGGTTAATTTTAAGAACTCTTTACAGTATATAATATCCCCGCGCTACGTGTCTCCCGCCATGTTATGTTCCTGTCACCTTGACTTCCATGTGGTCTCTGACCTACCTTCACAGTATATAATATCCCTGCGCTACGCGTCTCCCACCATGTTATATTCCACCTACCTTTACAGTATATAATATCCCCGCGCTACGCATCTCCCGCCATGCTATATTCCTGTCACCTTGACTTCCATGTGGTCTCTGACCTACCTTTACAGTATATAATATCCCCGCGCTACGTGTCTCCCGCCATGCTATATTCCTGTCACCTTGACTTCCATGTGGTCTCTGACCTACCTTTACAGTATATAATATCCCTGCGCTACGCGTCTCCCGCCATGCTATATTCCTGTCTCCTTGACTTCCATGTGGTCTCTGACCTACCTTCACAGTATATAATATCCCCGCGCTACGTGTCTCCCGCCATGTTATATTCCTGTCACCTTGACTTCCATGTGGTCTCTGACCTACCTTTACAGTATATAATATCCCCGCGCTACGTGTCTCCCGCCATGTTATATTCCTGTCACCTTGACTTCCATGTGGTCTCTGACCTACCATTACAGTATATAATATCCCCGCGCTACGCGTCTCCCGCCATGTTATATTCCTGTCACCTTGACTTCCATGTGGTCTCTGACCTACCTTTACAGTATATGTTATCCCTTCGCTACGCGTCTCCCGCCATGTTATATTCCTGTCACCATGACTTCCATGTGGTCTCTGACCTACCTTTACAGTATACAATATCCCCGCGCTACGCATCTCCCGCCATGCTATATTCCTGTCACCTTGACTTCCATGTGGTCTCTGACCTACCTTTACAGTATATATTATCCCCGCGCTACGTGTCTCCCGCCATGTTATATTCCTGTCACCTTGACTTCCATGTGGTCTCTGACCTACCTTTACAGTATATAATATCCCTGCGCTACGCGTCTCCCGCCATTTTATATTCCTGTCACCTTGACTTCCATGTGGTCTCTGACCTACCTCTACAGTATATAATATCCCCGCGCTACCTGTCTCCCACCATGTTATATTCCTGTCACCTTGACTTCCATGTGGTCTCTGACCTACCTCTACAGTATATAATATCCCCGCGCTACGCGTCTCCCGCCATGTTATATTCCTGTCACCTTGACTTCAATGTGGTCTCTGACCTACCTTTACAGTATATAATATCACCGCGCTACGCGTCTCCCGCCATGTTATATTCTTGTCACCTTGACTTCCATGTGGTCTCTGACCTACCTCTACAGTATATAATATCCCCGCGCTACGCGTCTCCCGCCATGTTATATTACTGTCACCTTGACTTCCATGTGGTCTCTGACCTACCTCTACAGTATATAATATCCCCGCGCTACGCGTCTCCCGCCATGTTATATTCCTGTCACCTTGACTTCCATGTGGTCTCTGACCTACCTTTACAGAATATAATATCCCCGAGCTACGCGTCCCCCTAATGTTATATTACCGTCACCTTGACTTTCATGTGGTCTCTGACCTACCTTTACAGTATATAATATCCCCGCGCTACCTGTCTCCCGCCATGTTATATTCCTGTCACCTTGACTTCTATGTGGTCTCTGACCTACCTTTACAGTATATAATATCCCCGCGCTACGCGTGTCCCGCCATGTTATATTCCTGTCACCTTGACTTCCATGTGGTCTCTGACCTACCTTTACAGTATATAATATCCCCGCGCTACGCGTCTCCCGCCATGTTATATTCCTGTCATCTTGACTTCCATGTGGTCTCTGACCTACCTTTACAGTATATAATATCCCCGCGCTACGCGTCTCCCGCCATGTTATATTCCTGTCACCTTGACTTCCATATGGTCTCTGACCTACCTTTACAGTATATAATATCCCTGTGCTATGCGTCTCCCGCCATGTTATATTCCTGTCACCTTGACTTCCATGTGGTCTCTGACCTACCTTTACAGTATATAATATCCCCGCGCTACGCGTCTCCCGCCATGTTATATTCCTGTCACCTTGACTTCCATGTGGTCTCTGACCTACCTTTACAGTATATAATATCCCCGCGCTACGTGTCTCCCGCCTTGTTATATTCCTGTCACCTTGACTTCCATGTGGTCTCTGACCTACCTTTACAGTATATAATATCCCGCGCTACGCGTCTCCCGCCTTGTTATATTCCTGTCACCTTGACTTCCATGTGGTCTCTGACCTACCTTTACAGTATATAATATCCCCGCGCTACGCGTCTCCCGCCATGCTATATTCCTGTCACCTTGACTTCCATGTGGTCTCTGACCTACCTTTACAGTATATAATATCCCGCGCTACGCGTCTCCCGCCTTGTTATATTCCTGTCACCTTGACTTCCATGTGGTCTCTGACCTACCTTTACAGTATATAATATCCCCGCGCTACGCGTCTCCCGCCATGTTATATTCCTGTCACCTTGACTTCCATGTGGTCTCTGACCTACCTTTACAGTATATAATATCCCCGCGCTACGCGTCTCCCGCCATGTTATATTCCTGTCACCTTGACTTCCATATGGTCTCTGACCTACCTTTACAGTATATAATATCCCCGTGCTATGCGTCTCCCGCCATGTTATATTCCTGTCACCTTGACTTCCATGTGGTCTCTGACCTACCTTTACAGTATATAATATCCCCGCGCTACGCGTCTCCCGCCATGTTATATTCCTGTCACCTTGACTTCCATGTGGTCTCTGACCTACCTTTACAGTATATAATATCCCCGCGCTACACGTCTCCCGCCATGTTATATTCCTGTCACCTTGACTTCCATATGGTCTCTGACCTACCTTTACAGTATATAATATCCCCGTGCTACGTGTCTCCCGCCATGTTATATTCCTGTCACCTTGACTTCAATGTGGTCCCTGACCAACCTTTACAGTATATATTATCCCTGCGCTACGCGTCTCCCGCCATGTTATATTCCTGTCACCTTGACTTCCATGTGGTCTCTGACCTACCTTTACAGTATATAATATCCCTGCGCTACGCGTCTCCCGCCATGTTATATTCCTGTCACCTTGACTTCCATGTGGTCTCTGATCTACCTTTACAGTATATAATATCCCCGCGCTACGCGTCTCCCGCCATATTATATTCCTGTTTCCTAGACTTCCATGTGGTCTCTGACCTACCTTTACAGTATATAATATCCCTGCGCTACGCGTCTCCCGCCATGTTATATTCCTGTCACCTTGACTTCCATGTGATCTCTGACCTACCTTTACAGTATATAATATCCCTGCGCTACGCGTCTCCCGCCATGTTATATTCCTGTCACCTTGACTTCCATGTGGTCTCTGATCTACCTTTACAGTATATAATATCCCCGCGCTACGCGTCTCCCGCCATATTGTATTCCTGTTTCCTAGACTTCCATGTGGTCTCTGACCTACCTTTACAGTATATAATATCCCTGCGCTACGCGTCTCCCGCCATGTTATATTCCTGTCACCTTGACTTCCATGTGGTCTCTGATCTACCTTTACAGTATATAATATCCCCGCGCTACGCGTCTCCCGCCATATTATATTCCTGTTTCCTAGACTTCCATGTGGTCTCTGACCTACCTTTACAGTATATAATATTCCTGCGCTACGCGTCTCCCGCCATGTTATATTCCTGTCACCTTGACTTCCATGTGATCTCTGACCTACCTTTACAGTATATAATATCCACGCGCTACGCGTCTCCCGCCTTGTTATATTCCTGTCACCTTGACTTCCATGTGATCTCTGACCTACCTTTACAGTATATAATATCCCCGCGCTACGCGTCTCCCGCCATGTTATATTCCTGTCTCCTTGACTTCCATATGATCTCTGACCTACCTTTACAGTATATAATATCCCCGCGCTACCTGTCTCCCGCCATGTTATATTCCTGTCACCTTGACTTCCATATGATCTCTGACCTACCTTTACAGTAAATAATATCCCCGCGCTACGCGTTTGCCGCCATGTTATATTCCTGTCACCTTGACTTCCATGTGGTCTCTGACCTACCTTTACAGTATATAATATCCCTGCGCTACGCGTCTCCCGCCATGTTATATTCCTGTCACCTTGACTTCCATGTGGTCTCTGACTTACCTTTACAGTATATAATATCCCCGCGCTACGTGTATCCCGCCATGTTATATTCCTGTCACCTTGACTTCCATGTGGTCTCTGACCTACCTTTACAGTATATAATATCCCCGCGCTACGCGTCTCCCGCCATGTTATATTCCTGTCACCTTGACTTCCATGTGGTCTCTGACCTACCTCTACAGTATATAATATCCCCGCGCTACGCGTCTCCCGCCATGTTATATTCCTGTCACCTTGACTTCAATGTGGTCTCTGACCTACCTTTACAGTATATAATATCACCGCGCTACGCGTCTCCCGCCATGTTATATTCTTGTCACCTTGACTTCCATGTGGTCTCTGACCTACCTCTACAGTATATAATATCCCCGCGCTACGCGTCTCCCGCCATGTTATATTACTGTCACCTTGACTTCCATGTGGTCTCTGACCTACCTCTACAGTATATAATATCCCCGCGCTACGCGTCTCCCGCCATGTTATATTCCTGTCACCTTGACTTCCATGTGGTCTCTGACCTACCTTTACAGAATATAATATCCCCGAGCTACGCGTCCCCCTAATGTTATATTACCGTCACCTTGACTTTCATGTGGTCTCTGACCTACCTTTACAGTATATAATATCCCCGCGCTACCTGTCTCCCGCCATGTTATATTCCTGTCACCTTGACTTCTATGTGGTCTCTGACCTACCTTTACAGTATATAATATCCCCGCGCTACGCGTCTCCCGCCATGTTATATTCCTGTCACCTTGACTTCCATGTGGTCTCTGACCTACCTTTACAGTATATAATATCCCCGCGCTACGCGTCTCCCGCCATGTTATATTCCTGTCATCTTGACTTCCATGTGGTCTCTGACCTACCTTTACAGTATATAATATCCCCGCGCTACGCGTCTCCCGCCATGTTATATTCCTGTCACCTTGACTTCCATATGGTCTCTGACCTACCTTTACAGTATATAATATCCCTGTGCTATGCGTCTCCCGCCATGTTATATTCCTGTCACCTTGACTTCCATGTGGTCTCTGACCTACCTTTACAGTATATAATATCCCCGCGCTACGCGTCTCCCGCCATGTTATATTCCTGTCACCTTGACTTCCATGTGGTCTCTGACCTACCTTTACAGTATATAATATCCCCGCGCTACGTGTCTCCCGCCTTGTTATATTCCTGTCACCTTGACTTCCATGTGGTCTCTGACCCACCTTTACAGTATATAACATCCCGCGCTACGCGTCTCCCGCCTTGTTATATTCCTGTCACCTTGACTTCCATGTGGTCTCTGACCTACCTTTACAGTATATAATATCCCCGCGCTACGCGTCTCCCGCCATGCTATATTCCTGTCACCTTGACTTCCATGTGGTCTCTGACCTACCTTTACAGTATATAATATCCCGCGCTACGCGTCTCCCGCCTTGTTATATTCCTGTCACCTTGACTTCCATGTGGTCTCTGACCTACCTTTACAGTATATAATATCCCCGCGCTACGCGTCTCCCGCCATGTTATATTCCTGTCACCTTGACTTCCATGTGGTCTCTGACCTACCTTTACAGTATATAATATCCCCGCGCTACGCGTCTCCCGCCATGTTATATTCCTGTCACCTTGACTTCCATGTGGTCTCTGACCTACCTTTACAGTATATAATATCCCGCGCTACGCGTCTCCCGCCATGTTATAATCCTGTCACCTTGACTTCCATGTGGTCTCTGACCTACCTTTACAGTATATAATATCCCCGCGCTACGCGTCTCCCGCCATGCTATATTCCTGTCACCTTGACTTCCATGTGGTCTCTGACCTACCTTTACAGTATATAATATCCCCGCGCTACGCGTCTCCCGCCATGTTATATTCCTGTCACCTTGACTTCCATATGGTCTCTGACCTACCTTTACAGTATATAATATCCCCGTGCTATGCGTCTCCCGCCATGTTATATTCCTGTCACCTTGACTTCCATGTGGTCTCTGACCTACCTTTACAGTATATAATATCCCCGCGCTACGCGTCTCCCGCCATGTTATATTCCTGTCACCTTGACTTCCATGTGGTCTCTGACCTACCTTTACAGTATATAATATCCCCGCGCTACGCGTCTCCCGCCATGTTATATTCCTGTCACCTTGACTTCCATATGGTCTCTGACCTACCTTTACAGTATATAATATCCCCGTGCTACGTGTCTCCCGCCATGTTATATTCCTGTCACCTTGACTTCAATGTGGTCCCTGACCAACCTTTACAGTATATATTATCCCTGCGCTACGCGTCTCCCGCCATGTTATATTCCTGTCACCTTGACTTCCATGTGGTCTCTGACCTACCTTTACAGTATATAATATCCCTGCGCTACGCGTCTCCCGCCATGTTATATTCCTGTCACCTTGACTTCCATGTGGTCTCTGATCTACCTTTACAGTATATAATATCCCCGCGCTACGCATCTCCCGCCATATTATATTCCTGTCACCTTGACTTCCATGTGATCTCTGACCTACCTTTACAGTATATAATATCCCTGCGCTACGCGTCTCCCGCCATGTTATATTCCTGTCACCTTGACTTCCATGTGGTCTCTGATCTACCTTTACAGTATATAATATCCCCGCGCTACGCGTCTCCCGCCATATTGTATTCCTGTTTCCTAGACTTCCATGTGGTCTCTGACCTACCTTTACAGTATATAATATCCCTGCGCTACGCGTCTCCCGCCATGTTATATTCCTGTCACCTTGACTTCCATGTGGTCTCTGATCTACCTTTACAGTATATAATATCCCCGCGCTACGCATCTCCCGCCATATTATATTCCTGTTTCCTAGACTTCCATGTGGTCTCTGACCTACCTTTACAGTATATAATATTCCTGCGCTACGCGTCTCCCGCCATGTTATATTCCTGTCACCTTGACTTCCATGTGATCTCTGACCTACCTTTACAGTATATAATATCCCCGCGCTACGCGTCTCCCGCCATGTTATATTCCTGTCTCCTTGACTTCCATATGATCTCTGACCTACCTTTACAGTATATAATATCCCCGCGCTACCTGTCTCCCGCCATGTTATATTCCTGTCACCTTGACTTCCATATGATCTCTGACCTACCTTTACAGTAAATAATATCCCCGCGCTACGCGTTTGCCGCCATGTTATATTCCTGTCACCTTGACTTCCATGTGGTCTCTGACCTACCTTTACAGTATATAATATCCCTGCGCTACGCGTCTCCCGCCATGTTATATTCCTGTCACCTTGACTTCCATGTGGTCTCTGACTTACCTTTACAGTATATAATATCCCCGCGCTACGTGTATCCCGCCATGTTATATTCCTGTCACCTTGACTTCCATGTGGTCTCTGACCTACCTTTACAGTATATAATATCCCCGCGCTACGCGTCTCCCGCCATGTTATATTCCTGTCACCTTGACTTCCATGTGGTCTCAGACCTACCTTTACAGTATATAATACCTCCGCGCTACCTGTCTCCCACCATGTTATATTCCTGTCACCTTGACTTCCATGTGGTCTCTGACCTACCTTTACAGTATATAATATCCCCGCGCTACGCGTCTCCCGCCATGTTATATTCCTGTCACCTTGACTTCCATGTGGTCTCTGACCTACCTTTACAGTATATAATATCCCCGCGCTACGCGTCTCCCGCCATGTTATATTCCTGTCACCTTGACTTCCATGTGGTCTCTGACCTACCTTTACAGTATATAATATCTCCGCGCTACCTGTCTCCCACCATGTTATATTCCTGTCACCTTGACTTCCATGTGGTCTCTGACCTACCTTTACAGTATATAATATCTCCGCGCTACCTGTCTCCCACCATGTTATATTCCTGTCACCTTGACTTCCATGTGGTCTCTGACCTACCTTTACAGTATATAATATCCCCGCGCTACGCGTCTCCCGCCATGTTATGTTCCTGTCACCTTGACTTCAATGTGGTCTCTGCCTGATAGATCCATACTCCTCTGTCTATACAAGGAGATTTTTAATCTCCTTGGTCTATATGATCCGTGTGGCTGAGGCCGCTTTCGCAGCCCACCCAACCCTGACATGTAAAGACGGCCTTTATACTTCAGAATCTGTATACGTCAAAATATAAAGATGGTCTTTATACGTCAGAATCTTTATACGTCAAAATATAAAAATGGTCTTTATCTTTATACGTCAATAGACGTCAGATTCTGACGTATAAAGACGGTATCTGCATTTTAATAATTTAAATATTTATACTGGTCGTAGACCAATAACATAGGTATTCAAATGAAGTGGAAAGAGATAACTGAGACATTTATGATGAGTTCAAATTGAAAAACACCCTTTAGTTTCCATGGTCTGAACAAAAATAATTCAGCGTTATAATGGTTCACATTTTAAACCCTCACGATGCATCAAAGCATCATTTTGCATCTCTGAAAAATGTCCTAATTTCTGAAACCCAGGGGTTTTAGAACATAAATTTTGATGAAACTGTTTTAATAATAACAATATTTTTCTTAATTTGCCACTCACATCAAGTCCTCTTTATCCACTACACGCCGAGATATGCGACAGCAATTCGCGGCTTGTAGTGGACGAAGAGGACAATGGTAACTTCAGGCTTCAAAGACACTGTAAAGTCAGCATCAGTAGAGCGTGACGTGCCGAGGCAGCCAGGCAGATCGATATGTTGACCCAGCGTTGGTATAATGCTGGGTCAGCGTCGCAGACGGTGGCCCAGCATTAATCCAATGTTGGGTTAACGGCTGGATACAGGGTTTGCCGCTCAGACTAAAGCAAAATTAATGTTCATACGAAGCTCAAGCAAAATCAACCCTTAAAGGTGATCTATCACTCCTTATATGGTATAAATAATTATGTCCTTATACGGGGTGATTGGCTATCATGTGACCCTCTCAGAAGTGTCACATGATAGCCAATCACCCCATATATATGGGGTGATTTGCTATCATGTGACCCTCTCAGAGGGTCACATGATAGCCAATCACCCCATATAAGAAAACACTTGTGCTCCATCTTGTGACAACTTGGATTTATTTGTCACAAAATTATTCATACTATATAAGGGGTGATAGATCACATTTAAAGCGTTTATCTGATTTAAATTTTCACCCACTTGAAATTGTGTCTCGCTACCGCGACCCAAAACATCATTTCATATTTATCTGTTTATAGCAGTAAAAATGGCTATTGTATTATGGCAAGCAGTAGTAACCGCTTACTTGAAAAGTAAGTAGTTGTATACTGCTGTGTGTCTTCATATACAACGTCAGTGGTATAGGCTTACCAGTTAAATATTCAATATTTTGTTTTGGAATATTCGATCGCGCTGTCTTGACTACGGCTGGTCACCATAAACCACGAACCAATATTGGTATAATATTGGCCCACCGTCCGCAACGTCGTGCCAATATTATTCCGATATTTGTTCGACGTCTTGTGTTTCTAGGCGCCATCTATCGATTCTGAAGCTGCATTTCAAACAATGTCATGATGCTATTTCGACGGCAGTCCAACATTAACCCTTTAAGCCCTCACGATGCATTAAAGCATCATTTTACATTCCTGAAAACAGATGTAATTTTCCTACAACCAAGGGTTTTAGAACGAAAATGTCCATGAAACTGGTTTACCAATACATGGTAATTTTCTTTAATTTTTGAACCACATCAAGTCATCTTCATCCACTACAAGTCGAGAATTGCGACAGCAATTCGCGGCTTGTAGTGGATGAAGATGACAATGTAAATTCAGGCTTGAAAGGGTTAAATCAACATCGGGGTCAATGTAAATTTTTTGCTGTGCTGATATTAATATCGTGTTGCAGATGGTGGCCCAACATTTATTCAATATTGGGCTGATGTCTCATCTCTTCTCAATAGACACGACACATTAGTCCATGTAAAAAAGAATGAATGGGGTTTTAGGCCACCTTTGATGAGAACCTCATTAGGATGGTGGAATGAGTGAGATTACACTGCCCTCCAAACACAGGATTCGCAATTTGAGCTCCGGGAGTGGCGGTTTGAAGTCCAGCACGCTACATCTCGGTCACGGAGGCTCCCCACAATACTGAATCATTACCAATGAGCGGAGAAGAAACATTTGATTCTTTGAAACCTGAATGCCAGAGCGGGGACGAATCCGCGATCACCGACATTCCAAGCAGGCCGCTTTAACCGCTGTGCCAGGGCCCCCGCCCATTAGTATATCTATTTGTTTACCCCATACAGTGCGGGGACCGTCTTTATACGTCAGAATCTGACGTCTGTAGAAGTCAGATTCTGACGTATAAAATCGATCTCCGTACTGAAAGAATTGAAATATTTCTAATAGCCTTAGACCCATAACATAGACATAGGTATTCAAATAAATCGGAAAGAGCCAACTAAGACATTTATAATGATTGTAAATTTTAAAAACTTCTCCATGGTTTATACAAAAATAATTTAGCACTTTAACCCTTTCAAGTCTGAATTTACCATTGGCATCTCCATCCACTACAAGCCGCGAATTGCTGTCGCAATTCTCGACTAGTAGTGGATGAAGATGACTTGAAGTGGATGAAAATTGCCATGTATTGGTAGAAGTGTCATGGATTTTTTCCTTTTAAAACCCCTTGGTTTTATCAAAATCAAATCTGTTTTCGGGGATGTAAAATGATGCTTTAATGTATCGTGAGGATTTAAAGGGTTAAGGGTTAAGAATGGGCGACGTCCCTGTTCTCGTGTTGATTCTATTTGTTTATTGTGTCTCGCTACTGCGACACTCAACTTCAAATGAGTGCAAACTACTCATATTTGTTTATCTTGAGACCAATAATTTGCAAGTATTGATGCTTATTTGTTTGAGAATGGGCTGACGTCCCACATTCTCGTGTTGATTCTGTTTATTGTGTCTCGCTACTGCGACAGTGTATTTCAAATGAGTGAAAACTACTCATATTTGTTTATCTTGAGACTAAACATTTGCAAATCTTGATGTTTAAACACATATTTTATTACCAATAACAGTGATTTAATCTGCCAATAAAATTAATGCATTAAAAAGACAGTAGTCGTTCCAATAAAGCTTAGTGTTTAAACTGCTGCTCTACATGTCATGAAATATTTTCTAGACAGACATAACAAAGATATCGATAGTTACCAATAGACTGCTTGCACGCGTTTGCGCAGTGAACAATTGTCTGAATAAAACAGTTCAGGGTTGCTCACTGTGTGGCGTGTTGTCATAGAAAAGTGTTTACCAGTTGTCTGATTAAAACAGTTCAGCGTTGCTCACCGTGTGGCGTGTTGTTATTGAAAAAGGTGTATTGACCATGAACGGACAGTCCAAATTAGCGTAGGATCCATATTGACGCCGGGATGAGTATCACCTTGTTTATCAATAGACGCCCGGACTTGTACGGTACACAACCCTTTCAAAACCTGAATTTACTATTGCCATCTTCATCCACTACAAGTCGCGAATTGCTGTCGCAATTCTCGACTTGTAGTGGATGAAGATGATTTGAAGTGTGAAAAAAAAGCGCCATGTATTGGTAAAACAATTTCATGGGAATTTTCATTGTAAAAACCTTATTTGTAAGACAATTAATATGTCTGTTTTCAGGGAAGTAAAATGTTGCTTTGATGCATCGTCAGGGTTTAAAAGGTTAAACCAGTGGCGTCTATCCAGTACTAGCTAGAGGAGCGCGCAGCGCGAGGGCTGACGCGAGATTATGCACTAGTTCTGGTATAAACCTTATAGTGCCTCTCTCTTTTCACCTGGTGAGGTAGGTGATTGTACAAGCAATGGCAAGAAGTCCAGGAGACAAGGAACCAGGGAAGAGGCGACCAGCCACCAGAGTAAGGGCAAGGACTGACCCTTTGAAATGTGCTCTGCTTTCTGAGCAGTGTGTTTGAAACCTCCATCATGAACCGTCATCGTTAGCCAACCATCCGTGTCCGCCGTGCCATCACCCAAGCTAGCAATGTAATGATAGAGAGCTCATTGCTTAAGACCAGAATCTGTCTCCTTCAGTGCTATGATTGAAAGCCCACTGCCTTATGTGTCTCACAAAACGGCTCCTTTCAGAGCCCCTGCTCTCTGTGGGAACAGGAGTTCAGGAGTTCAACCGATATCCGTCAACCGTCAACCGTGTTCTTGTCTCATGCAGTGGAGTGATAGGGAACTCCCTGCTTTTGGTATGTCACACAGAACGGCGCCCCCAGAGCCCCTGTTCTATGTGGGAACAGGAGCTCAACCGTTATCCGTCTATCCAGTACATACAGCTATCATTGCTTTTAACTGTGAACAGTTACCGAGTCATTCACCAGGTGTCTCTAGACCAAATGTCTTGGTGAGTAAATATTGCTTTACATCGCATTCTGCATAATTATTCTGCAAATATCACGACAGAAGGTAGCCAAAGTAGAGGAGCGGCTAATCGCCAGAAAGACAGGTGTTTTCTTAAACAGAAATAAACATTGTTTAGCCCAGATTTTCTTGTAGTGCATAATCTTTGGCGCGGGAAGCACATATCATTATGTATAATATATTTTATACTTTTATGCTTATACTTTTTGAACATAGATGAATATAAATAAAGTTGCTGCCCAGCTTGCAGAAGCTTCTATAAGCCTGTTCTAGCGCAGCACGAAATGAAATGAAATGAATCGGGCTTTAGGCCACCTTTGTGCACATATAGGCTAAACTGGGCCAGGAGAACCTCCTGAGGATGGTGAGATGATTGAGATGACACTGTCCTCCAGACACAGGATTCGAAATTCGAGCCCTGGCGGTCTGAGGCCGAGCACGCTACTTCTCGGTCACGGAGGCTCCCCACAATACTAACTTTCACACGTGGATGGGGAAGAAACAATTTTGTTTCTTTCAAACCGCCGAGACCGGGAACCGAACCCCGGACTCTGGCGTGAAAGGCAGCGGTGCTAACCACTACCCTAGGGCGCAGCACGACCAATGTTGTATATAATATTATAATGATATAATATGTATATTTGTATTTGTTTTTAAATGTATTGGTCAAAAGCTAAATAAAATAAAATAAAATAATCTTAGGTTTTGAGAAGTGCAATCTTGTTTGTGTGCATCATTGCTCATCATCTTCAAAATTGAGCATTTCCGAGAGAATGGTATGCAATATATCGATACATTGAGAAAACCATTTAAATTCGACTATATAATTATAGTTGTCTATGTACACGTGATCTGTGTAGGTAGTGATGCCCGGCTTCTGTAATGATCCCTTTTTATGCGTAGGCATATTTTATGTGCCATTTATCACAACAATGGGCCAAGTCTTACTTGTACAATTTAAAGGTGCTACCTTGCTTAGGACTTTCTTTCACATTTTATTGGCCACGTGGGGATGAAAACAATGCACAATAAGTTCTATAATTATGTGAAACACGTTGCTTTTTATTGTATAAGGGATGTTTGATAGTTTTGAAATATTCAAGTTATTATGTTTTCGTAATATAACAATATTGTATATACATTATATAATACTTTTATTACACACTATATTACGGGTAATGTAGGCCTTTAATATCATTAGAAACGGTCAATCCAGTATTATATAGTGTGCTCGGTCTCAGACCGCCAGGGCTTGAATTTCAAATCCTGTGTCCGGAGGGCAGTGTTCTCATTCATATCACAACCCTCAGGAGGTAGTCTTGGACCAGTTTAGCCTATATGTGCACAAATGTGAAGATTTCATATTGCGGGGAGCCTCTGTGACCGAGAGGTATGGTGTTCCAGTTCAGACCGCCAGGGCTCAAATTTCAAATCCTGTGTCTGGAGGGCAGTGTCATCTCATTCATCCCACCATCCTCGGAAGGTATTATTGGCCCATTTTAGCCTATAGGTGGGCTAAAACTCCATTCATTCTCATTCCATGATTTGGTCAGATCATGGTCAGATCATGGAGGTAAAAGCTACTACCTAGGTGACATATCAACCCTTATATAGTATGAATACATTTGTGACAAATAAATCAAAGTTGCCACAAGATGGGGCACAAGTGTTTTTTTTATATGGGGTGATTGGCTATCATGTGACCCTCTGAAAGAGTCACATGATGACCGATCACCCCATATATGGGGTGATTGTATATCATGTGACCCTCTGAGAGGGTCACATGATAGCCAATCACCCCATAATTAAGTATTCATACCATATAAGGGGTGATAGATCACTTATCAGATCAGATCACGTATCCTTGGGCAGATATGGAGATAGTCAATTTCAGATCCATCATCACTATTCAGATATATTACAAATATAATGTATCGTCCCAGCAAACACGATACATTATGATAAACCGATGTCGATTTAAAGTTGTGCCAGCGCCACAGACGGTGGACCAACATTAAAACAACATTGATTCAACGCCTCGTGTTTGTTTCTCCAGGACCCCAGCAAGCACGAGACGTTGACCCAGTGTTGTTTTAATGTTGGGCCAATGTCGTAGACGGTGGCCCGACATTAAAACAAAATTAGGTCAACGTTTGCGCCAACATTAACACAACATGATGTGGAGCCTGTTTGAAAATATCTTTAAAATACACTGTACCAACATGCAATTTGAACCCCCCCCCTCCTCTTACCCTTTGACCCCTACAAACCGTGTCAGATAACGATTTGAACCACTTTACTTGCAAATCCAAAATGCAGTATTTGTTTAACCCACAAGGAAGAAGATACTGCATTTCGGCTTTGATGAGCACTACAGCTGTATAATATACATTGTTTTCATGAGTTTTGTCTTAGGAAAATGATTAGTTGAATCAAGGAAAATAGAATCAGATTCTATTCTCCTTGGGAAAATTAAATCACACCTTGGTTGAATCAGCCATTATATTAGGCCTATACAGATGTCTGGAATTTTCCATGCATGGTTCCCGTTCTAGCCAGTTTCAAACTGATCTGCCTCTAATTTTCTATTTTATAGTACATATTGAATGATACACGGATCATTAAGCCTACAAAACTTTATATAAGGTCTCACCACCCTAAATGAGCCGAAATCCAAGAGGGGTGGCTACTGACTAGAGAGTGCGTACACAAATTACTGCTTTATATGGTTGTTTCTGCTTCTGGTAAAATAAAAAAATACGGGAATCCTGTAATTTCGTGTATAATTTGCAAGCACACATTGTTTTCTTCGTGCGTGACATGAGGTATAACTGTGTTGTGAGATTTGCGGATGGTTACAGGGGGTGAGAAGGATGTGAGTGTTTTCTGTGAATAGGCGTGAGAATACGTGGGGAGATTTGGGCAAGTTTGACTATTTTACCTTCAAGGGAGAGTAGCTCAAAACGGTACTTGATAGCATACCATATTCGGACCTGTTTGTTTAAAAAGGACAGCTGAGGGTTTATTATGGTGTATCACATAGGGGGGTAGTTAGGGACGAAAATGGTGAATTTGGCCCTTGGAATGTTGGCATTATACATCTGTTTCAATGGGACTGGCATTTGGAGTGTTGAGATCATAATGCCTAGCTTCTGCTGTTGGCTTATCCTGTTGAGCTGGTCTATATTACACGCCAGACAGCTCCTATGTTACCTCTATGTTAATACCAAGGACGTTCTATACTCCCTATGTTGATACCAAGCAAACAGAGAACGTTGACTTAGTATATTAGAGGGTGCACATGGGTCCTGGAAATTATGGATTATTTCAATTTTACTTTTTACCCATTTTTTTGCGTCACTATTCACTTTTTATAAGGGAAACATGTTTTCACTTCATTATTTATAAGAGATTGTCCTCATTTTTGATAAGATTTCCGCCTCAGTTTCTACATTTATAATGGCTTAGGACAATTCCATAGGAAGTTTGTCATAATAGAAGTACCATTATAATATAATAATAATAAAGTTTATAAAGGAGCAATCAACGTTCGATAGTTATAATATACTGACGTCGATATTCGTTTTTTATAGCTGGTACACTTCGTTTTTCACACTCGATATACATATTTAGCTTCGTTTTTACATTATTTACAAGCTGCAATCCTCGATCTTTGTCCCCTATTGAAAACAGGCGCATCGCCGTTCGTTCGATTTGTTTTTTAACCCTTTAAGCCCTTACGATGCATTAAAGCATCATTTCACATCCCTGAGAACATACTTAATTTTCCTACAATCAAGGGTTTTAAAATGAACATTTTCATGAAACTGGTTTACCAATACATGGCAATTTTCTTTACTTTTTCACCCAGATCAAATCATCTTCATCCACTACAAGTCGAGAATTGCGACAGCAATTCGCGGCTTGTAGTGGATGAAGATGACAACGTAAAGTCAGACTTGAAAGGGTTAACCCATGTGCACCCTCATATTAAACGTTGACTTTCCGCTTTATTTGAATACCTATGTTATGGGTCTATGATCATTATAACTATTTTTACTCGAACAGTGCGGGGATCGACTTTAGACGTCATAATCTGACGTCTTCAGACGTCAGATTGTTGGATCACCTACTGCAACGTCGGTCCAACATCACTCACAACGCCGAAGTATGGTGGTATAAACCATGGAGACCAAAGGTTGTTTCCCATTTGAAATCATCATAAATATCTTAGTTAGCTCATTCTACTTAATTTGAATACCTATTTATAACTTTATAATTCCTTCAGTGCTGGGACTGTCTACAGACGTCAGATTCTGACGTCCATAGACGTCAGAGTTTGGCGTCTAAAAACGGTGACCACTATCTACAGACATCAGACTCTGACGTCTATAGACGTCAGAATCTGGCGTCTAAAGACGGTGGCCGTCAGATTCTGACGTCTAAAGACGGTCCCCGTACTGAAAGGGTTTAGCCAGCAAACGATGAACATCTGGACTTTATAATTCAAACCTGTGATGGATGACATCGCTCTGTTTACCTGGATCACAGGGGGGTCCACATGGGGGGGGGGGGGATTTGTGCGGCTCCATAGGGAGGGGGAGGCTACCAGTATGCACACGGCGTGGACGTCTGGTTTAATATTGCGCCACCGCCTTCGACCGTTGGCCCGATATTGTACCAACAGTGCTTCGCTCTCCCATGTTACTGGGCATCATGCAGCAAATATGAACGAGACACAAACCAATGTTGTTTGAACGTTGGGCCACCGTCTACGACGCTGGCCCAACATTAAAACAACATTGCCTCCCGTTTGCTAGGACGGTTGATCAAGGAATCTACAGTTAGATTCCCTGGTTATATGCACCATACACATCACGATTTTCCACTGACAAGACTGGACGCTCTTTCCATCTCAGTGCTTCTATACACCACCATGGTGCTCAAATATATGATTCTATGTTTAGTTGTGAGCGGGATTCAGTCTAAAATGTTGGAGTTAACCCACAGGATTGATGGCGATAACATAGTCTGGCCTGGTCGGGCTAACCTGGTGTTAAAAGAATTCTGGACTGGAAGCTTTGAGTACAAAGGAGTCAAGGCAAGGTAAAGTAAAATTAAACATTGAATATTTTAGTTATATTGAGTTCAAAGGAGTCAAGGCAAGGTAAAGTAAAATTATACATTGAATACTTTAGTTATATGATATAACTAGCATCTATCATTGTTATTCGCGGCAACCGAGTGTGTAATTCAAGGAATTCTGGACTGGGAATTACGAGCTCAAACGGATCAGTTGTAGGTAAAATAAATGTCCGTTGAATAATAGTTTTATGATATAACTATCGTCTAAACTTGTAATTCACGCCATACGCATGTGTAATCCAAGGATTTTGGACTGGACTAGGTGAAATAAATGAATACTTTAGTTTAATGGTATGACAACTATCGTCTATCATTGTAATTCAATGCCAACGCGTGTGCAACGAGAGCAATTCTGAACTGGAAATTTCGTGTTAAAACGTATCAAGTCTAAGTAAAATAAATGTCGATTGAATACTTTAACCCTTTCAATCCTGAATTCACCATTGTCATCTTCATCAACTACAAGCAGCGAATTGCTGCCGCAATTCTCGACTTGTAGTGAATGAAGATGATTTGATGTCGTTTCAAAATTAAAGAAAGTCACCATGTTTTAGTAAACCAGTTGCATGGAAATATTCGTTCTAAAACCCTTGATTGTAGGAAAATTAGGTCCGTTTTCAGGAATGTAAAATGATGCTTTAATGCATCGTGAGGGCTTAAAGGGTTAAATAGATATCTTGCCTTGGAGTCAACATGTTTAACACTTCAAGCGCTGACATATTTATGTAGATAGATAGATAGCTATTAATTGACAAAAGAAAGTCTGTGTAGACTTATTCGTAATTAACCCTCAGTTCATCCAACATAACAACAGGGGGTGGCATTATAGCAAATCTTTATTCAGAAGCAACAAACACCTTCAGTGGTCAAGGGGCAGCTGAGGGCGGTCCTACAGCGTTAATGACAATATTGGAATAAAAGGTTGGAAATACAGATACATGTATTAATAATAATATCTAAAAAAAAAATGCTGCTGCGTCAGAACACACTGTGCAGTGAGTTAGTTAGTTAGGGAACCCTAGCGCCCCAAAGGCCCTGAGAGTGATTTTACGACAAATCAGAGTTAATCCGTAGAATAAACTCCACGTAGCCAGACAGAAAACATAATTATAAAAGATAATATTTTTAATAATCGCTGACGTGATTTCTATATCTATATATCGGAATGGCTTGTGGTGAGCTGCCATGGCACTAGCTATCTATGGGCTATCTTCTGCGCTGTATCAAAATAGTGTTTTTAAAATTTATTTTTGGGCGTTGAATGGTCAGCATGAGACATTTTTTTTATTACATGATGCCTCTTGTGACCACTAAAAGTAGCTTGTTCTATATAATTAAAAAACGTTGGATTTCGATTTCCTAAAAGCGGCTAGACATGCCAAAGTTGCATGATTAGCGGCTTCTAAACAGTTCAAACGTGAATTTCATGGTACACTGACTCATAGCACATAATTTATTTTTGTATTATGCTATGTAGTGCAAGGGTGCATATTTTCCGAAACGTCCGAAATATTTTGGGGCAAAAACCGTGGTTTAACAACTTCCTTTGACTTTTAACTCCGGATTACAACTCCCCATGACTTTAATATATGATTAACATTATCTGTTGTTTTCATACATTGAGGCCATCTAGCAGCCTAGGCTGTGCAGTGACAAGGGGGTGCATGCTTATAACACCCTACGCCGCGCAGCTTCCCGCCAATTCCTGACCACTCAGGATCCAGGTATCCCGGCAGGCAGCCGCAATTGGTCAGCCCTGGAAGACCGCCAGTACCCCTGTCTTGATACACAGCATGTATACAACATGCTGTGTATAGCGCGTGGTATGAGCCGGGGTTAATTACTAACTATTAGTGAAAGTAATACTACACCATTAAAAATGAACAATACATTATAGCATACAATGCATAATATGATATAATAGAAAATGGTGTAAATGCTTTAAAAAAATAAAAACAACTATACATGGTAGTGATACTATACATGATAGATATATGTAATCTGCAACAAAACCAGAGACAAAATAGCTGCTATTTCTATAAATAGTAGCAAAAAAGTATACACCATGGAAACTAAAGTGTTTCTTCAATTTGAAATCATCATAAAACATCATAGTTAGCTCAGGGAGGTGCACCTGTGCATATAGTCACCTCTTTCTGCTTCATTTGAATACCTAATTTATGGGTCTATACGATCACTATAAATATGTTTACTCTTTCAGTGCGGGGATCAATTTTACACGTCAGAATCTGACGACTTTAGACGTCAGATTCTGACGTCTAAGGTCGGTCCCCGCGCTGAGAGGGTTAAATTAGGCTGGCTACCAATTATCAGATCTCCTCACTCATTTGGAACATGGCAGTGATGAATACAAAATAGGTTGTCCTAAATTAATAAAAATTGACTGAATCCAAAATGGCCGCCATAGTTTCGAGATATTATCCATGTCACCATAACTTTTCAAATAACGAGCACAAAAAATGCTTGTAAAAAGAGAAAACCGAAAGCATGGCAGTGATGAACACAAATGGGTTGTCTTAAATTAATGAAAATTGACTGAATCCAAAATGGCCGCCATAATTTCGAGATATTATCCATGTCACCATAACTTTTCAAATAACGAGCAGAAAAAATGCTTGTAAAAAGAGAAAACCGAAAGCATGGCAATGATGAACACAAATGGGTTGTCTTAAATTAATGAAAATTCACTGAATCCAAAATGGCCGCCATAATTTCGAGATATGAGACTTCAGGAACTCTTTCACGCACATATATACTCGCCGTCAAATTCACCAGGATCGCATGATTTTCGGCGATTTCTCCGTCAATTCCAAACGGATTTCCTTCAAATTTTTAAAAGGCCATTTTCTATTTGAATGCTAACAGCCCTGGAAATTTTGTAAAATGATATAGCGTATTTCAAAAGTTAGACCATTTGACATGTAGTAAATTGAAATTACGACGTCCCTCTATAAACCCATTAAATTAAACTAATTCTAGAATGTTGTTACATGGCAAATGGTCTAAATTTTGAAATAATTATTATAATTTTGCGAATTTTTTAATAGAAAATGGCCTGTGCAAAATTTCATGGAAATCGGCTCAAAATTGACGGAGAAATCACCGAAATCATGCGATCCTGGTTGATCATTTTTAATTTGAAGGCGAGTATAGACTAAACAGGATGAGGATAACCTCCCGAGCCTACGGCTACGGAGCAGAACGATATATTCTGCTTCTGTTCGGAAAAAAATGTCAGGTTGCATTGTTTCTTTCTAAAGTAACAATGACAACAACAACGACGAATTATGGCTGTCATTTTGGATTCAGTCAATTTTCATTAATTTAAGACAACCTATTTGTGTTCATCACTGCCATGCTTTCGGTTTTCTCGTTTTACAAGCATTTGTTGTGCTCGTTATTTGAAAAGTTATGGTGACATGGATAATATCTCTTATACAGGCATTTTAAAATAATAAAAGTAGAATAGAATATTGATTAAGAAATAGGCTTGTAGCCCTTGTGCCATATACAATTGAAATTCACAACAGGTAGTAGTGGCCTACTGTAGAGAAACAAATTAAAATAAACATTTCACATTGCTATTTAAACTATAATATTATATAATATATTAAGTATAATTGTATAAAACTTAAACTAGTAAGCATGAAATTAGACAACATATTCAACTTCGTTTCTTATTATGGGGTCCGATTTAACCCTTACAGTGCGGGGATAGACTTTAGTCGTCAGAATCTGACGTCTGTAGACGTCAGATTCTGACGACTAAAGTCTATCACCGCACTGTAAGATTTAAAATATTTCTAATGGCCGTAGACCCATAACATAGGTATTCAAATGAATCGGACATTTATGATGGTTTTAAATTGAAAAAACACCTTTGTTTGCGATGTTTACAGTACAGCTAAATAAATGAGGCTTGACTACAGTCGGTTTCACCAGATCCTGGAAGTAGCCTTTTTCTAATTTGCTCGGTCGCTTTTTAAATTTTTTCAACAAAATTTTTCTCAGATAATTTTTTTATCTTCCCCTAACATCCCTGGGAATTTGGTGGATTTTGTTGGTGTATTAGCGAAGCTAGACCATTTGGCATGTGATAAATTTTCAAAATTACAGCTCAACATACAAAATACACAACAAAATTGCACTAAATTTTCAGGGATGTTAGGGGAAGATGAAAAATTTTGTTAAAAAAATTTAAAGAGCGACCGAGCAAATTGGAGTAAGGCTACTCCCAGGTTCTGGTGAAACAGACTGTAGTGCGTCATGTTAGTACATTGTGCGTGTCAAATCCCGATATTATGTCAATTTTGATATGGTATTGACACCTCCTCCCCCCAGTTTCCACAATTGTTTAGGCAATCGTGGAAAATTGGGGAGGTGGTGTCAAGACCCTGTAAGTATTAGGACGATAAGAAACAATCTCATCTCAATAAGATCCACGTGTTTGTTTCGGACTGATTGTACTACTATAACAGCTTTATTTGAGAAATCTGTTTGGAGGTTTTTTCATTTTTATCTGATTTTTGATAGGCCTATATAAACCCTTAAAAGGCAGCAGCGTCCCTGAATTGCATTGTACACTTTAGTAACAGACACCGCTACATTGTAATCATTACTTCGATATTTTTTGTTTCTAATTTATATATGAGATTAAATTGATTACAAAGTTTGCTTTGTTATCTTCAAATACATTTATGCAATATATAAAGTGTGTTATTTATCTTGACATCGAAAGCATTCTCAATGCTACCAGAAGCCAGCAATTTGAGTCTAATTCTCAATTTTTTTGTGGGGAGTACCCCCAAACCCCCTCCTGGGGCGGCGTCGCTACGAGACGTCGCATGGACGGCGATAACCAGTATCTTTACTAATGATTTTCATTTTGGACACCCCCTCCCTCCTTACACCCATCCTGGATACGCCCCCTGCATAATATGCCAACATGTCCATAGACTAGAATTGTTTAAGTTTTTTTTATTTTTATTTTGTGTTGCGCGTTTACAAGTCAAGCGTGAAATAAGGATGAGATTTATTTTCGGACATGCATGTCCAATGACAAACTGATAAATGGCGCTTTCGGTACGATTGCTACGTTGCCACAGAAACCCAAAATTTAAAAGACTTCAACAATATCAGTCTATGGACATGTTCACATATTGTTGACATATCAAGAAGCGAAAACACAGTTTTGACATTTGAATGATTTTTTGGGATGATTGTGTCGCTTTAACATGTTTAAACATTCATTTCATTTCATTCCCAGTGATAGTGATTCAACCTGCTGATAGAACAAATTAACCCCTTAACCACCGGTGCCGTCCATATTCGTTTTTTACATTTTATATCAGCACACTGCATATCAGCATTTAAACCTGTTAAAGATAAAAAGTGACATTATTCAGCAAGATATGATTTTTTTTGATTTTCACTCACTTGAAGTTGTGGATCGCGTCATAGCGAGACACAACTACAAGTGGGTGAAAATTCCACTTGAATATTTTGGCGGTTAAAGGGTTAAAACGACTATGGTCCTGCTTAGCGCTCAAACAGTCTATTTACTCTAAAACAGTATACATAATCGGAATCATTTGTGTTTTTAGCGCCATAGTTAATGACTTTACCACCACTGAACATGGAGGCACCCATATCGATGCACCAAGTCACTTCTTTTACGGTGAGGAGGGGATCTGGAACGTGGATGACATACCAATTGAACGACTGATTGCTAAGGCTGTGGTGGTGGACATCTCTGAGAGGGCGAGAGGCGAGCTTGACGCCGAGCTGATGGTCCAAGATCTGCTGGAGTGGGAGTCAAAATACGGTGAAATCCCCACAGGTGCTGTGGTACTGATGAATTCTGGCTGGGCGGATCTCTGGCCGGATGTAAGTGCTGTATTTGGGGCAGACATGACGAATGAGAGCACAACCATAGAGGTGAATAGACATATAACATACACACATGCTTATAAATAAAACATCTAATTGTTGTTCATGTTTTTGTTGTTGTTTTTGTTGTAGCTGTTTTTGTTATTGTCGCAGTTGCTGTCGTTTTATTGTTGTTGTCGTTATTGTTGTCGTCGTTGCTGTTGTTGTCGTCGTGCGGTTGTTGTTTTTGTTGTTGTTGTTGTCATCGTTGTCGTTGGTGGTATTGTTGTTGTTGTTGTCGTCGTCGTGTGGTTGTTGTTGTTGTTGCTGCTGCTTTTGTTGTCGTTGATATCGTTGCTGTTGTTGTCGTCGTACGGTTGTTGACGTTGTTGGTGTTCTTGTTGTTGTCGTCGTCGTTGTTGCTGTTGTTGTTATTGTTGTTGATGCTGCTGGTGTTGTTGTCGTCGTACGATTGTTGTTGTCGTTGTTATTGTTGTCGTCGTTGATGTTGATGTTGTTGCTGTTGTTGTTGTCGTCGTAGTTGTTGTTGCTGCTGTTGTTGTTGTTGTTGCTGCTGCTGCTGCAGTTGTTGTTGTCATCGTTGTTGTTGCTGTCGGTGTCGTTTTTGTCGTTGTTGTTTTTGTCGTCGTTGTTGCTGTTGTTGTTATCTTCGTCATTGTTGCTGTTGTCGTCGTTGTTGTTGTCGCTGTTGTTGTTCTTGTTGTTGTCGTTGTCGTTGTTGTCGTTGATGTCGTCGTCGTACCGTTGTTGTTGCTGCTGTTGTTGTTGTTGTTGTTGTCGTCGTCGTTGTTGTTGTCATTGTTGGTGTTGTTGTTGTTGTTGTCGTCGTTGCTGTTGTATTAAGCATAACATAGCTTGTCATGTGAATGTGTTTCCTCCCAGTATATTTTTGCTGTATTCCAGTTAATACAAGATGCTGATTCAAAGTTGTTTTTAATTATGTAACATGGACGTTCCCCTTTCTGTTGCTAGGAGAAAATAGCCCAGTTCCATTTCCCTGGAATCCACCAAGAAGCATCCCAGTGGCTGTTAGACAACAGGGACATCTACGGGGTGGGAGTGGATACTGTCAGTCTGGATTCTGGCAAGAGGATGGCCACACACGGCACACATATAACATTACTCAAACAAAACATCTATGGACTGGAATTTGTGAACAACCTTGGCCAGATGCCGGCTGCAGGTGCCATGATATACGTGATGCCACCTAAGATCTATAAGGCTAGTGGGTCCCCACTCCGCCTGCTGGCAACGTGGGATGAAAATAATCCTCTAAAATGGCCCACATCATCTTCTGTGAAACAGGAATCAAGTGGGATGGCACTGGTTCTTGTCGCATCGCTGTCACTTAGCATTTTTTGTTTCTAAAAAACATGGATACGCAAATACCATGGCACAGTAACGTGAACCTTCATAGGCCTCCCGCTATAAACACGACTATTGTAGTTAAGAATTCGTTTTATTAGCCGATAAAATCAGTTTTAGTCTGAAGGAAATTGATGTTCAAATATCAATATTTGCAAATGTCTGGTCACAAATTGAAGAAATATGAGTAGTTCTCACCCACTTGAAGTTGTGGGTCGCGGTAGCGAGACACAACTTCAAGTGGGTACAAATTTTAATTGTATAACTTTAAGGCGCTTTAAGGGTTAAAAAGCAACGACGGGTTTACATAAAAATTGTTTAAATCATTAGTACCAAAGACTAAGGCAATACTAAGAACATGCGCCAGCCTATTCAATAATGTAGTTTATTTAATAAAATTACAATCTTGTTGAAGTGTTTATTGATTCTCTCGTGGTTTTACGTATTATGATTTTAAATTTTGTATTTGCTTATTTTTAAAATCGTTATCATGCTAAACTTCCCCAGATTACCGGTTTCAATTAGAAAATCATGTGTTGTTCCGCAAAATAAAGAGAAAGAAAGGAATATATAAACATCAAGATTTCCAAATGTTTGGTATCATAATAAAATTATATGAGTAATTTTCACACATTTGAAGTTTACCGCGACCCACAACTTCAAGTGGGTGAAGATTCAAGTTATTTAATTTAGCGCCTTAAAGTTCAAGATCCTGGGTGTGTCAAGCACTAATATAAGGAGTGGCCTCCATGACAGCGACCATGTGGTCTCTATGGAGGTGGCCTCCATGCCAGCGACCATGTTGTCTCTATTGAAGGGGACTCCATGCCAGCGACCATGTGCTGTCTCTAGAGGTTGTCTACATGCCAGCGACCATGTGGTCTTTATGGATGTGACCTCCACGCCAGCGACCATGTTGTCCCTATGGAGGTGGCCTCTATGCCAGCGACCATGCTATCTCTATTGAAGGGGACTCCATGCCAGCGATCATGTGCTGTCTCTAGAGGTGGTCTACATGCCAGCGACCATGTGGTCTTTATGGAGGTGATCTCCACGCCAGCGACCATGCTGTCCCTATGGAGGTGGCCTTTATGCCAGCGACCATGCGGTCTTTATGGAGGTTGCATCCATGCCAGAGATCATATGGTAATTATGGAGGTGGCCTACATGCCAGCGATCATGCGGTCTCTATGGAGGTGGCCTCCATGCCAGCGACCATGTGATCTCTCAAGAGGTGGCCTACATGCCAGCGACCATGTGGTTCCATGGAGGTGGCCTCCATGCCAGCGACCATGTGATCTCTCAAGAGAAGGCCTCCATGCCAGCGACCATGTGGTCTTTATGGAGGAGGCCTCAATTTCAGCGACCATGTGGTCTCCCAACAAGTTCAACAAGTTTATTGTAGATCCAGGAATTGTACAAAAACATAGGAGAGATAATACATCATCATTATAATATGGCGTGCGTTAGAAGTACAAAAACAAATACAAATAGTTTAAAAAAAGTGTATTGCAGAGAATGTTTCAATTTGAGTGTTTCTTGTTTTAAATTTCCAGTTTGAATGATTAGTGTGATACATCTCGGACATATATTTTCTTGTAATAATAACTAAGGCATTGCATTTTAATTTTCAATATAGTTTTGATAAGCGCAGTTGCTTCCGAGTTTTTGTCCTTTGTGTGGGGTTACATTTCAAGTATTTATCCATTTCTGAGTAGATAGACTTACATAATTCTGTATACATTGTATCAATACTTTCTTGTCCTAATTGATATTCTTCAAATTTATTTAATAAATCTCTGAATGCAAGGTTCCACATATTATTATTCATGAATAGTTTTGAAACATTCTTAAATAAATATTTTTTAAAAGTTTTTCCATCTCCACCGATACCTCTAAGTGTGTCATTATCAATTTCACAGTAAGAACCATGCAAGTTATCAGATTGCACATTATCAAAATTAAATCGCACAGTTATAAGCGAATGATCAGGAGCTTTATATTTATCACTCAAGAGCTCTATTAGGCTATTTTTTTTAATCAGTTCGCGGACTGTGTCAACTTGACACGACATATAGTATTCTAAACAATCATGATGTGTGACTACTCAAAGCTGGCACGAAACGCCGGTCCAACGCTGCCTGAATGCAGGTGTAGCACTGGAAATGCTTGCCCTCAAGGCGACTCCTCCTGGCCATGGTCTAGCGAGCCTGTAAAAATATAATTCAAACTAGAAAAGGAGTTTTCGAACTACGAGGCCCGGCTTTAGTCTGCTTGAGTGCTATAGACAAAAAATCTGTGTATTGCTCTTCCTCATGAGCCAGAATTCTGAATGTCTTCGACGTGTATTATTCCACCACCATCGCCGGTGCTGGCCAACATTCATTCATTACTTGCCTACGATGTACCTGATACAGAGGATGTAGGCCTATCCACCAAATTCCGGTTCATTGTTGGGCCAGCGTTGCAGCCCATTGCTGGTTCAATGCCGGTCAATCGTCTACGACGCAGACCCAACACTAGTCTATCACCGGGTCTGTTGTATACTTTGCGCAAACACGTGGTATTCAACTAATACTGTTTTGACGCTGGCCCGTCATTGAAACAGCATTGGGTGATTGTATCGTCTTTCTAACTGCTGCATTATACTGGTGGCCTTTAAAATCCCGGCGTCAGAAACACCAGATGAACACGATAAATTGGCCCAATGCTGATGTAATGCTGGGCCACCTTCTGCGACGCCGGGTCAACATTATTCCAACCAAAACCCTTTAAGTTCTTAACCACAAATATAATTGTGAATATTATTATTTCTGAACACTCTTAAAGACACTTGTTTAAGACAAGAGTACTTAACCCGAAACGTTATATTGCACATGTTCATAAGGAATGGTGTACAGGAATGTCAACCGTTTTCCACACACAGCACCCCTCTTTCCCCTAAACAGGGCACAAACTCAGGCAAAATAAACTTAATAGTATACCGGCCTCCGGCGGTCTTAATAATGCACAAACACAGTCAACATTGAACTGATGCTGTTTCAATGTTAGCCCAGACATGAGCGGGTCGGATCGGATTTTCCCCAGAGTAACAATAGCTGAGGGTACCTCCATTCATCCCACGTGAGAGACCTGATGTCAAACACTCTATTGCCGGATGTTTATGGCTAGCACGGCCAACACCAGTGCCTACACTGCCAGTGACATCGCACTGACCGTGCCTGCACCGATGTGGGAGCTGCATTAGCACCGCTGTTGAGCAGAGCAACCAAGTTACACGCTGGCAACCTGCCCAAAGATAATGGACAGACACGTGGAGGCTACACCTTCCCTTGGATGGTTGCTGTACACTAGTGTTTCCGTACCATGTAATACAGCATGCAGCAGATCACTAATGACCTTCCCCAGAAGAGGGCAAAAGGTACCACTAGCAATCATCCCAGTACCCCTTTTGTGTCAGAAGTCATGAGTTGTGAGATAGCTTTACCTTATTTGGTTATATCATTTTAATGCCGGGCTATGTCATATAATGTAAGTATGTGGCATTATAATGTGACAGTTTATTGTTATAACGTCATGAAATTGCATTATATTGATATCATGTTATCAAATTTTAATGTCAAGATATGACACTATTGTATCGTGGGAAGGAGAATGTCAGGATATATAGTTTAACATCATAATTATTAATTATAAGTGTAATGTCAGGATATGATATTATGCCGAATATGGTATGTTATTTTATATAATATTATGACATTAAATTATCAGCATATGCTATTCAAATATCTGGATAGGACATTTGAATTTTATTTGAATTATAATTTCAAGATATTGCTTAATGTCAAAATATGGCAATAACATGCATCAAGGTCTTGATAACATTAAAATTATGAAAAACGGTCGCGGTTATTGGTGATATATGTCAAGACTTGTTGAAGAGGTCCATGGTTCGGCCTATGTCATAAACTATTATGCCATCCTCTGTCAAGATGTCGTATCTACATATATGGCCAACTTGAGAAAATGGTGGTTTTATATCTGTTGTCAGTTTTTCAATTTAGGTATTTACTTTATCACATAATAAATAGCAAATCATCTGTAAATCGAGCAGTATTTTTAAGAATTATGCAGTCACTTCCATTTACTATTTATTTTTTGTACTATTTAAATATCTTATTATTGCAATATTTTGTCTGATAAATAGTTGCAGGTACATCATTTCACCTGGAAACTCGTCGCAGCTAGGGCATTTTGCTGGATTTGGTTAAGGCTCTAAAAATTCAGGAAAATGATCAATTTCATACAAACTATTCAACTACCCAGCACACGACCCAACAAATACATAAAAATACTTGTAAAAAATGTTTTCAATAAAAAAAACAACATATCCAGATAAAGTCACACATGTATGACCATAATATCTACCATATTGGTTGATTATTCAACATTTGATATTGTAACAAAAACATTGTTAACAGCTTATTTGTGGTTTACTTTCAGGTTTGAGATGTTGCCACTATTAACCCTCTAAGCCCTCACGATGCATTAAAGCATCATTTTACATCCCTGAAGACAGACTTAATTTTCCAACAACCAAGGGTTTCAGAACGAAAATTTCCATGAAACTGGTTTACCAATACATGGCAATTTTCTTAAATTTTTAAACCACATCAAATCATCTTCATCCACTAAAAGTCGAGAACTTGTAGTAGATGAAGATGACAATGGTAAGCCCAGGCTTGAAAGGGTTAAGATATGTTAAATAAGTTTGTCACAAACTTCCCTGAAAATGGGCAATATATTTCACAATTTTAGTTGCAGCACCCTTATGTAAATACATGTCATCGTTTTTTACGGTGATTTAGTTGTTATTTGTTGACCCACATTTCAAAATGAAATCCAGTAAACTGTATTTGACAAAGTAGGAAGGTAAATCATACCGTACTGCATTAAAAAAATATATGACCTGCTAAAATTGACAAAATCAGCGAATAACCAACGCTGTTATCATCGGATATAATAAGTCAATATATAGTATAATTGAAAAAATATACCGAAATACTATTATTGTCTTTACAAACTATCTCAAAACAATTGTAAAGCACTATTCATGGTTTTGTATCCAACTATAAATTTACAATGAAAATGTTTTGGTATATTTATACGTTTTGTTAAAAAAAAATGAAATTTATTTTGACCACTGTTCAAAACAAAAATGGATTCGTCGCACCTAAATTAGCTGGAAAGTGGAATCACGCATTATTCTAAACCAAGTAGTTAGAAAATAATTGTTCGCTATGGACTTTGGTGGTCATTTTGGATTTTGTTATTTTTCTCAGAATGCTCATTTATGTTATCGTGGTATCTAGTATAATAGTAGATGCAGTGTTAGGTCTAAAACAACTTTGGCTGCCTGACTATGATATTAAAGTTGATCTATCACCCCTTATATGGTATGAATAATTATGTCCTTATATGGGGTGATTGGCTATCATGTGACCTCCTCAGAGAGTCACATGATAGCCAATCACCCCATATATGGAGTGATTGGCTATCATGTGACCCTCTCAGAGGGTCACATGATAGCCAATCACGTGACCAATCATGTGACCCTCTCAGAGGGTCACATGATAGGCAATCACCCCATATAAAGAAACACTTGTGCCCCATCTTGTGGCAACTTTGATTTATTTGTCACAAAATTATTCATACTATATAAGGGGTGATAGATCAACTTTAATATCATAGTCAGGCAGCCAAAGTTGTTTTTTAATAGTGGATTAAAATAATCTGAGGATTTAGACGACAGATCATTGTGGTATATATAATTAATGGTATTGATGGTATTGCTTAGGTTAAATCATCACTTCACGGGGCTTTCAAAGTATTTATATAACGAAGCAAACTGAAGACGAAATGTACCAGTGAATTTTATTGATTTACAAAAAATGTCCTGAAAGTGGCTACCTATTAAACAAAATATTGATAGAATCATAAAAAAATAAACATCCAAAATGTGTGGCGGTTTGTACAGTGGATCAGAAACCAACGTCACAAAGAAACATATCTATTGTCATTGAAAAATATAAATAAACAAAAACAAAATTACCATGATTCCCGGGGTTCTTTTTTAAGATAATATGAAGATAATATATAATAATAAATACATATCAAGCTAGAAATAGATGTAACAAATTATTTTGATTTTTGTCAAGGCCATGCAAATGTTTTGCTACAATTAAAATGATAAACAGCTGTTATGTGCAGCTTAAAATGCTCATTCCCTTATAACAATTGGATTTCTGAATTGACAATGGTGATGTCATGCATTGAACATGCTTTGTTCAAGTAAAGAAGAGGGTTTAACACAATACACTCATAACACCTTCAAGATGGCCGCAGTGCATCATTACACCAGCAATATGACCGCCATGCATTATAACACCAGCAAGATGGCCGCCGTGCATTATAACACCAGCAAGATGGCCGCCATGCATTTTAACACTAGCAAGATGGCCGCCGTGCATCATAGCACCAGAAAGATGGCTGCCATGCATCATAACACCAGCAAGATGGCCGCCATGCATTTTAACACTAGCAAAATGGCCCCCGTGCATTATAGCACCAGCAAGATGGCTGCCATGCATCATAGCACCAGCAAGATGGCCGCCGTGCATTATAACACCAGCAAGATGGCTGTCATGCATCATAACACCAGCAAGATGGCCGCGGTACATCATAACACCAGCAAGATGGCTGCCATGCATTATAATACCACTAAGATGGCCGCCGTGCATCATAACACCAGCAAGATGGCCGCCGTGCATCATAACACCAGCAAGATGGCCGCGGTGCATCATAACACCAGCAAGATGGCTGCCATGCATTATAACACCAGCAAGATGGCTTCCATGCATCATACCAGCAAGATGGCCGCCGTGCATCATAACACCAGCAAGATGGCCGCAGTGCATCATAACACCAGCAAGATGGCTGCCATGCATTATAATACCACTAAGATGGCCGCCGTGCATCATAACACTAGCAAGATGGCCGCCGTGCATCATAACACCAGCAAGATTGCCGCAGTGCATCATAACACCAGCAAGATGGCCGCAGTGCATCATAACACCAGCAAGATGGCCGCCGTGCATCATAACACCAGCAAGATGGCCGCCATGCATCATGACACCAGCAAGATGGCCGCCATGCATCATAACACCTGCAAGATGGACGCAGTGCATCATAACACCAGCAAGATGGCCGCCATGCATCATAACACCAGCAAGATGGCCGCAGTGCATCATAACACCAGCAAGATGGCTGCCATGCATTATAATACCACTAAGATGGCCGCCGTGCATCATAACACTAGCAAGATAGCCGCCGTGCATCATAACACCAGCAAGATGGCCGCTATGCATCATGACACCAGCAAGATGGCCGCCATGCATCATAACACCTGCAAGATGGACGCAGTGCATCATAACACCACCAAGATGGCCGCTGTGCATCATAACACCAGCAAGATGGCCGCAGTGCATCATAACACCAGCAAGATGGCTGCCATGCATTATAATACCACTAAGATGGCCGCCGTGCATCATAACACCAGCAAGATGGCCGCCGTGCATCATAACACCAGCAAGATGGCCGCAGTGCATCATAACACCTGCAAGATGGCAGCCTTGCATTATAATATCACTAAGATGGCCGCCGTGCATCATAACACCAGCAAGATGGCCGCCGTGCATCATAACACCAGCAAGATGGCCGCAGTGCATCATAACACCAGCAAGATGGCTGCCATGCATTATAATACCACTAAGATGGCCGCCGTGCATCATAACACCAGCAAGATGGCCGCCGTGCATCATAACACCAGCAAGATGGCCGCAGTGCATCATAACACCAGCAAGATGGCTGCCATGCATTATAATACCACTAAGATGGCCGCCGTGCATCATAACACTAGCAAGATAGCCGCCGTGCATCATAACACCAGCAAGATGGCCGCCATGCATCATGACACCAGCAAGATGGCCGCCATGCATCATAACACCTGCAAGATGGACGCAGTGCATCATAACACCACCAAGATGGCCGCTGTGCATCATAACACCAGCAAGATGGCCGCAGTGCATCATAACACCAGCAAGATGGCTGCCATGCATTATAATACCACTAAGATGGCCGCCGTGCATCATAACACCAGCAAGATGGCCGCCGTGCATCATAACACCAGCAAGATGGCCGCAGTGCATCATAACATCTGCAAGATGGCAGCCTTGCATTATAATACCACTAAGATGGCCGCCGTGCATCATAACACCAGCAAGATGGCCGCCGTGCATCATAACACCAGCAAGATGGCCGCAGTGCATAATAACACCAGCAAGATGGCTGCCATGCATTATAATACCACTAAGATGGCCGCCGTGCATCATAACACCAGCAAGATGGCCGCCGTGCATCATAACACCAGCAAGATGACCGCAGTGCATCATAACACCAGCAAGATGGCCGCCATGCATCATAACACCAGCAAGATGGCCGCGGTGCATCATAACACCAGCAAGATGGCCGCAGTGCATCATAACACCAGCAAGATGGCTGCCATGCATTATAATACCTCTAAGATGGCCGCCGTGCATCATAACACGAGCAAGATGGCCGCCGTGCATCATAACACCAGCAAGATGACCGCCGTGCATCATAACACCAGCAAGATGGCCGCCGTGCATCATAACACCAGCAAGATGGCCGCCGTGCATCATAACACCAGCAAGATGGCCGCAGTGCATCATAACACCTGCAAGATGGCCGCCGTGCATCATAACACCAGCAAGATGACCGCAGTGCATCATAACACCAGCAAGATGGCTGCCATGCATTATAATACCACTAAGATGGCCGCCGTGCATCATAACACCAGCAAGATGGCCGCCGTGCATCATAACACCAGCAAGATGGCCGCAGTGCATCATAACACCTGCAAGATGGCAGCCTTGCATTATAATACCACTAAGATGGCCGCCGTGCATCATAACACCAGCAAGATGGCCGCCGTGCATCATAACACCAGCAAGATGGCCGCCGTGCATCATAACACCAGCAAGATGGCCGCCGTGCATCATAACACCAGCAAGATGGCCGCCGTGCATCATAACACCAGCAAGATGGCCGCCGTGCATCATAACACCAGCAAGATGGCCGCAGTGCATCATAACACCAGCAAGATGGCTGCCATGCATTATAATACCACTAAGATGGCCGCCGTGCATCATAACACCAGCAAGATGGCCGCCGTGCATCATAACACCAGCAAGATGACCGCAGTGCATCATAACACCAGCAAGATGGCCGCCATGCATCATAACACCAGCAAGATGGCCGCGGTGCATCATAACACCAGCAAGATGGCCGCGGTGCATCATAACACCAGCAAGATGGCTGCCATGCATTATAATACCACTAAGATGGCCGCCGTGCATCATAACACCAGCAAGATGGCCGCCGTGCATCATAACACCAGCAAGATGGCCGCAGTGCATCATAACACCAGCAAGATGGCCGCAGTGCATCATAACACCTGCAAGATGGCCGCAGTGCATCATAACACCAGCAAGATGGCCGCAGTGCATCATAAAACCAGCAAGATGGCTGCCATGCATTATAATACCACTAAGATGGCCGCCGTGCATCATAACACCAGCAAGATGGCCGCCGTGCATCATAACACCAGCAAGATGACCGCAGTGCATCATAACACCAGCAAGATGGCCGCCATGCATCATAACACCAGCAAGATGGCCGCGGTGCATCATAACACCAGCAAGATGGCCGCCGTGCATCATAACACCAGCAAGATGGCCGCCGTGCATCATAACACCAGCAAGATGGCTGCCATGCATTATAATACCACTAAGATGGCCGCCGTGCATCATAACACCAGCAAGATGGCCGCCGTGCATCATAACACCAGCAAGATGGCCGCAGTGCATCATAACACCTGCAAGATGGCAGCCTTGCATTATAATACCACTAAGATGGCCGCCGTGCATCATAACACCAGCAAGATGGCCGCCGTGCATCATAACACCAGCAAGATGGCCGCCGTGCATTATAACACCAGCAAGATGGCCGCCGTGCATCATAACACCAGCAAGATGGCCGCCGTGCATCATAACACCAGCAAGATGGCCGCCGTGCATCATAACACCAGCAAGATGGCCGCAGTGCATCATAACACCAGCAAGATGCTGCCATGCATTATAATACCACTAAGATGGCCGCCGTGCATTATAACACTAGCAAGATAGCCGCCGTGCATCATAACACCAGCAAGATGGCCGCCATGCATCATGACACCAGCAAGATGGCCGCCATGCATCATAACACCTGCAAGATGGACGCAGTGCATCATAACACCACCAAGATGGCCGCTGTGCATCATAACACCAGCAAGATGGCCGCAGTGCATCATAACACCAGCAAGATGGCTGCCATGCATTATAATACCACTAAGATGGCCGCCGTGCATCATAACACCAGCAAGATGGCCGCCGTGCATCATAACACCAGCAAGATGGCCGCAGTGCATCATAACACCTGCAAGATGGCAGCCTTGCATTATAATACCACTAAGATGGCCGCCGTGCATCATAACACCAGCAAGATGGCCGCCGTGCATCATAACACCAGCAAGATGGCCGCAGTGCATAATAACACCAGCAAGATGGCTGCCATGCATTATAATACCACTAAGATGGCCGCCGTGCATCATAACACCAGCAAGATGGCCGCCGTGCATCATAACACCAGCAAGATGACCGCAGTGCATCATAACACCAGCAAGATGGCCGCCATGCATCATAACACCAGCAAGATGGCCGCGGTGCATCATAACACCAGCAAGATGGCCGCAGTGCATCATAACACCAGCAAGATGGCTGCCATGCATTATAATACCACTAAGATGGCCGCCGTGCATCATAACACGAGCAAGATGGCCGCCGTGCATCATAACACCAGCAAGATGACCGCCGTGCATCATAACACCAGCAAGATGGCCGCCGTGCATCATAACACCAGCAAGATGGCCGCCGTGCATCATAACACCAGCAAGATGGCCGCAGTGCATCATAACACCTGCAAGATGGCCGCCGTGCATCATAACACCAGCAAGATGGCCGCAGTGCATCATAACACCAGCAAGATGGCTGCCATGCATTATAATACCACTAAGATGGCCGCCGTGCATCATAACACCAGCAAGATGGCCGCCGTGCATCATAACACCAGCAAGATGGCCGCAGTGCATCATAACACCTGCAAGATGGCAGCCTTGCATTATAATACCACTAAGATGGCCGCCGTGCATCATAACACCAGCAAGATGGCCGCCGTGCATCATAACACCAGCAAGATGGCCGCCGTGCATCATAACACCAGCAAGATGGCCGCCGTGCATCATAACACCAGCAAGATGGCCGCCGTGCATCATAACACCAGCAAGATGGCCGCCGTGCATCATAACACCAGCAAGATGGCCGCAGTGCATCATAACACCAGCAAGATGGCTGCCATGCATTATAATACCACTAAGATGGCCGCCGTGCATCATAACACCAGCAAGATGGCCGCCGTGCATCATAACACCAGCAAGATGACCGCAGTGCATCATAACACCAGCAAGATGGCCGCCATGCATCATAACACCAGCAAGATGGCCGCGGTGCATCATAACACCAGCAAGATGGCCGCGGTGCATCATAACACCAGCAAGATGGCTGCCATGCATTATAATACCACTAAGATGGCCGCCGTGCATCATAACACCAGCAAGATGGCCGCCGTGCATCATAACACCAGCAAGATGGCCGCCGTGCATCATAACACCAGCAAGATGGCCGCAGTGCATCATAACACCTGCAAGATGGCCGCAGTGCATCATAACACCAGCAAGATGGCCGCAGTGCATCATAAAACCAGCAAGATGGCTGCCATGCATTATAATACCACTAAGATGGCCGCCGTGCATCATAACACCAGCAAGATGGCCGCCGTGCATCATAACACCAGCAAGATGACCGCAGTGCATCATAACACCAGCAAGATGGCCGCCATGCATCATAACACCAGCAAGATGGCCGCGGTGCATCATAACACCAGCAAGATGGCCGCCGTGCATCATAACACCAGCAAGATGGCCGCCGTGCATCATAACACCAGCAAGATGGCTGCCATGCATTATAATACCACTAAGATGGCCGCCGTGCATCATAACACCAGCAAGATGGCCGCCGTGCATCATAACACCAGCAAGATGGCCGCAGTGCATCATAACACCTGCAAGATGGCAGCCTTGCATTATAATACCACTAAGATGGCCGCCGTGCATCATAACACCAGCAAGATGGCCGCCGTGCATCATAACACCAGCAAGATGGCCGCCGTGCATTATAACACCAGCAAGATGGCCGCCGTGCATCATAACACCAGCAAGATGGCCGCCGTGCATCATAACACCAGCAAGATGGCCGCCGTGCATCATAACACCAGCAAGATGGCCGCAGTGCATCATAACACCAGCAAGATGCTGCCATGCATTATAATACCACTAAGATGGCCGCCGTGCATCATAACACCAGCAAGATGGCCGCCGTGCATCATAACACCAGCAAGATGACCGCAGTGCATCATAACACCAGCAAGATGGCCGCCATGCATCATAACACCAGCAAGATGGCCGCGGTGCATCATAACACCAGCAAGATGGCCGCAGTGCATCATAACACCAGCAAGATGGCTGCCATGCATTATAATACCACTAAGATGGCCGCCGTGCATCATAACACCAGCAAGATGGCCGCCGTGCATCATAACACCAGCAAGATGGCCGCCGTGCATCATAACACCAGCAAGATGGCCGCCGTGCATCATAACACCAGCAAAATGGCCGCCGTGCATCATAACACCAGCAAGATGGCCGCAGTGCATCATAACACCAGCAAGATGGCTGCCATGCATTATAATACCACTAAGATGGCCGCCGTGCATCATAACACCAGCAAGATGGCCGCCGTGCATCATAACACCAGCAAGATGGCCGTCGTGCATCATAACACCAGCAAGATGGCCGCAGTGCATCATAACACCAGCAAGATGGCTGCCATGCATTATAATACCACTAAGATGGCCGCCGTGCATCATAACACCAGCAAGATGGCCGCCGTGCATCATAACACCAGCAAAATGGCCGCAGTGCATCATAACACCTGCAAGATGGCAGCCTTGCATTATAATACCACTAAGATGGCCGCCGTGCATCATAACACCAGCAAGATGGCCGCCGTGCATCATAACACCAGCAAGATGGCCGCAGTGCATCATAACACCAGCAAGATGGCTGCCATGCATTATAATACCACTAAGATGGCCGCCGTGCATCATAACACCAGCAAGATGGCCGCCGTGCATCATAACACCAGCAAGATGGCCGCAGTGCATCATAACACCTGCAAGATGGCAGCCTTGCATTATAATACCACTAAGATGGCCGCCGTGCATCATAACACCAGCAAGATGGCCGCCGTGCATCATAACACCAGCAAGATGGCCGCAGTGCATAATAACACCAGCAAGATGGCTGCCATGCATTATAATACCACTAAGATGGCCGCCGTGCATCATAACACCAGCAAGATGGCCGCCGTGCATCATAACACCAGCAAGATGACCGCAGTGCATCATAACACCAGCAAGATGGCCGCCATGCATCATAACACCAGCAAGATGGCCGCGGTGCATCATAACACCAGCAAGATGGCCGCAGTGCATCATAACACCAGCAAGATGGCTGCCATGCATTATAATACCACTAAGATGGCCGCCGTGCATCATAACACGAGCAAGATGGCCGCCGTGCATCATAACACCAGCAAGATGACCGCCGTGCATCATAACACCAGCAAGATGGCCGCCGTGCATCATAACACCAGCAAGATGGCCGCCGTGCATCATAACACCAGCAAGATGGCTGCAGTGCATCATAACACCTGCAAGATGGCCGCCGTGCATCATAACACCAGCAAGATGGCCGCAGTGCATCATAACACCAGCAAGATGGCTGCCATGCATTATAATACCACTAAGATGGCCGCCGTGCATCATAACACCAGCAAGATGGCCGCCGTGCATCATAACACCAGCAAGATGGCCGCAGTGCATCATAACACCTGCAAGATGGCAGCCTTGCATTATAATACCACTAAGATGGCCGCCGTGCATCATAACACCAGCAAGATGGCCGCCGTGCATCATAACACCAGCAAGATGGCCGCCGTGCATCATAACACCAGCAAGATGGCCGCCGTGCATCATAACACCAGCAAGATGGCCGCCGTGCATCATAACACCAGCAAGATGGCCGCCGTGCATCATAACACCAGCAAGATGGCCGCAGTACATCATAACACCAGCAAGATGGCTGCCATGCATTATAATACCACTAAGATGGCCGCCGTGCATCATAACACCAGCAAGATGGCCGCCGTGCATCATAACACCAGCAAGATGACCGCAGTGCATCATAACACCAGCAAGATGGCCGCCATGCATCATAACACCAGCAAGATGGCCGCGGTGCATCATAACACCAGCAAGATGGCCGCGGTGCATCATAACACCAGCAAGATGGCTGCCATGCATTATAATACCACTAAGATGGCCGCCGTGCATCATAACACCAGCAAGATGGCCGCCGTGCATCATAACACCAGCAAGATGGCCGCCGTGCATCATAACACCAGCAAGATGGCCGCAGTGCATCATAACACCTGCAAGATGGCCGCAGTGCATCATAACACCAGCAAGATGGCCGCAGTGCATCATAAAACCAGCAAGATGGCAGCCATGCATTATAATACCACTAAGATGGCCGCCGTGCATCATAACACCAGCAAGATGGCCGCCGTGCATCATAACACCAGCAAGATGACCGCAGTGCATCATAACACCAGCAAGATGGCCGCCATGCATCATAACACCAGCAAGATGGCCGCGGTGCATCATAACACCAGCAAGATGGCCGCCGTGCATCATAACACCAGCAAGATGGCCGCCGTGCATCATAACACCAGCAAGATGGCTGCCATGCATTATAATACCACTAAGATGGCCGCCGTGCATCATAACACCAGCAAGATGGCCGCCGTGCATCATAACACCAGCAAGATGGCCGCAGTGCATCATAACACCTGCAAGATGGCAGCCTTGCATTATAATACCACTAAGATGGCCGCCGTGCATCATAACACCAGCAAGATGGCCGCCGCGCATCATAACACCAGCAAGATGGCCGCCGTGCATCATAACACCAGCAAGATGGCCGCCGTGCATCATAACACCAGCAAGATGGCCGCCGTGCATCATAACACCAGCAAGATGGCCGCCGTGCATCATAACACCAGCAAGATGGCCGCAGTGCATCATAACACCAGCAAGATGCTGCCATGCATTATAATACCACTAAGATGGCCGCCGTGCATCATAACACCAGCAAGATGGCCGCCGTGCATCATAACACCAGCAAGATGACCGCAGTGCATCATAACACCAGCAAGATGGCCGCCATGCATCATAACACCAGCAAGATGGCCGCGGTGCATCATAACACCAGCAAGATGGCCGCAGTGCATCATAACACCAGCAAGATGGCTGCCATGCATTATAATACCACTAAGATGGCCGCCGTGCATCATAACCCCAGCAAGATGGCCGCAGTGCATCATAACACCTGCAAGATGGCCGCCGTGCATCATAACACCAGCAAGATGGCTGCCATGCATTATAACACCAGCAAGATGGCCGCCGTGCATCGTTACACCTGCAAGATGGCCGCCGTGCATCATAACACCAGCAAGATGGCTGCCATGCATTATAATACCACTAAGATGGCCACCGTGCATCATAACACCAGCAAGATGGCCGCCATGCATCATGACACCTGCAAGATGGCCGCCGTGCATCATAACACCAGCAAGATGGCCGCAGTACATCATACCACCAGCAAGATGGCTGCCATGCATTATAATACCACTAAGATGGCCACCGTGCATCATAACACCAGCAAGATGGCCGCCATGCATCATGACACCTGCAAGATGGCCGCCGTGCATCATAACACCAGCAAGATGGCCGCAGTACATCATACCACCAGCAAGATGGCCGCCGTGCATCATAACACCAGCAAGATGGCCGCCGTGCATCATAACACCAGCAAGATGGCCGCCGTGCATCATAACACCAGCAAGATGGCCGCCACGCATCATAACACGAGCAAGATGGCCGCCACGCATCATAACACCTGCAAGATGGCCGCCGTGCATCATAACACCAGCAAGATGGCCGCCACGCATCATAACACCAGAAAGATGGCCGCAGTGCATCATAACACCAGCAAGATGGCCGCCACGCATCATAACACCAGCAAGATGGCCAAGTTGGGATACAAATATATAATTGTCATAAACATGATAAGTAGTCTATTCAAGAGACGCTGCTAAGGAGCGATGTTCGCACGGTGGCCATCTTGTTGGTGTTATGAATGCATGTGTTAAATATTCTTCTTTACAAAGCATGTCTAATGTATGTGATCAACTTTGTCAATTCAGAAACCACTCAATAGTTTTAAAGAAAATGATGCACTAATTGCATAGGGTGCACGTAACAGCTGTTGTATGAACACGGATAATAATCTAAAATTACATCTAAAACTATTTAGGAATGTGGCCGCCATTTGTAAAAGAAAATGATATGGACATCGGTATCATAACTAATATATTTGTTTGTTTGTTTGTTTGTTTGTTTGTTTGTTTGTTTGTTTGTTTGTTTGTTTGTTTGTTTGTTTGTTTGTCTCTTTGTTTGTTTGTTTGTTTGTTTGTTTGTTTGTTTGTTTGTTTGTTTGTTTGTTTGTTTGTTTGTTTGTTTGTTTGTTTGTTTGTTTGTTTGTTTGTTTGTTTGTTTGTTTGTTTGTTTGTTTGTTTTGTCTCTATGTATTTGTGTCGGTCCGTCCGTCGTTTGTTTGTTTGTTTGTGTGATTGTTTAATGTTTCAAGTTATAATTTTGAGATACTAATATTTTAAATTTAACCTATTAAGTTGAAAATTGTAGATAATAGAATATTGATTGGTAATAATATAATTACAATAATAAAACATGTATTTTGATTGTTAGTAGAACCAAATAATTGCACTCCAAATCTGGATAAAATGTATGATCTTAGAAATACTTCCATACAAAGTGGTCGGCATAATCTGTACATTATCTTAAGAGTTGGTCTCTTTACGACCTGTACCTTATTGTAGTGTTCAAGAGAAATAAAAAAGATGGTACAACAAACACATATTGCAATAAGGCTCAACGTATTAATGGCCATCCCTAGAAAAGGTAATATGTTAGGCATAGGATTACTTTGACATTCTGCAAAAGAACACAGTTTGTCTAGAATGATCATATTTACACTGTATCTGTACACTACACTAGCGATGTAAATAACAGATAGTGCCACCCATGCAATGCCACATATTATCCCACTAAATCTAAGCCAGCGACACTGATGCTTAAATGGAAATAATGTTTTAAGCATTACACACATTGTATAGAAAGTTTTAAAGACAATGCACCCTTCAAACGAAATGAAAGAAAGTGCATTTAAAAGTATGCACAGTGAACCTATTCGGAATCGAATTGCATCAACACCGATAATATCTGAAATAGCAATGCACAGTAAATATATAGAGCATATACCATCTGCAAATATTCTGTTTGTTTTAATTACTATTTGGGTTGGAAATGTCGCTCTGATGTTTCTAAACACATTCACATTTTTGACAAAAGTAGACAAAACAAATATTAATGTTAATGGAACCAGCAAATAAAAAGAATATTTTAATACGTAATTCTTAATTAAGCCATAACAATTTGATTGTACTTTTGTTGATACACACTTAACATTTTGACTCAACATACAACATATTGTTGAGTCCGTAACATAAACTTCCAGGTTAGTGATAGTTTTAGAGTAGAACGTTAAACTTATGCCAGGGTGAAACTGAATATATCTTAAATTCAAGACAACCAGTCGTGTCATGTGTTCTATGTTAATAATTAGTGAAATCAATGGGTTGTGATTTAAATATAATACCTTCAAATACTGCAACTTAGAATCATCAACATTAAAATGTGTCAAGAGATTATTCTCTAAGTATAAGACCACAACTGTAGAGAACATTAAGTGTCGGAGAAAATGTGTAGAATTAATCCTATTATGATTAAAGTCTGCAAAAAGTAGATTAATATTAGAATAATGTTTTATTTTCAGGCCAATATTTTTATTGTTAAAAGATATGTTTAAATAAATTAATGAGAGGAGATTCAAGTTATGTAGATATAATTTTGCTCCGCTTGATTTTATCATCAAGCCTTTGATATACTTCATTTTGTTGATCTTATTATAGCTTAATGCCTCTTGACTGGTGTTACAATGTGCCATGTACCCATTACAAACACACCCTTCTGCACATGTTTGACACATAATCTCGTCGTCACTAGATAATATACAATCTGGGTGGTTATCGCAGATTTCTTTTTCACTGACACAGCGATTTTCTCCGCGACACTTTAGGAGTCCAGGACACGATATATTTGCACAGAACTGTTCGTCTTCGCCGTGGTAGCAGTCAGGCTGCCCGTCACACACTGCTGACATATATATACAGTAAAAGTTTGAACATTTGAACATTCCTGGACATATTACATATTGACAAAGAAGAGCTATGCTTCCATAATCACATGGCGTGTTATGGACATTGATTTTACACCTTTCCTCCATAGTTATATTCTCGCCCGCCCATCTACAGGGCACCATATACTTTACTAGAGATGTATGATTGTATATGCTTCTGTTCTGGTTTGGGGTTTTGTTATGTTCAATTAAACTTAAGTGGTAAAGTTCCCTCTTGAGCCAGCGAGAAACTGTTAGTGGGTACAGGTTAGTGTCATATTGACCTCCGAAACTTCTACTGTTCTGCATTGCAAGCATATTTATATTGATGTGTAGGTTTATTTTACAAATAGCTTGAGGGAATGTAAGGTTAAAATAATTGACACCGTCACATATTGCTTGAATAGGCACAAACAGGCCAGTCTTCAGAGGTTTACACGTCTCAGTTAATACACAAGGCAGAAGAAAACTAGTTTTTAAGATCAATTCATCAAAACCTATAGCACAGTCAGCTTCATCACTACCATCAAAACAGTCAGATATTTGGTCACAAACATACAACGTTAGTATGCAACTTGAATCAGCGCATTCGAAATGATGATTTCCACAAGATGGTGTGTATGACTTAGTTGAAGTTTCGCAAATTACAGCAGAAATATTGTCAATTTTTGCCATGCAATCTCGATATTTCCCTCCCCAGCCCCTTTGGAATTTACCGCTCAATTGTTTTTGCATGGACATACTAATTGCTGATGTGACTACAATTCCACATCTGTCATTAACGTTAGATATTAGTTTCAACGGCAGTGAGTATCCATTTTCAGAAATATACAAAAGACGGGCTAATGAGCTTTTAAAATTGCTTCTAAGTAGAGGCTGACCAAAGAATACATCATATAGTCTAGTAGTGTCATCAGCCCAGTTCGGTGGCATTTTACGGTGACCAGATGTCATAATAGCCATCCGTTGTAGTCGTATGCTTTCTGTTGTATGTCTATGCATAGGTGGGCGATTTACAGTATTTGTTGATAACACCGAGCCCCCAGCCTTTGAACACATATTCTCAATCTCTGCATATGATACAAATAAATCAGGTACTTTTAATAATAAGAAACACTTATAGGGCCTTGTCAACATAATCCAGCCATCTTCACATGTTCTATTAAGGGGATTAAGTGCCGAGTGAAAATTGACAGGTTTGGCTTGGATGGGGTTCATGCACAAAAATGTGGCTTCAAACGATTTGTTACAAGGAATTATGACCCAGATGAAATCCGCTCTGAGATCCGCACTTGGATCAGTGACTGCAGCCGTACAGTTGTCCTTGGTGTTAGTGGAGGGTTGGTCACGTTTCACGTCAACCCTGATGTAGTTATGTGCTCTACTGCTGGAATTTGTGGAGATTGAGTAAAATGATGATTCATATTGTGGCAGGCTGATGGACGATTTGTACCAAGATGTCTGTAACATGGGTGTATTATCCAACCAGTGAGTGAATTCACCCTGAAAATAGTGTTATGAATATGGAAACGTGATTATATAAACATTCATTCAATGATTCCTGCATCATTTCGCATTATTTATGTTAAGTTTATTCCTTTTGCCATGATAGTAACAAAATGCAATAACAGAGTCGAAGAAAGTGAGAATGGTTTATTTTAATCTTCTCATCATTCATGAAAGTACAGACATGACAGAGTGATAGCAGTATAACAATGACGCATCATGGGAATATCACGCTAATATAATAGAGTGGCTAAGCGGCAGCACCAACTAAATAAAGAGCTGTCATTCACCATGTGGCAGCTACAGATGACTGACATGTTATGTAGAACTTACAGTTTACAGTCTAACACTTTAATGCTAGGAAATATACACATTTTTATGTTCACTCACTTGGCCAATGAACACGCCCACTATCAAACAGTCAACCAATCAATACAACTTTTATAGGACTAAATCCTGAGATAACCCACAAGAGAGGCAGTTAGCCACTACAACCCTGAAATATGTTTGCTTAAACCTTTAACTGCCGGTGCCGCATATCTTCAGGTTTTCATTTTTTATTAGCACCACCAAAGTACCACCTTTTAAACATGTTAAAGATACAATGTGACATCAATCAGCAATATTTGAAAACAGTTGACCTTCATTTGGTCAAATCTGAATAATTTTCACTCACTTGAAGTTGTGGATCGCATCAGCGAGACGCAACTTCAAGTGGATGAAAATTCAGATTGAATAATTTGGTGGTTGAAAGGTTAAGCCATGGAGACCAAAGTTTTTTTCATTTTGAAATCATCATAAATGCCTTAGTTAGTTTTTTTTTGGTTCATTTGAATCCCTATGTTATCGGTCAACGACTGTTATCAATATTTTAATTCTTTTAATCTGCAGAAGTCATATTCTGTCGTATAAAGACAATACCTGCGCTGAAAGGCTTCAAATCGACTTTATCCCCGGGTCACTCTAACTGCTCATTCGTGTGTCACGTCAGCATACAGCATACAGCATGCAGCTGTTGATGAATGACTAACACAATATCAACAATACTGACCAGCTCGTTAGGTGCTTTCAAGATACATCTAAACAAAACTAATGTACACAGTAACTGTATATATCACTAAAATCCGGTTAGAATGTCTCTTCTGTTCATAATGATGGTATGACCAGGGCAGACGAGAGACATTGTTGATGCATGTCATCTTTAACATATTACGTTGTTAGCTGTGGGAAAACACTAGGATAATCTATGTTCATATGTACATGCTACGAGTGTCATTAACTTAGATGTTTGTACTGCTCTGTGGAATGACTTGATCATGTCATCAGACACATTGATTGAATTGATTGACTGACTGCCTGATTCATTCATGGCTGGATGACTGACTGACTGACTGACTGACTGACTGATTGATTGATTGATTGATTGATTGATTGATTGATTGATTGATTGATTGATTGATTAATTGATTGATTGATTGATTGATTGATTGATTGATTGATTGAATAATTGATTGATTAGCTGGTTGACTGATTAATTGATTGATTCATTGATTGACTGGCTTACTGACTGACTGTCTGATTCATGCATTCATTCAGACAGTAAATACTCTGTGTAGCTCCACTGCTGCAGAAATCACAGGTAATATCATGTTTCGTAATTTGTCAAACACGTTTTGTCTTTCAAAAAATACCTCAAAGTTTCTCTTCAATCCTAGGAACATAAGTTGTCCAACCTCTGTAGTGTAATGAGAATACTGAGCTTTCAGACCGTGTGCTGATGCAGAAGATGTGTATTGAAACAGCGACTTTCTTCTAGATTCACATGTCATCTGGGCTTCTTCCCATGTAGTTATCCTGGACAAATCAAAGAAGAATTGCAAATATTTCATATTTTACTTAGATATTTGACATAATCTACATTTTTTATTCACCTTGAGGTATTAATTGAGATGGCAGCTCTCATCTCAAGTTAAATGAAAATAAGCCTACCGCATGCGTTAAGTTAAAACCCATTTTAAAACTTAATAATTAGTAAATTTAAATTAAGCATTAAAACTTGGGACTGGCATCCAAGCTGACACAAGTTTGAAAAAAAGCAGTCATTCAGTGACGACGCAGCAGAACATAAAAAATGTTCTTTTTAAACTTCAATAGCTTTATAAACGTCTATGATAGCGGTGATCTGAGTTGGGATCCGCTACAAATCATAATCGTGATCAGACTCATAGCCGTAAACTCATTTGCATTTGAAGCCTGGGCCATTCATTCATGCATTGTTTAATTACTTGCGTTGATGAAGCTGGTCCTTACCACCGATAGCAAATCGAACCATAAACACAGAATATAAAACGTGAGCACGTGCTATAAACCATAAGCACATAGTGTAGACCGTGTGCACAGATTGTAACATGTCAATACGGATTATAGGCCTAGTGTATATCCAGAAACAAACATAGTATAAAAAAACTTTTTTAGAAGCCCGCTAGCGTTAAATCATAGGTAACAATAAGGCCACTAGCCACGTGTTCCCACGCTCAAACCTCGTCTTTTTTATCACACCTGGTTACACAGGGTCACTGATTTAGTCGTTATAGAACCCGTTACCAGATTGTACCGCATCACATTTATCTGATTATTAACCCTTTAAGCCCTCACGATGCATTAAAGCATCATTTTATATCCCTGAAAACAGAATTAATTTTCCTACAACTAAGGGTTTTATAATAAAAATCTCCATGAAACAGGGTTACCAATACATGGCAATTTTCTTAATTTGTCAACCTCATCAAATCATCTTCATCCACTACAAGTCGAGAATTGCGACAGCAATTCGCGGCTTGTAGTGGATGAGATGACAATGGTAAATTCAGGCTTGAAAGGGTTAAATTGCATAAGTTTTTTAAAAGACTTCTACAATTCTAGTCTATGGACATGTTCACATATTATTGACCTATTAAAAAGAGAAAATACAATTTTGGATTTTGGATGATTTTTGGTCTGATTGTGTAGCTTTGATTATAGATTGGATATAAACCCTGGGTCTACCCATGCCCTAAAAATTTAGTGAATTTAGAGATCATCTTACTGTTTCTGGAAAAGTTCTCCAAATGGTGTTCTCAAGAACGTTGGTGGTTCTCGTTTATAATTGTTTTTGTAATGCTGATATGCAAAATGCCGCATCTCCACATCAATGTCACATTCACATCCTAAAGACGGTGGTATAACAGTCAGACGAAATCCATTGTGCAGGAAGCCAAGTGACAGTTTCTCTCCCACATAGGCTCTATGTTCATATATACGGTCTTCTCTTCGCTTCAAAACAAGTAGAACAACTTGATATTGTCTACATCTGGTTGAACACGGTCCTTCGTATTTGGTATAAAGAATGCCACCCTTGTGGATCTCGTTGCCCTCTTTATGTATAAGGTATGAAGCATTTTCTCTATAATGCTTTATTGTCTGTAATACGTTATAACATGACTGCGACATGGCATGTATATAGCCCACACCTAAAGTATATGGTAGCCCATTTGATCGCACTAAACAAACTGATTGTTCAATCCTTATCATCAGCTGTTTTTGTCTATTTTCCGCGCACACCTCGGGTAAGATAATGGTTCCATTATAAAAGTATGTAAACACACGCCTAAAATATTCATTCACTGTCACATTAATATCTATAACCTCTGGTTTTTCTAATGGCCATCTCTCTGAAATAGTAGCTGCAAAATAAAGTGTTTCTTTCGATATGTTTCCATAATATTCTGGAACACAACTGGATAATGTATCCACCACTGCTGCTGCTACATCCACAGTTCCAAAATCTTTATTTACTTGACTGATAGCTTTAACTACACACCTTCCTTGTCCCTCTGTTTCCTTAGGGGCGCATATGTAATATTGACAAATGTGGGAATCATCCATCACAGCTGATTCACGGGTATTATAACTAGGATAATCAGTAAGCTCTAAGTAGGTTGGAAAACAATCATCGTACTCAAAATTAAATTGTATTTTACCCGCAGAATATCTGGCATAGAATACAATTAATATCTTCATTTTTGTTACTTTACTGTTGAGAATAAAATCATCTCTACTATCACAAAGAGGAATCATCATGTTGTCCTCGCCATTCAAGTTATCGATATATATACCACCATAATGACAATTATGATTGCCTTCATCAACTATAATTTGAGGACCAGTGAATTTAAATGTGTGTATATTGATCTTCAAAACATACAATAGCTCATAACCTGGGACTATGCTCTGTCCTAAATTGAATTCAGCAAGACAGGCTCTGTTTTTTTTATCGTTTGATGATAATCTGATGTACCTTCTCCTCATCACGCATGATTGAAAATGTGTCGGCTCGGTGAGGGTTCTTATTTTTAAATTGATATTATTAGCTATTGGCATTCTTATTTTGATAAAAGCTGAGAAAGTTGCAGTTTTAACGTTGTAATATCCATCAGGAGAATTTTGATCAAATTCCCCGAGATGAGGAGATAAAGGGCCTGGTCCATCATGTATGACAACTGTTGTATTAATGCCGGCCAAGTGACTCCATGTCAATGTTATAGCAATCTTCTGCCAAGGATCAACCAACAAATGAACATAATGTATAGTTAATTCAATGTTTTTATTATTGAGATTTGTTAAAGGCAAATTCCAAAATGAGGATGACGTCTTATAAATTCTGTATATGGTAGATTGTATCTCAAACCATTCAGGTTTATAACTACTATAAAACATTGCCAGTTTGTACGACCTGTATCTCTCCAATCTCAAATGAATAGAAGCTTTGGTATCATGTACCATCATGGTCCATGGTAGACGTTTTCCGCAAAATAATGCACTGCTGTTTTGTCTGATAATAACACTGTGCTTATTGCACTCGTTTCTGCGCCATTCAAAATTAAACGCATTGAATTCTAGATATAAGATATAGTTTACATAAGTTTGTATGTACATTATCTGGGTGTTTTGTGAGTTACTTCTGCCTGTGAAGGCTAAAGCGCCGCAATAAGTGTATCTAACTTTATATTTGTCTTTCACAAATCTCCTCACTTGTTTTATCCTACAGTGTGATGATTTGTGTGATATACACTGAAGAATATCATGCATTTTATTCAATATATTCATCGCTTGACTGTTCAGACAGCACCCTCTGATATCTGACATGATAAACTGCCACCTTAAAACATGTTTGTGGTTTGTTTCTCCAGTGATGATAGAGGAATTGATAATAAGCGCGTTCACTCCAACCAGACAGGTCAGCATCGTCCAAAATCTGATCATTATTTCTCTGAGATGAATGCAAATACTCCTAATATAGTAACTTATCTGAAAAGAAAAAGACAAATAACAGATGAAAAATGAACATATCAATTGTGATTGTTTCAACGTTTTTTCTTCCCACATTTAACGATACATGATTAACAATTACACCAGCACATGTTCCCTTTCGAACTGTTATGATGTTTATCAACGGAATTAAACATTTCCAAACTTCATCAGAAGTCCTTCAGAATTTCGTCAGACATTCTTGAGCAATTCTTATTATCAGTACATACTTGCAAATTATAGGCATGTCTTTTTGTTTAGTACACATTTATTTCAACATACCGATAAACATAGTTGGTTGCGCCGTGATAGCGATACTAGATGTATCTTAATGGGTGTCTCCAAACATACTTGAAACATAGTATGTATTAATGACATGTATGTATGTATTTTTGTCAAAAAAAAATATCTCATTTATAACTTTCCCTGCATCTGAAAACTGGAAACACTCATTTGCTTTTTTCTTCCTAAAACGAAGTTGATTTGTTTTACTTGCATCAAGTACCTAGTTGATTTTAAGAAGTTTTTTTACAATAATTGGAATTTAAAACATTACTTCAATATATAGCGTGGTAAGAGTTATTTAAAATAATACACACTGCCTATTCTGTTAAGTATCGCCACAATACATGATCATCAGGCCTATATATTCAAATATGTCATAGGGTCGAAGGTTTATCCCTTACAGAGCGGGGATCAACTTTAGACGTCAGAATCTGACGTCTACAGACGTCGATCCCTGTACTAAAAGAGTAAACATATATATATAATGGCCGTACACCCATAGCATAGGTATTCAAATGAAGTGGAAAGAGCTAACTAAGACATAAAAAAACATATCGATGATTTATATTAAATTATTTCAGCGTTTTAAAAAGAAATAATAACATAATTTTCACGCAAATTAAGAGACAGAGAATTATGCATACGGCATCGAAGACAAGATGGGCTCATCTCAGCACAAGTCACTACATCAAGCCCGAGCCATTAGGCGAGGGCTTGATGTAAAGCAGTATGCATTTTATCGTACGAATATCTATCTGAAACGGCAAAATCAAACTGTGCAGTGAAGCGTATTGGATAGAGTGCGAGATGGGATGATCTCATCATACGTCTCGTAGTGAAAACCAACAGCGTGAGTGAGAGAAAAAGTCCAAGTTAGGCTGTCAGCGAAATTTGACACTAACATTTGTAAGGCGAAAAATTTAAGTAATACTCATGGTATATTTTCTCTGAAAAGTTCAACTAACACCCTCTTTTTATTAATTCCAATTCCATTACTGATATTGAAATTGGATCTGATTCCAATTTGTGAATTGGAATTATGGCCAATTTAAAATTGATGCCAGATTATCCGGGGTGAGAACTTACAGTGTCCATGACCAAATTGAATGAGCACCGCGGCAGAGCCAGACTCTGAAATGTTTTATTTGACCATTAAAATATATATTTCATACAATGTTATTCGTGTACGGTTGGTCAGAGAGACTCCTTATAAGATTAGCAAATGACCACCAGCAGAAGGGCCATACAATTGACAGTTTACTTTCCAAATACATTTTTTTTTAAATATGATGACACATAACATGATTAATTATAAATAGTCAGACAAATTAATTATAAATAGACAGACAATACAAATGGCAATAGCTGCTGAACTGAGTGCTGAGCTCACATATATTTGACCTGCTATCACGTGTTTGACACCACCACGATACCTTGACACGCTGAAATACTTTAGTAAGGCTAATGAATAACTGCAGATTTCCGAGAGAAAACAGTGTTTTCCTCCTCGATGTTCTCTGCAATAAAGCTACTTGGCTGGTGTTCTGTGCTTCTTAAGCTCACGACCGACCGCACATATAGTAATGAATATGAATTCACCCTTAAACAACTAAATTAAATGATTTTAATTTTCACCTACGTGAAGTTTTATCTTGCTATCTCGACCCACATCATTAAGTGGTTGAAAATTACGCAGGTTTATTCAATTTGTGACCAAACATTTGCAAATGTTGTTGTTAAGCACACATTTCGTTTACTGTGATTTAAACGGCCAATCAAATGGATTAAAAACGTCAGTAGTCGCCCTTAGCAGTGAAAGGGTGAACAGTGACACGTGTATTATTATTAACCTTTGAATTGTCAGTTGACATTTAGCATTCATTGGAAGCTGGGAGTATGAACCAATGCTGGATTAATGTTGGGCCACCGTCGTAGACGGTGGGCCAACATTAAGCCAGCATTGGCTCATTACGGACGCAATTTTCCAAATGACAACAATAATCCATAGTTATGAAAACTAGACATATACGAAATTGAATTATTTAATTGACTGAGTATCTACCATTGACTATATGAATTATTTCAGTTGATTGTTAATTGTTAATTTGCACGGGCACGTCTATTTACAGCTCTAGGAGGACAAGTGTGGAATATCAAATTCTGATTTGATTGTAGTAACACTGACATTGTTGATATCATACGATATGTTGATAAAAAAACAAGACGTCCACATCCGGAATCAAATATTACTCCCAGTAATGGAATCATCGAATCCCAATAATGGAATCCCAGTAATGGAATCAGCTTTCACCGTCTTCTCTGCTAGAGTTTCCGAATCACCATCTGCAGATACTCATAGTAATGACTGTGATATGTACTTGATTTACAAATGACCCATAAACAGGTAAACAGGGTAAACGAGTGCAAATAATTTGTACTTGTTGAGTGACATTTTTGAACCTGTTTTACTCCTTGTTATCAAATTATATATAAATGTGGTTTAGTAAACAAAAAATATAAAAATATCAGTAATATTTGAAATAGATATGCCGGTGTAAAGTCTGGAAATATCCCCCCCCCCCCGCATATTAAACCCGGGTAGATTGTGGGCGCCCCAGAATCTACCTCGGGGTAGATCCTGAACTATACCCCGGGGTAGATTATGGCGGCTCCCATAATCTACCCCCCCTCCCAGGATCTACCCCCACTTTATTGTGATTTTGTGAAGTGTCTACACCTCTCTCCCAGAATATACCCCTGTTTTCAACAAATTTACAGGTGCGCCCCTCCCAGAATCTACCCCTCTCTCCCAGAACATACCCCCCATTAAAACAACTGTATGAGACCCTCCCAGAATCTACCCCTCCCTCCTAGAATATGCCCATCTTTCAACAACTATGTGCGCCCCTCCCAGAATCTACCCCCCCCCCTCCCAGGATCTACCCCCACTTTATTGTGATTTTGTGAAGTGTCTACACCTCTCTCCCAGAATATACCCCTGTTTTCAACAAATTTACAGGTGCGCCCCTCCCAGAATCTACCCCTCCCTCCCAGAACATACCCCCCATTAAAACAACTGTATGAGACCCTCCCAGAATCTACCCCTCCCTCCTAGAATATGCCCATCTTTCAACAACTATGTGCGCCCCTCCCAGAATCTACCCCTCCCTCCCAGAACATACCCCCCATTAAAACAACTGTATGAGACCCTCCCAGAATCTACCCCTCCCTCCTAGAATATGCCCATCTTTCAACAACTATGTGCGACCCTCTCAGAATCTACCCCTCCCCACAAGAATATACCACCTTTTCAATAAATTTATATGTGCGACCCTCCCATAATCTACCCTCCCTCCCATAATATACATATGAAAATGCTTGTCGCAAATCTTGTTGCAAAAATATATTTATGGCGCTGTTTCCATGACAACCATTTCCTCAAATATGCAACAAAATAGACCAAAAAGTCAGACTTTTAAGAGTTTGTTTTAAGGGGTGGTAGCCAAGTGCAATATGTCCACCTTTATTCAGTATAAAACTAATAATAATGTGTTCTGTTACTAGTGCTCCATAACTACTGTTACTAGTGCTCCATAATCAACATTTCTGATAATTTGCCAATTTATCTCTGTTACCATGGATACCGATATATTTCCTTTTGATTTATGCATTTATCAGACGAAAGTTTATATAGGACAGTTTGTCAACTTTCTCTAATTTTTAAATGATGCAAACACGGAATATGAATAATTTGTTTCTACGTCATGTTACATTCAACAAATTATGACGTCATAATTAAAAGCGTTCTAGCTATAATGTAACGTTACATAACGTCATTTATTCCGACGTTCGGAAGTGCCACCATTACTATAATTTCGATTTTCTATAATATCTTAAATAATACTGGTCGTATCAAATAAAGTAATATATAATCCAATATTTCCGTGGTCTAGGATTCCGATAAAACTGGTCTCAGAGCTTTAAAAATAGTGTAAAAACAACTTTTTGAATTAAAATAATATGATTTGTTTCCGTATACACACTGATCACGGTGACACCCTTTTAGTCAAAAGGCACGTTATTCAGAAGGCCCATTAGTCAGAAGGCCCGTTAGTCAAAAGGCCCATTAGTCAGAAGGCCCGTTAGTCAGAAGGCCCGTTAGTCAGAAGGCCCATTAGTTAGAAAATCAGTTAGGTTTTTTTGTCAGAAGGCCTGTTATAGTCTTAGTCAGAATTTGTTGCTAGAGGACGCTTCATTTGATATCTGGGCATGTGAAGGGGGGTGGGGGGGGGGGGGGCTATCCACGTGTTTAAAAAAAAATCGGTAGTTAAATGAATAGTTTGAGGAAGAAAAATAGACATGAAAATTATAATGTTAAAATAGTAGGCCTATACAGTAAAACCTGTAGAACCCCATAGAGATCAGATGTTGCGTCTCTAGGACATTAGCATACTTTCGACTATTAGTTGTTAATAAGTCGATATAATCTTGATATGATCTTGAAAAAAATAAAAGGCGAGCGGAAATAAAATACCAAATACACCATTTCCAGGCATCTAAGGAATAACAAATGGGAAAATAACTCACATTAATCAACTAATCTAATTATTATATACCAAAAATTATATTTTCTAGATTTCGAAAGGGGCATTTAAAAATTAAGGGAGGGGGGGGGGTCGCGTGACCCCTGTGACCCCTCCCCCCTGGATCCGCCCCTGGGGTTGGTTGCTTAGTTGGGTTATTTTCAGCAATGAGTGCGTTTTAATTTTTTCAGCACTATGCTTTTTTTGGCATATCAACTTTACTGTGTCATGTAAAAACCCCACAAGATTTCTCAACTGGTGTTGAGTTTGTGGCCATCTGTTAAATTTTATGGCAAGCGTTAATAAATGTATAAATTACATCATTTTTCTCAGTTTAAATAATAAATTGTTTGTCCAAATATTCTGACAACCAGCATTATTTGTCGACTCTTTTGTGTGGAAATGCTTGGTTCATATTTGAGAAAGTGAAGTTTACCTAAGCACGGGATAAAAATGTGATTGCAGTATATATTATTACCCTGCCAATTAAGACCAGCTCAAAATTTAAATCTCATTATAATCTACTAGCATTATCTTGTTATCCCGACCATTTTTTCTCAGCAAGTTTCAAAGTTCAGGCACTCGCGCTTATGTGTACATTGCTGCCTATATTATGCAATTATTATTATTATAATTATACTATCTTGTTCCTATATGTAGAAACTTTACTGTTATTTACAGGCAGCTTGGCAATAACCACTTGATCCAATTTTCTGGGTATTTTTCATTCATTTGAAGCTGGAAATTACGTCAGCAACATTAGGTTCAAAAACATAATGAGTAGCTTATTATTAACGCAACCGTTATGAAAGTGCTAGACGTTGTTACTGACACAAGTAAATAAATAAAGACAATTTCGATGAGGTAATTATCTGACTTTCTGACTAACGGGCCTTCTGACAATCGGGCCTTCTGACTAATCATCCTTACTTTTTTTCTGACTAACGGGCCTTCTGATTAACAGGGCTTCCGACTAGTGGGCCTTTTGTCTAACGGGACTTCTGACTAAAAGGCGGACACCCTGATCACAGTGTGAGCATCATATTGTATGGGGGCTGACCTACATATAGGGAGAGAGTTATCTTATAACTATTTGTATTGTTGCGCTACACGACCATCGATAATTTAAACGTGTTTAAATCATATTTTTGTTATTATGTCTCATAAGGCTTACAAAATACAGTGGTTTAGTAGTGAGTGATTAGAAATGGTCACACATTTGACACGACCAAATGGCAGATTATGCCAATTGATTCGAAGAACCCCAAAAGGTAAATGAGTGATTCTCCGTTAAATGTCCACAGCGGTTATTTTAGTCACATGTGTTTTGCTCACATATCCATATTGGTTGTGAATACACTAAGCATTTCTAGGCTAATGCTAGATTGGTGTTTAAAATATGGTGATTCTCCATTAACACAATAGTTTTATTTTACGTTACCTCGTTTTCATACGTCATAGATGTCACTTCTGTTATAAAAACTGTCCATTCTGTTACTCAAATTAGTCGTCTTCAAGTATTTTGTGACAAAGGTATTATTCAATAAACTGTTAAATGGTGAAAAATGAACATATCGATTTGTAGGAGAAATACCACTACAAATTCTTAGATCAATAAATAAATGTACTATTTTCACAGTTCAGTGTAAAATGTCAATTTCGCTACCAAACCTTATCACTTGTGCTACAGCCATGTCACTGTTAAACGAACCCTTTTTTTCATTTATTAAAATATAGGTTTCGAGCATATGCTGAGTTGTGAATTGTGTTCTTAATACAATAATACAATATTTCGAAATTATTATGTATTGTGGTTATGTCAAAAGTCGCTACATTTGCTACTTAATTTTTTTAATTTGTGTAATGGCTCTATAAAAGGTCAATTAAAATAAGTAGTGATATTGCTGTTAAATTCAGGCTGCCATCGCTCTACCATATGTATGTAATGTTGAGAAAATCAAAAAATAATTAGTTAGCTGTGGTAATATTCATAAAAACACTTCATAACTCCAGGCAAAGTTTAATATTTTTCAGATTGTATATTTCGCATATCTGTCAATATATATGTATTACATGTATGCATCAAGTAATTATATTTGTAAGTCAGTGATATCTGACCTCACATGTAAGCCTGCTGTAGGCGTCAGTTAAATCTGATGTCCTACGCAGATAAATAGCTAGAGGAAATTGTGAAGTAATTTATTCTAAATGTGTTTTTTCAGCTGTAGTTTAATATTTGTATAATTTATTATCCATCATAGAGATAGACAGGGCCTTGATATAGTAGTTAATTACGCTGTGTGCCTGTGTCACACCTCTGTTTGCCGGTTTGACACCCGCTTGGATATCATTAGAAAATCCAACATAAAACTTCAATCAGGCCTGATATAATGGAGTAACTGATAACTGTTGATAAATGTATAGCCGTTTGAAATGAAAAAAAATGCTCAAAAATATTGTATTTGAATTGTTTATATTTGCTTGGTATTTGAATTGTTTATATTTGCTTTGTGCATTGTAATTTTTGTAAATTACATTACTTACTAACGTTTGTATGCTATGGGAAATTAATATTGCTGTCACATTAGAGTTTGTATTGTGTTCAATAATTGTAGGGTGCATTTAATTGGCACATTCCAAATTGTTTAACCATGGATTTTAAGTACCGTTGTTGATAACACACACCTCACTATTACCATAGCACAAAATCATGATACAAATACTGTGCCTAAAAACATGATTTCGGGGCGCTTTCAATGTTTTCGTGCCGACAAGGTTTTAAAGGAAATAGGGAAAAAAACATAGAAAACTTTGAACTTTGAAAATGTAACATTTTCTGAAAACAGCCTGTACAACTTGATGCCGATTTTGCGTCAAATATTTTTCTGTTAGGGGCATTTTATACATGCACGACTGTGCTGAAAGGAATTTTAAAACAAGCACCAGAGTAATAATTAATAGCCTGAATATCACTTCTGCAATATATAAGATTGTGATGATGTTGTTTTGTATATTGCTATGTACGTGTCATTATAGTGTATGCACTGTAGATACCTATATCGGGCGGGGCTACAAACATATCACTTTTACCACCATCTACAGCCAGTTGTTCTAAGAGGACCAGCTGGATCCACTAAGTGGACTAACACGAAGTGAATCAGCGCTACCTTGATCTAGAAAGAGGTCTAGCGCTATCTGGATCCACTAAGAAGAACTGCGCTGGCTGCATCCACTAAGGGACTACCGGTACGCGACCGCTGGCTGGATTCACAAAAGAGACCAGCCCTGTCTGGATCCACTGAGAACAGCAGCGTTTCTCACGTGTTGTGTGTGCGAGCGTAAATCATAGATGACTTAAATTAGAGCTTATGCAAATCGTCCATTAAATGTAGGTCTTTTGACATAATATCATGGTAATACATATGATATAGCGGTAACCATGGTAACATAAATAATTAGAACAAAATGTTAAATGGCATAATCAAACGGGGGATTATCAAGCGTTATAAACGAAGATCATTTAGAAGGTTTTTTTGTGATATAATAGCATCACTTTGATTTTGATGACACGACTAGCCTGGTACCCGGTAATACAGGTGTTAAAGGGACCATTTTTCTTGTAGATATCGTGAACACCATGTATTTCAAACCGGTTGTCATGGTAACGTTGACGGACAGGTCGCCGTTAAGCATATCATTTTTCGGGGGATATAATGACATTCATTATACAGCAAATCCGTTTATTACTTTTGAAAATTTCGTGCATGACAAAAACTGTAACATGTTTTAAAATCTATGAAAACGGTTTAAAATCGTGATCATCATGATATATGCCAATTTGACCTTGCCGTGACCTCCAAAATGTTGCAAAATCCTAATTCTGTATATAGTAGGGCCTACAAAGCCTTCCTGGTTCTAACAAGGTATCACAAGAGAGAATATATTGATAAATGCTATGGCTGTGGACTTTTGACCACACCACCCACCTTTTTATCCACACTAAAAAGGTGAAAATAGCTATTCAGTTACGATGGTTACCAACGTCATTTACATAACTTTTGAAAGAGAGTTGGCAATGACGACAAGCAATTTCATACGACCAAGAGACAGCTGTATCAGAATATATAAGTATCACGAGTAGCAGAGATGGTCTCACTTTCCAAATTGCACCTCATTGGCCCCCTGACTACTATACCTATACTGAAGTAATGATTAAATGAATGAATTAATGAATCAATGAATGAAATAGGTTAAATCTATGACGTCTTAATTTATCATCTACAATGAAGTTTTACTATACATAATGAATGAATACAATGTTACTACTGTAGGTTTTACTATCATTACGCTCATTAATGTCGGAGGAGGTTTGCAGTCTCTGTCTAGTTTACTGTACTAATCTGATGAAAAATATTAGATTTGTTGATTTTATCATATTTATGCGACAAGAGAGCTTAAATGGGAGAAGTGGGTTAACCCTTACAACGATGAAATATGTTTCTCCTTTTCAGTGCGGGGATCGTCTTTATACGTTAGACTCTGAAGTCTAAAGTCAGGGTGGGAGATTAGGTGATGATTAGGTTAAATCGTTGGAGCCAATGCAGCGTTTAATACTTCCCTCACTGTGTAAATATCGTGTTGTTGCTTTGAACAGCGACATGGAACGAATTAGCTTCCTAAACGTCTAGTTCTTATATTTAGTTTTCGCCGAGGTTGTCCGTTGCCGCGATCGCCAGCTTCAATTGGGTAAAAATGCAAATCCGGATGATCAGACACTCATTTCATTTAATAGAACTGAGATTTAACCTGCTAATAAAATGAATTTTTAAATATAACAGTCGTGCTCATCGTTAAGAATGCTAAAATTCAGTATGTTTATATCTAACCTGCTCAAGATGTTGTGTAATTAAGAATATAATACCAAGCGAATGTGTAGAAACCAATAATGCGACTGATATGTGCAGAAGCCGATAATGGGACTGATATGTGCAGAAGCCGATAATGCGACTGATATATGCAGAAGCCGATAATGTGACTGATATGTGCAGAAGCCGATAATGATTAATACAGAGCTCTAAGTAACACCGATGATCATCAACACGTGCAAACTTTGATTCGAAAATTATTAACAAGTTTTGTCAGTGTGAAATTAGATCTAATCAACCTAATGGACTGCACCGGAATGCTGTTATATAACTTACTAATGAAGCTACTTATTTGGATTATTTTAGCTAAGAACAGCAACTGACACCAGGTCGTTATAATTATACAGTGTCCTGGAGGGATTGAGTGACTAATGTCACACTTATCCAACACGGTCATTCCGCTTCTACACACCTGTGGCATGTAATCAGATAAACCCTGTACTCGCTACGTCATCATATCGTCGCCTCGGAGCTAAAGGATCCTATCTGACACTCGTTAGAGTGGCAGATAGGATCCTTTAGCTCCGAGGCGACGATATTCAGATTGTCAACCACAGGAAGTTATGTCTCGCTACAGCGACCCACAAGTTAAGTGGGTGAAAACTACTCATATTTGTTTAATTTGAGATCAAACATTTCAATTTTTTAATTTTTAAGCAGACATTTTGTTCTGAATAACAGGATTTAATCGGCCAATCAAACAGGTTGAAACTACTGTAGTCATGACTATTGTCAAACGCCTGTAGTCATGACTATTGTCAAACGCCTGTAGTCATGACGATTGTCGTGCTTAGCACTTAACGAGTTCATGAAAATCACTCCGTCATCCCAAACACAGAAAAGAGCACTTTGTCATCCCAGACAGAGAGAACAGCATTCAGTCAGCCAAGACAGAGAAAACAGCATTCAGTCAGCCAAGACAGAGAAAACAGCATTCAGTCAGCCAAGACAGAGAAAACAGCACTCCGTCACCCCAGACAGAGGGAACGACACTCCGTCACCCAGACAGAGAAAACAGCACTCTGTCACTCCAGACAGAGGGAACGACACTCCGTCACCCAAGACAGAGAAAACAGCACTCTGTCACTCCAGACAGAGGGAACGACACTCCGTCACCCAAGACAGAGAAAACAGCACTCTGTCAACCCAGACAGAGGGAACGACACTCCGTCACCCAGACAGAGAAAACAGCACTCTGTCACTCCAGACAGAGGGAACGACACTCCGTCACCCAAGACAGAGAAAACAGCACTCCGTCACCCCAGACAGAGAAAACAGCACTCCGTCACCCAGACAGAGAAAACAGCACTCTGTCACCCCAGGCAGAGAAAACAACACTCTGTCACCCCAGGCAGAGAAAACAACACTCCATCACCCAGACAGAGAAAACAGCACTCCGTCACCCCAGACAGAGAAAACAGCACTCTGTCACTCCAGACAGAGGGAACGACACTCCGTCACCCAAGACAGAGAAAACAGCACTCCGTCACCCCAGACAGAGAAAACAGCACTCTGTCACCCCAGACAGAGAAAACAGCACTCCGTCATCCAGATAGAGAAAACAGCACTCCGTCACCCCAGACAGAGGGAACAACACTCCGTCACCCCAGACAGAGAAAACAGCACTCCGTCACCCCAGGCAGAGAAAACAGCACTCTGTCACGACAGACAGCGAAAACAGCACTCCGTCACCAAGACAGAGAAAACAACACTCTGTCACCCCAGACAGAGAAAACAACACTCCATCACCCCAGATAGAGAAAACAGTACTCTATCACGACTGACAGAGGAAACCGCACTCCGTCACCCCAGACAGAGTAAAACAGATCTCCGTAACCTCAGACAGAGAAAACAATACTTCATCACCCATCACAGAGAAAACACCACGAAGTCACCCAGACAACGAAAACAGCACTCTGACACCCCAGACAGACAAAACAGCACTTTTTCACCCAGACAGAGAAAACAGCACTCTGTCACCCCAGACAGAGAAAACAGCACTCCATCACCCCAGATAGAGAAAACAGTACTCTATCACGACTGACAGAGGAAACCGCACTCCGTCACCCCAGACAGAGTAAAACAGATCTCCGTAACCTCAGACAGAGAAAACAATACTTCATCACCCATCACAGAGAAAACACCACGAAGTCACCCAGACAACGAAAACAGCACTCTGACACCCCAGACAGCGAAAACAGCACTCTGTCACCCCAGACAGAGAAAACAGCTCTCTGTCACCCCAGACAGAGAAAACAACACTCCATCACCCCAGATAGAGAAAACAGTACTCTATCACGACTGACAGAGGAAACCGCACTCCGTCACCCCAGACAGAGTAAAACAGATCTCCGTAACCTCAGACAGAGAAAACAATACTTCATCACCCATCACAGAGAAAACACCACGAAGTCACCCAGACAACGAAAACAGCACTCTGACACCCCAGACAGACAAAACAGCACTTTTTCACCCAGACAGAGAAAACAGCACTCTGTCACCCAGACAGAGGGAACGACACTCCATCACCCGAGACAGAGAAAACATCACTTTTTCACCCAGACAGAAAAAAACAGCACTCCATCACCTCAGACAGAGAAATCAGTACTCTATCACGACTGACAGAGGAAACCCAGATAAAAAAAACCAGATCTCCGTAACCTCAGACAGAGAAAACAATACTTCGTCACCCTGTCACAGAGAAAACAGCACAAAGTCACCCAGGCAAAGAAAACAACTCTCCGTCAGCCCAAACAGAGAAAACAGAACTTCTTCACCCAGACAGAGAAAACAGCACTCCGTCACCACAGACAGAGAAAACAGCACTCTGTCACCCCTTTCAGAGAAAACAGCACTCCGTCACCACAGACAGAGAAAACAGCACTCCATTTTTTAAATAACTGCAATTTAACCTGCTAATAAAACGAATTTTAAAATATCTTAATCACGCTTTCGTTTAAAGTGACATATTCAGGCAACAAATTATTCTAAAATCAACATTTTATTGTTGCTTTTCGATATATCCATGATATGTGAAGATGTTTATGGACTAGAATTGTGGAAGTTTTTTTAAATTGTGGGTTGCTATGGAAATGTAGCGGGTGTCCCGAAAGCCCCATTTATCAGTTATCCCCGTATTTATAATTTTGGACATGCATGTCCGAAATTAAATCTTGTTCTTATTCCTCACTTAGCTGGTAAATGCGCATCACAAAATTAAAAAAAACTTACGTAATTATATTCTATGGGTATGTTGCCATATTATGGACATATCAAGGAGCCGATAATTTGACGGATATGTGTAGAATCAGATAATGCGACCGATAAGTGTAGAAGCAGATAATGTAATATCGAGTTCCAAGTAACACCGATAATGATCAGCATGTGTAAATGTTAAAGCTTTGACTCAGTGATTATTAGCAAATTTTGTCAGTAGGAAATTGGATCCAATCACCTGATGGACTGCACCGGAATGATGTTATATAACTTACTGGTGAAGCTACTAATTTGGATTATATTAACTAAGGTAACCAGAACGTTATAATTATATGTGCAGAAGCCGATAATGGGACTGATATGTGCAGAAGCCGATAATGTGACTGATATATGCAGAAGCCGATAATGTGACTGATATATGCAGAAGCCGATAATGTGACTGATATGTGCAGAAGCCGATAATGCTTAATACAGAGCTCCAAGTAACACCAATGATCATCAACACGTGCAAACTTTAATTCGAAAATTATTAACAAGTTTTGTCAGTGTGAAATTAGATCTAATCAACCTAATGTACTGCACCGGAATGCTGTTATATAACTTACTAATGAAGCTACTTATTTGGATTATTTTAGCTGAGAACAGCAACTGACACCAGGTCGTTATAATTATACAGTGTCCTGGAGGGATTGAGTGACTAATGTCACACTTATCCAACACGATCATTTGGCTTATACACACCTGTGGCATGTAATCAGATAAACCCTGTTCTGTTAAGTTATGTTAAGTATCACAGGGTAAGAGGGATTATGCTCTGAAATACTAACTCATTAAACACTAGAGCGTCACAGGGATTATGCTCTGAAATACTAACTCATTAAACACTAGAGCGTCACAGGGATGATGCTCTGAAATACTAACATATTAAATACTGAGAGGACAAAGGGATCGTGCATTAAAACTGACTGGGTAGTGCTCTAGAATACCAATATATTAAGTAATGGGGCTTACATGGTTGGTTAACCTTTTCACTACCATACATGACGGAAATTTCCGTCGTCATTCGTCAATGAACATAACCATAAAATGACACAAATTTTCGTCAAATATATACTACATTTATGTATTTTTCGTCATTTGAAGCTGGAAATTGCGTTAGCAATTCCAGCTTCAAATGACGAAAAATAGAACTCCTACACCAGTATATCTGGATCCTGGTATGCACCCCGGCCTGGAAGTCAAAGGGTTAAATAGATGACACATCTAAGTATGGAAGGACATACATAGATAATGAAAATTATCACCGATTCCGCGATCAAATCGAAATGCTGTTGTATCACTCCTGCTTTTGCTTTCAGGAGACATCAGTCTAAATCCTCGTCCATCACCTAGTCGTACGGATGGCTACCATAAATGTCAGATTTATATCTGATAAAATTGCATCCTTCTGTAATATCGTGAATCAAAGAAGCTAGAAGTTGTCGCAGTAACAGAGACGTGGTTGTCTACAAAGGAAACTTCTGCATCCCTTGCCGACGTAACACCAAATAGGTTCCAAATCGTCCACAAACCACGCAAAGAAAGAGGGGGTGGCGTGGCAATTATGGTGAACGAGCTTTTTAATCTTACCCCATGTGATATACCAACCCTCAGTTTCAAGGCAGTAGCCTGTAGGATTTGAAAGTAAACATACAGAAGAAATATCTCGAACAGAGAATTACTTACTGAAATACAAAAAAATATTGAACTTGATAAATTTAAACTAGCTATTCAGAAATCCGATCTTATTACAGACCCGAAACATTCAGTTTCCGAGCCATACAATCAATTTCACAAAAACACTAGAATCTTTACTTGATTGTAATGCTCCTCTTAAACCAAAACTGTCTTGCAAAAGCCACAAAATCCCTGAAGGACAGACGGAATTGATGTTGTGAAACGCAAGCGCCATCAACTTGAGCGAGTCTGGCGGACAAATTCGAAATATTCTAAGCAACTACATCTGTGTAACAGATTGCTGGCTTATGAGAGACGGCAGTACATCCGCAAACAAATACATGAAAGTGAAAATCATGGGCTACAGTGAACAACATTCTGCACAAAAAGGCTATGCCATCTATTCCAGATTCAAAAGATCTACCATCTCTTTGCACAAGTTTTTCAACTTTCTTTGTTGAGAAGATTGAAAAAATTCGAGTGAAGTTCTGCACTGATAACCGTAAAACCGTATTAATTCGACCTCCTGAAATGAAATGTCCTTTGACATGTTTTGAACAGAGGAGGTAAGAAAATTTCCAACCAAGACATGTGCGTTGGATCCAATACCCACCAGTCTTTTAAAATCATGTGTGTATGTACTGCTGATCCCTATTACCAGTATAATTAACATGTCTCCGAAATAAGGTGTTTTCTAAACTGTCGCTTATAACTACGCTGTTGAAGAAATCTTCATTATCGAAGGATGACATGGAAATTTATAGACCTGTTTCACTGTCATTAGTGATGAAATTAAAATAAGTGCTTAAAAATGGAAATTTGCCAATGTTTGATTTCAAATTGAACACATTTAAGTTACTTTCCCTATCTTGAATCTATGTGACACAACATCAGGTGGGTCAAAATTTAAATATTCTGATGTAGTGCTTTGAAGCTTAGTATACATCATCATCACATTTGTTATCTAGGGATCATATATTGTCCTATATTTAGCATATACTGTGTTATATCTGTAATACAGGGAGCATAGATAAATCTCGTGAGATCGCGTCGGTAACCGCAGCGGAAGTGGAATGAAGCAAACACACATGCACCCTGGGATACAGTGTACTAGGTCAGTACCTTAACTCATTCATTATCAGGGGGGGGGATGGGTGTCACCTCCGCGTGGTCCCCCCCTGCGAAACTTCTTAGAAGGCCAAGAACACCCAGTCCTTGTGACAGACGTATGTTCAGATATTTGTTGATTTTTTTGCGTTCTATTTGTATTTTTTTTTTCTCATGCGTGGACTGTTTTCATGTATGTTGATGTTCTGCTTCACTTTCTAATGTTTAAGTTCAGATCAATTTGTGTCGTAAAGTTTCTTTCTTATGTGTTTCAAATAGTTCGGTGTTTTGCACCAAGTTCATTTCATTGTTTTAATGGTTTCTCTGTGGCGTCCTGTGTGACGGTGCAGGATGTCAGAGAGAGACCATTGACATGCAATTAGCTTGTGGTGACTTACAGTGCTTTCACGGTTTGTGATCGCTCTGTCGTGCTAGTTCTCCATGACCGACCTGATCCGCAACTGTGGGGGCACTGTAGGTCTACCCATAATTCCTCTATGATTTGCCTCTATGATCGCCATATAATTACCTTGTTGTTCACATTGTATTTATGTTCTTTTTCATCAGTTTCAGTTCAAATTCGTTGTATTTTCTATTATTTTAGTCATACATTTCATAGTTTTAATGGTTTCTCTGTGACATCCTGGTGGGTAATGCAGCATGTAAGAGAGAAGCCATAGCCATACAGATGGCACTGTAAATCTGCCCATAATTTTTGATAATTTGTTTTGTTTTGTGGTTTAATGGTTTTTCTGTTTCTGTTAATTATATTGTGTACATACATACATACAGTAGGCCTACATACATGCATACAATAATTTTATTTTTCGTGGATATAGTGCTGGTTTGATGCTGATCGTCATCCGGATTATGTATTCGATGGCAGCTGCAATGGCCTCAGAGGCTCAGATTAAGTTGAACCACAATTTTACCCCCCCCCCCCCACTCCGGACATGATTGGCACTGGGCCGGTATTGGACCTATTCTCAAAATAGTATTACACAAAAATATATTAAGCATTATTTATTTCTATTATTATATTTTTGTTTTGACACAGACACTGTTTTGTGACTTTTAATTATAATTATTTTTGTCATCTTTTTGTGGTAATTTATATTGTGTATCGGCGCTGGCGCTGTCTCAGGTTCTTAGAATGTATATATACTCAATACGCATCATGTTATCATCAATCGTTTTTATCTCAATGCCTTAATGCGGACATACTGTTATCAGTCTGGTCTTTTTACCTTATCACATGACGTCATACAATGTGCAGCATGACGTCATACAATGTACATCATATCGTCATACAATGTACATCAAGACGTCATGACGTCATACAATGACGTATAGCATTGTACATCATATCGTAATGATACCTCCATCGTGTGGTGAAAGATCATACATAATTATTACGAAATGTGCTCATATTGTGGCATAATAAAATCGTTATTTGGACAAAATAGAGACTGGGCTACGCTACAACAGATTGTATCAGCTTCTTTATCAAGTCCCAGATTTGTCTGTTTAATTAATGAATGGCTGAATGAATGAACGAATGAATAAATGAATGAATAAATGATCGAATGAATGAATGAATAAATGAATGAATGAATGAATAAATGAATGAACGAATGAATGATGAATGAATAAATGAATGAACGAATGAATGAATAAATGAACGTATGAATGAATAAATGAATGAATGAATGAATGAATAGATAAATGAATGAATGAATGAATAAATGAATGAATGAATGAATGAATGAATAAATGAATGAATGAATGAATTATTGAATGAATGAATTGTGTTTTATATAGGATAAACTGCGCCAGTGAGGGGAGGGAGACATTTTGTTTCTTTGAAAAATGCTTTCCAGAACGGGGGACGAACCGCGACATCCGAATTAATTTCCAATCAGGCAGCTTTAACTACTGCACCAGAGACCCCACTAAAGGGCCATTCATTATCATCGAGATGAAAAATTTGCACATTTTGTTTATTAATTTTCACCAGAAGCTCGAAGCTGTCTGTCGCGGCATCGAAACACAAAGTGCGAAAAATTAAATAAGATAAATTAGCGAGTAGCGAGGTAAAGTGATGCTTAAATTTGAGCCAGCGTCGCAGACGGTGGTCTAACGCTGTACCATTTATTATTAACCCTTTCAAGCCTGAGTTTACCATTGTCATCTTCATCCACTACAAGCCGCGAATTGCTATCGCAATTCTCGACTTGTAGTGGATGAAGATGATTAGAAGTGGATCAAAAATTAAAGAAAATTACCACGTAGGCCCCTATTGGTAAACCAGTTTCATGGAAATTTCCGTTCTACAACCCTTTGTTGTAGAAAAATTAAGTCTGTTTTCGAAGATGTAAAATGGTTAACTAGATGTATCTTTACAGAGTTTGGAAGCTCCGTCCAATAACCATAACACCCATGTATACCTTCTAACATGAGATAAGGATTTCTGCCTCATTCACATTTAATGGTGTAGGGAAGATATGCATATGACACTGCTTTTTGGTCGATACAGACTGAGATCGGTACACCGTCGCCAGATACAGGCCGAGCCGAGGGCGACAAGTACTGATCTCACCCTGTATCGACCAAAAACCAGTGCCATATGCATTTTATCGTACGACCACCCACATGTTTAACGTAAATAATTCGAAACCGGAAAAACCCCGAATTGTTTACATGTTTTGGTCGATACAGGAAGTTATCAGTACAAGTCTCGTGGTCGATAACACCTGTGGAAGTACGATAAACGTCATTATTGATCAAATATTCGAATATAATAATGATATTAAATAAAAGCTCAATATGTTTATGGTTTTACACTTTTCTACTTATATGTTTTTCAAAAAAATGTTAAACGATATGAATAAATTTATGAAAGTGACTCAGAATGTTAATTAATAAACATTTATGAACGAGAAGGTTATATACTTATTTGATTAAACATGCATATATTTAATCAACCACAATTTTTAAATCATATTATTTGATGCTAAGATATATGAATAAATGAATGCGTCTTTATGCCTCTGACGACTGTTCTGTGTTTATAAGTCAGTGTCTTGTTTTCGTTACCAGTCAGTGACAATGAGCTGTAATTCATGTTAATTTAATGTTATCTGTTTCTTATATAACACACCTGGATGATGCTAACAAAGTCTGTGATAAAAACCTGTGATGCACAGCTATTTTATTGTTTTATAAGTAAATAATTGTAATCCATATTTGCATAGTTAGATATGTCTAATATCAGGAATATGAAACATGTATTTTCTTATTTATTCAGTAAGAATTTAATGATGTGTATTGTAGTATACTTATGTATCTCACTGCTGTCAGGTCTATCAACAGCAAGACATTGACCCAATGTTGTTTTATTATTGGGCCACCGTCGCGGAGGGAAATTGAAAAGACATAGTGTAAATATGTCGTTTTTTTGGATCATTGTCATTGGTTAATTTCACCATGAAAAAATAAACTTAAATGCTTCACGCGTACATTTATATTTTAGAGTGTTAAATATGCACTTTCATATGTGTCAATAAACAACTAGTCTATACAATTTAACATTAGTATTTTCGATGTGTTCATCTGTGGATATAACATTTATATCATCACGAACCCAGATAATAGTCACTCAACGTCGCCTTCAAATGTAAGTTTATTCACTAAGTTCAGCCAGAAAATACAAAATCAGGTTTTCTGTTTATATACAAACATTTTCTACTCATCACTACTATTAAGGTGTGGAAATAACATGATAAATCTCAGCCAATGGATACATAATAATGCATATTATGGTAACCTTGTTATTGGTAAACTTGATCAGATCCGTTTATGGAAAATTTCAACCCAAATACAATGACACTGAAATTGACAAAGGTCGGTTATCAACCTTCAAAGCGCTGAAATACTCTCGTATAAACCATGGAGACCAAAGGTTTTTTCAATTTGAAATCATCATAAATGTGTTTCATTTCAATACTCTATATTATTTCAGTCCGGTATCGACTTTAGACGTCAGAATCTAACGTCTACAGACGTCAGATTCTGGCGTCTAAAGTCGACGTCAGATTCTAAAACCGATCCCCGCGCTGTAAGGTTTAACCCTTACAGCGCTAAGAGAGTATTTGTCGATGAAAGCACAGTTATTGGGAATGAAATGTGTGCTTAAACATCAAGATTCGCAATTGTTCCACCCACTTGAAACTGTGAGTCGCGGTAGCGAGACACAAGTTCTGATGGGTCAAAATTTAAATTAATTAATTTAGATCAACTTTTAAATTAATATGTCCATTGACTAGCAAATTGCTGGAATTGTAAAGTTTGTATTACAACATTTCTCAGTGTCTTAAATGTAACACACTTGTCTGTTTAGAAATCTTTTGTATTCTTTTTCCATCATTTGAAGTGGGAAATTGTTTAGTAATTCCAGTTTCGAATGTATCAAATACAAGATAAACAATACATAAATTATTACTATTCGTCACCTCAAATACTCAATTCAGAAACAATCAGCTGAAGCTTCGTCAGGAGAGAGAAGATAAAGCTTGTTCTACTTCTATGATAACTCACACACAAAGCAAAACAGATAACATGAGTGCAACATTATATTTTAGGTAAGGACTTCATGGTGTAGCAACAGCAATTGCATTGCATTGCATTTTTTTATTTGTTTAAATACTTTAGTCTAATAATAGTTTAATAACAAAAATAAACATAACTAATTATTAAAGGCCCTGTGAAGTGATTTCAGTTCATAAATATAATTGAAGTATATATCACAATAAACTTCTAACTTAGCAGATTATTTTATTCCACTAATTATCAGTTATTTTCAAAAATAAAAACTGAAAATATGTACATTTCACACACAAAAAACCGCCCATTATTGAATCTGAATTAACATTGAAACTGCATCGGGTATATGTTTCATGTTTCTAGTATTTGAACATGAGCTGAACTAGATATCTATTTATTTCAATATGCCCGCATCGATAGGGTAAACAAAGGGTGAGTGAATGCTAGAAGTTGGTTAGGAGCGGTCGCGGTGATGGCCATCAATTGTAGTGCTGCACCTGCAGTCAGGCAGCGTTGGACCGGCGTTCCGTGTTGCCTTTGGTCAGTTTTATAAAATCATACAGTACAACATCACCTACATGTGACACAAGTACATGTATTATAACTAGCCAGGCATGTCTCCATCTTGGAACGTCGCGAATTAGTTCCGCCCACTACTTTTGCTTTTGGGAAAATCGTTCCCAGTGGTTTAAAAATGGGAGCTGTTAACTCTAGTATATAAAAAGTCATCTAAAATAGTATTTAATATGCCATTGTGCAGAGTAGGTCTGGGGACTACATGGTATACTTTTGACAACCTTGTCTATACCTAGATTTTGTCGATTTCCGTCGCGTCGAAAGTGTTGTCTAGACTGAACATGTGACTGAACATGTTCAGTCACATGTTCAGTCTTAGCCGTGGCCCATCACAGACGATCGTTCCAACGTTGCATGTCCTGCGACGTGATTGTAATATCTCAATATTGCTTCTGGACCACCCACTAGGGGGCCTACATGTTCACCACTAGGACCGCAGCTCTAGCTTACTACGCCAAGTAAGTAACAGCCTTTCTGGTGTGACATGCTGCCGTCGTAGAACCAGCTGCTCTGCCACGACAGTCGCGTTTTAAGCGATCCAATGGAGTCCAATGTTGTAGTGTGTGGGAGCCTTTAGAGTTTATAAGAGCGTAATTAATTATCCCTATTGTCGCTGTAGACGGTGTAATCATCACCTTTGATCTAATTTCAGTCAATGTTGCTGCTGGGCAGTCATAAAAAAACCCTGCTCACTGATCATTCACATCAAAAACATGATTTAAGGGGACATGCCCAGGGCTAAAATCATAAAAAATCGCTGATTTTATTTTAGCTTAATAATATGACCATATGATGTAAACATGTCCATAGACTAGAACTGCAAAAGTTGTTTAATGTTTGGCGGCGCACTTACCAGTTAGGCTAGATATAGAGACGAAACTACCGTATTTCTTATTTTTGGTTGTCAATAATTAGAAATCAGGAATTTTGTCTCTATATCTAGCCTAACTGGTGAATGCGCAGCACAAAAATTAAAAAAAACGTTTGCAGTTCTAGCCTATGGTGATGTTTACATCATATGGTCATATTATTAGGTTAAGGTAAAATCACCGATATTTTGATGATTTTAAACCTGGGCATGTCCCTTTATGTCGTTGATTAGATACAATATCCGTAATAGATAATAAAAACACGATAGCATATGTGAATCATATAAACACGTGATCATATAAACTATAAGCAGTAAAAACCACTTAAAAAAACGTAAAAATGATCAAAATGAACGTTTAAAATTCTCTCCAACCGGATCACTTTGTAGACATGATAAACGACAAGCCACTGTGATTACTACAAAAAACACGTGCAGAAATTACCACAAGCGGCAAACATCAAACAATTAAAAAAAACTGTTAGTAAAACCCTAAAGCTGCTCATTTTAAATTTCGTCAATTTTGAAAATTTAATTTTATCTAAAGCTATGTAGCCTACTGATCTGAACTAAAAATACAAAAATGTCAAAAAACAATTTTAAATCACAGAAAAAGAGTGAAATAGTTATATTTCCAGGTCGTATATTGCCATGTAAACAAAACAAGTCAGCAATATACAGCACTTTACACCACATATTCCCACGTCTTGGACAGTGAGATCAGAGCAATCGCCGCTAATTGGTGTCTTGTAGCCAGGACATGGACACCTGCAATACTGATTGTCTGCCCAGCGCTGGGCCGACGACATCAACATGTGGCCCAATGCTGTAGGAACATTCAACCGTCTTTCAGAAAGTGTTCAGGTATACACAAATTTTGTTCGGGCTTTAAGCGGTTTCATAGGAATGTTGATATAAAATATTTTTTAAAATCTAAAAACTCTGAAAAAAATAATTATGATCTGGGGGATACATTACTTCATTACAAAACTAAAAACGAAAAACGAAAATCGATGTCATCCCAAGGAGCTGCTTTAACACTTAATCATCAAGCATGACAAACAATAACCCTTCAAGCGTTAATCAGAACATACATTGACCCTTTAAACGTTAAGCAGGACAACCATTGATCCTTTAAGTGTTAAGCAGGAGGAACATTAACCATTTAAGCGTTAAGCGGGACAAACATAAACCCTTTAACATTTAAGCGGGACAAACATTACCCTTGAGCCGTTAAGCAAGACAACCATTTAACCCTACAACCGTTAAGCAGGACACACATTAACCTCTAAGCGTTAAGCAGGACTACCATTGACCCTTTAAGCGTTAAGCAGGACAAACATAAACCATTTAAGCGTTAAGCAGGACAAACATTAACCCTTTAATCTATAAGCGGGACAAACATTAACCTTTAGGCGTTAAGCGGGACAAACATTAACCCGTCAAGCGTTAAGCAGGACAACCTTTAACCTTTAAGCGTTAAGCGGGACAAATATTAACCTTTAAGCATTAAGCGGGACAACTATTGACCCTTTAGGCGTCAAGCGGGACAAACATTAAACTTTAAGCATTAAGCGGGACAAACATTGACCCTTTAGGCGTCAAGCGGGACAAACATTAAACTTTAAGCATTAAGCGGGACAAACATTGACCCTTTAAGCATTAAGCGGGACAAACATTGACCCTTTAAGCATTAAGCGGGACAAACATTGACCCTTTAATCGTTAAGCGGGACAAACATAAACCATTTAACCGCTAAGCAGGACAACCATTGATCCTTTGAGCTAGCAGCGGGACAAACATTAACCTTTGGGCGTTAAGCAGGACAAACGTTAACCCTTTGAGTGCGAGGAAGGACAAACATTAACCCTTTAAGCGTCAAGATGTAGTTGTTTTTAGTCTGTTCTATTCCTCGATCAAATTACTTATATTGGGAATGAACTTGATCTTAAAACATAAAGATTTCAAACTGTGCAAATAGATATGAGAACGTTCAACCGACTTGTAGTTGTAGATCCCGGGAGCAAAACACAACTTTGAGGCCAGGCTTTTAAATCCCAATGACTCACCACCGACCAATAGGTGGCACCACTGCATAATGTATTACACATATTTGTGAGGTAAAATTCAAAAGTCTAACATCTTATTGTGCATAAGCTGTGATAATAAATAGTATTTAACGGTCACCGCATGGGCACCAACACTTAATTTCGCCATTCCCCATTATTTATTGGATTACTCACTGTAATATATATAATTCATACCAGCACAGCCGGTCAAATATCGAGACTAGTTGGTGAAATAAATTAGTGTGAAAATAAAATACTAAGGTGTCCATCAGAAATGATATTTCGCCACCATTTACAAGATTTGTTACTGTTCTTTCAAATAATTGTTAACTGTTTAGCCAACGTGTCTACATCTCTCTGCAACCAATCACTGATTTCATCCACATACCACCTGAACAAATCAGCAAGTCGTTGTCTGGGGCCGTATTCTCGTACAAGTTACGATATATCGTAGGCTCCTGATTGGTCGAGATGGCCATCTCGACCAATCAGGAGCCTACGATATATCGTTCCTTGTACGAGAATACGGGCCCCGTCTGGTAAACTGCGATACATGGATCAATAAATCCATCTAAATGTTATGGGCTCATTACTGTGAATCAAACTAAAAGAAAAAAATCCTCAACTCTCATGTATGTTCGAGGTGTCTCAGAGTCAAAAGGTTAAGTTTTAAATTCACAAAGTGATCATTTTATAATACTTTATATTCACAAAAATTCCCCGCATCGACTGTAAATGAAAGTCGAAGTCTCCTGTACTTTCACGTATATATTATTATTATTAAGAAATTATATTATAAATTTTCAAAATGTTTTCTTCTAATGAATTGACATTTTCAAAGAGGAGACATTTTAAAATATCAATATCAGGGAATTAAATACCCAACTAGATCTGCTTTCAAATGAGGAATATTAGATTTTTCTGTCCAAGTCAGCGGGAAGAACTTCCAGTATTGACTTGTGACTGGTCGATTCAGCCAATATATCACCTCTGGTTTGTCATTATAGTCCAGCGTGACGTTTTCCACGGGCGTCGTCCAGTTGATCTCATCATTTGATGCCTTCAGAGTCAGTGATGTGATGTATTTGTGAAGTTTAGGCGAACATTTCTTCTTCATTATGAACCCCAGGACCGTGTACGGCTTCTGAAGGTCGTATTGAATCCAGATGTCGGTATCATTCAGGGCTGGTGACCATGTACAAGCTGCCTGGTCCACGTCCACGTCAAGCCTTGCTCTCTCTATCTTACTGTCGTAATTCAGTGAAGAGGCGGTGAAGATGGTCGGAGGCATGTCATGGTAGACCACGATGTAGCCTATGCCTACCCGGAACTGAGAGGAGATACATGTACCAGAGACTGTGTGACACAGTTGGCGGTAGAGGCCCAGGTAGGGGGAGGTCATCTGTATCCAGCAAGGAGACCATTCATAAGACGACCCACGGTACGGGGATATCTTGAGGTTTTTACAAAGACAGGCAAATGAATGCACAGTGTCAGGAGCGCATGTCATGTTCTCTGGTTGACAATCCAATCCTTGAAGCCAGGACAAGCCGGTGTATCCACTGATAGCTTCAACAACGGCTAATTTATCTTCTATGGTAGAAACCTCACACGCTTCCAAATGACCGTTATTCTGCAGAATTGTTTCACATTTGTCCAGATTTTCATGCAGAAACACATGTCTCAGAGCATATATTGTCTGCCCACTGCCATACACTAGGTACATGGTAAATGTGCAGTGATACAAGAATATGAACACTATTATAATAGTCTGCCCCGGCATTTTGTTGTGAGAACAGCGATGTTTCAATGTCTAATTTCTAACACTCTTCGAAATGGTTTTCTCTATGACATGTATATTGGTATCAGTCTATATCACAATGCTGCACAGTGGTTTTTACTCCGACAGATATATTGATATCAGCCTATATCGTACTCTGCGCTGCGGTTTTCACTATGCCACATATATCAGTATCAGTCTATATCACACTCTGTGAAGTGGTTTTTGCTGTGACACGTATATCGGCATCAATCCATATCACACTCTGTGCTATGGTTTTTATTATGACACCTATATTCCTATCAGTTTATAACACACCAGGCTGTCTTTTAAATGACAATCAGTTGTAGTTGTATTAGTTTATCGAGTTGGTCGTCTGGTATAGCTAGCACTTTATTCAATGGATGAGTACTGTATTTTACCGAACAACACGTGTAGCCATTTACATGTATCACCAACATGTAACTGTAACTGTTGCTGACTAAACAAGGTTTGAGTTGATGTCCTGACCAGCACGCTTTTCATAGATAAACTAAAAATGGCACATTGTTCTGAGAGAGACGATATCAATAATTAAAGGCCACCAATTTCAGTAAACGACTCCATTGTCTGTCAAGCCTGGATAAGCCTATGTATGACCAGGCTGTATTAACAACTTTATGTCAACGGAAGTGGATTTTTAAAACATAAGTTTCTCTATAATTTTCAATTACCCATTTCTAGACACGCCAAATGGGTCACTTATTAACACAATAATGAACACTGTATGTGAGGAATATTATCACAGCTGTGTCATTATGTGCAATGACGAGGAGTACAAAACATGTTTCCAGGGAGCGAATTTTCGTACAAGTTTCGATATATCCTAGACTTCAGATTGGTCGAGATGCCCATCTAGACCAATAGGAAACCTACTTTATATCCTAACTTGTGCGAGAATACGGACACAGCAACCCAGTAACTACATTAACTATTCATGGTATGATATACTACACGCGTCCATGCAGACAATGGTTAAATAGAGTGTGAAAAGGAAGGGTGTCGTTATCCAGGTACGCAAGGGTGATAACGCATTTTTAATTTTTGTCGCGTCAAAATAAATCGATAGTAGTAAACCGATCAATATATTGATTTAGTCCTGGAAACACTTGTCAAAAACTAACTAAGACAGTTAAAATAATTTCTATTAAAAAAAAACATTAGGTCTCCGTGGTTTATAAAAATATTTCAGCGCTTTAAAGGTTAAGGGATATTTTAATTCTATTGTATTTTACAGTGACTGATTCCATGTTAAGGGGTTAACGTTTGTCAATAACTGATATAGAATCACAGGGTATTTGTCAAACTATTTACAGTCGCTTCCACCACTGTACCCTCATATTGTTAACGATGTGTATTAGCAGAGATTGGATACTGACGTATTATATACAGACCATGGGACGAAAGCTATGACAATTGTGGGAGCACTTTTTCAGGGGGTCCCACACAATGTCAAAGCGTCTTGTTATAAGCAATAAACTGTGTACTGATATGTGATACCCAGCTTTTCAAGCAGGCGGCTTTAAACACTGCACCAGCCCCTCTCATTATCATCGAAATGTATGCAAATTGCACATTTTATTTATTAATTCCCATCCACTTGAGGCTGTCTGTAGAGGCAGAGAAGCACAACTTCTAGTGGGCAAAAACTTAAATATATTAAATTAGCGGGTACAGACCTAAACCAATGTTAGATTAACGTTGAGCCAGCGTCGTAGACGGTGGTCCATCGTTGAAACGTCATTGGTTGAACATCCGTGTTTTGTGGGTTGGTCTCTCACTCCTGTCACCAGTGTCTCTACTTCAGACATTGATATTCATCCCCAGACTAGCTAATAATCACCATCAGGTGTCAGAGGTTTCACAGCCAGTGTCTGTACTGCCACGTCTAGATGTGTGAAAACCCCCACCACTTGCTAGAATGGTGGCCTCACATAGTGTAAAATAACCCAATTCATGTTATTAGCACTGACGCTTCTGGAAATTAGATAAAAATATCTGGGCTGAGTATACACTGATATAATACCGTATATAGTAGAGATTGTGTTTAGTTCATAATTTAAAAACTCCCAAAATAATTATAAATAAATATAATACTGAAAGTAGGACATTCTTCGATACCCTCTGGTTAATATCAGGCGTTTATGTCGAGCGCTGCGTGTACAGATTCCCATGGTTTAACAAATGCGCTTCTAAACAGACCAACCATGCTACCGGCTCGTGCGATTTTATGAATTGCTGGCTGCTGGCAGGCAGGCGGGGATGCAGCAGACGACAGAGATCCCTATAGTGTATATTAATAGCAAATGCCAGTAGGCCTACTGTGACACTCACTGATAAGTCAGTGTAGGATGGTCTCAACTGTGACTATAACTGAACATTTAGTCACAGATTGATCTCGTACAAAACGAGTATAACTTTCGTTTGACGCTCATATCTAAGGTCCGGTCGTGATCAATCCTTAAAGCGCTGAATTAATTTGTAAAAAAAATCGCAATCAAAGGTTTTTTTACCTTGAAATCATCATAAATGTCTTAGTTAGCTGTTTCTGATTCATTTGAATACCTATGTTAGGGGACTACAGCCATTTTAAATATTTCTACACTTACAGTGCGGGATCGAATAGAGTCGTCAAAATCTGATGTCTAAAGTCGATCCCCGCGCTGTAAAGGTTAATCAGGTCAATAATAAATACATCAGAAGCAGCAAAATTTCAGCAACAATCAGGTATTATCAACTCATTTCCCGCTGCGTACTTCAAATGTTGTGGGCATTTATCGAACCAGGAGTTCGTCATCGCTCTCACTGATCGTCACTTAAAAAACGTGAATTCCTCCAGGGGAACACATTTCGTAATCCACAACTCACACCTTTACGGTGTGTGGCTGCTCAGGGCTAGATACAAAACCCCAGCGAGAACAAGAACTATAGTTGCAGTCAACTTCCACCAGCGTTGCGTGTTTTTCGCTGATTCCTCAGTCAATTCTGAATCAATTTCCATGAAATTTTGCAAGCACTCTTTTCAACTATTCCGGCGCCTACCCTGACCATTTTGTGCAATTTTAATGAGTATTTCAAAAGTTAGACCATATGACATGTAGTAGAATTTCGTGAGTGAAGCTGATAGCGTGCAATGGGCTTATAGAGGAGCGTCATAATTCGCAAAAACTACATGTCAAATGGTCTAACTTTTAAACTACATAATATTTTTCAGGGCAGGTGCCGTAAGACTACAAAATAACGCATGTCAAATTTCATGAAAATCAGATGAAAAGTGTTTGAGCAATGAGCGAAAAACATGCAACGCGAAAGTGACAGATTTAAAGTGACTTTTACTATAGCTATTGGACTATTGCTGCTTTAGCCGTCTTCAGCCAGAGTATTTTTTATGAAATTTAAATAAAAATGATAGCACAATACAAATATTTCGATATCGTTTAAATTGTTATTGCAATGCACATGAACTTTCCTACGCACATGCACAACCTTGGGGGATCAATACAAGCTTCCTATCATACCCCTCGAAAACGTACACCTACTCCTTAGAAACAGTTTCCATGGCAAAAGTACACAATTTTATGTATTGTGTGTTTTCAAGACCCACAAGATCAAATTAATATAGATAATTATATATTTATATATTTTTGTAAATTGTAAGATGTTAGTGTAACTTGTAACATGTTACACAACAAATCCTCTATATCGTCGCCTCGGAGCTAAAGGATCCTATCTGCCACTCTAACGAGTGTCAGATAGGATCCTTTAGCTCCGAGGCGACGATATAAGAACAGTAGATGTTGCTGCTTTGGGTATGTATATCAATAACTAGCAAACCTTTTCATGTTGAATATTTAATTATTTGCGGAATAAAAATGTAAAAATGAGTAACTTCAGTGCTAGAATTGCAACACATTTTTAGAACATTAAAACGGGTATCATTATTAGTATGGAATGGGGTGAGATTCATCGGGTTAGACTATTCAAGTTCTCAAGGTCAGTTCAAGGTCATTTCAAGGTCAAATAATTCATAATTTTTCACCAATAGTATATAAATGATACTATTCCATTTCAGCTGAACTAACCGCTAGTAACATAGTAGCACTCCTGTGATAGTACTTCTCACCAAGATAATGTGAGCTTCAGTATCTTTGACCACATCTTCCTCTTAAGAATACAATTGTAAATTGTAAACCTAGGTATATAACTGGTTGAGTGCATCCCCGATTTTGCTGCTGAGATAGGGCTGGTAAGGACTGGGATGGGGTCACCTATCAGTGGGTTATTATCCCTATCTGGGGAGGATTATCCCCTGAGAAATATCTTGGCAACTGCTGGGAACAGTTCACATACTATTGGGGGACTGCCACACATACGTTTGAATACATTGCATCTATTCAGAAGGGAAAATATGGCCTGGCTTGATATAAATATGTGTTTTTTAATTTATGAAACTTTGACCTTGCAATGACCTTAAGGTGACCTTTGACACAGATTGTGCTTGCTTACAAATTCCCGCCCCTGCAGAATTCCACATGTGTACATATGGGTAATAAACAATGATACAGCCATCATACCAAAATACGTGTATTTCCAATAAATGGCGACCATTCTCCCCGGATCCTGGCATAGACTTAGCCGGAGACACAAAGGGTTAGTACGATTAAAGTCGAGATAGGGATGGGATAAAGTTTGTTTTTTAATTAATACCGAATTATTACCTGATTAATAAATCTTGCAAATTACATTGTTGCCGAAACTACACAATATAAAATGTATTGTATGGGCTGATTTGATGTCACGGTTGAGTCGAGCGGGACAAAACTCCATAAAGCAAAAACTAACTTAAGAGTTCTTATCAAACTCTGTCCAATAACCATGACAATCAGTCCCTTCTAAACGACCTTCTCCATGAGATATGGAGTTCTGCCTCATTCACAATTATAGATGTAGGAAAATGTCCACATTCATCAAATGAAAGCTCAATATGTTTATGGATTTCACATTTTTACAATGTGTCGTGTTTAATGGGATGTGCTGCACTGCAGCAATATACACGATATTGATCAACAACAAAGAGGGTGATTGCCACGCCAAGGGAATTTTATAGTGGCTTCATTCAACTCCTTGGCCTCAAGTTTGTAATTCAATACACTACAGTTAAGTCTCCAGCAGATATAGCACCAACAATATTTAAAATTTCTAGTTTTTTGAAGCCACCATTTTGAAATCCAATATGGCGGCCACCCAGTGTGAATTTTGAGTGGCTCCAAATCTTAAAATGTTCTTGATGAAATATTTGCCAAATTTGGTGTTTTCTTCACAAAATGCACAATTATTTTGCTATGCCGCTGTACTAATACAATCCTGTTGTGTTTATTTTGTCATCGCTCACTGTAGCAATATACACGATAAAAATCAATAACAAAGAGGGAAATCCTCACACTTCCAACAGCTTAACAATGTGTCGTGTTTAATGGGTTGTGCTGCACTGCAGCAATATACAAGATACTTATCAATAACCAAAAGGTTACTTGCCACACCTTAAGCATCGTATCAATGCGTTGTATTTAACTTGTCATGGCTCACTGTAGCAATATACATGATAATAATCAACAGGGGTGGATCTAGAGGGGTTAGCTGACCAGTTTATAACACACACACTGATATAATGACTGTAACACGGAGCGTACATTTTAAGATTCTACTCCGTAACCCTTTAACCGCCGGTGTCGCATATATTCGAGTTTTCATTTTTATTAGCACATTAAGTACCACCTTTTAAACATGTTAAAGATAAAATGTGTAATCAACCAGCAAGATTTGAAAACAGTTGACCTCCATTTTGGCAAATCTGAATAATTTTCACTCACTTGAAATTGTGGATCGCGTCAGCGAGACACAACTTCAGGTGGGTGAAAATTTAATTTGAATAATTTGGCGGTTAAAGGGTTAAAAAGTGGCATTTGAGCAATTTTGAGGTCAAAATTGATACCGTCAAATACACGCTTTTGATTCTAAAACATGAATATGTATTGCACCAAACAACATTGAAAACACAGTCCAGTTTCCCAGCAAAGTGACCATGTCCATTCCCCTTAATTAATATATATTTATATATTATATATGGCTTTAATAATAATCTCGCACTTGTAATGTACTTGCATGAGAGCTAACTAGTCTTATCAGTCAGATTTCTTTCATTGTGCTGGGGAAGTAGGCCTGAACACGTTGGATGGGCGCCATATGCGCGCTCGGCGCCGGCATTTTTGTGTTATTTTCTGACCGTAGCGCTCAGTCACAAAATTGATTATTTTTTGCCAGAGCGTCTTTCGAGCGTCGGTCGTGCGTCAGCACTCGTTACTGGTTCGTGGAGGGCGCTGCACTAACGCTACACATATTTTTGTGCGCAGTGTAATTGCCGAAGGAAGTTGGGTGTGTTTAAAATATTGAACGCATAAAGGTACACGCCAGAAGACCACCAGCAACACGTAGGGCGCGCTAGAACAACGTTATATCAACGCCAAATACATTTACTTTGTATCACATGGCTGCCCGTTGAGGGCGATGGGCAGTCGCGGGCAACGTGCCTGTCCTGGGCTGCATGAGCGCTCGAAGCCAACGCAGGCACACGCAGGCAGTGCGCCCAGCGCTCGAGCAACAGGCTGTGACTATGTTATTTCTGCAGCTTAACCCCCTTGTGACTCTGAAGAACGACATTTTATTTTTAATCATTTTGAGGAGGTGTTGCACACGATACACGGCTTGAAGTGCAGAAATTCTTTTTAATTTGTCGAAATTACGTCTAAACATATAATGTTATCATAAATTTAAGACCCTTTTTTTCAAAAATGGTTTACATGTGTTCAAAACAAACTGATAAAGTTTACTATAATCGTCGACATTAGCATTCTAGGGTTTAATGCGCAATGTATGCCTCCAACGCGTTCATTCCCCATTTTCGTTGAAAACACGCTGTGCGTTCGCTATCAGATTACGACGTTTTTCACAATCCGGACTCAAATTTTTTTTTTTTTTTTTTCATGCGTGGACTGTGCATCGTTTATGTGTGACTGGGACAAACCTCGGTCAACGTAAACACAACGAATTTAGAGCGTGTGCTCTACTTGTACCCAGCGTTAGACTGGCGTTGGGCTTACGTTTTTTTGGCGTGGGTATTCACACGTGGAAAAACGCTCACATTTTTTACTATGCAAAAATTGTGCGCAGAGGTTAACGCACACAATAAATGAATAACGCTCATCCGAGTTCTCGTCAAATTATCAACGAATTCTGACGCACGCCCAGCGAATCACAACACAATGACCAAAATTCTTCATTTTTTGTGCGCTGGACGTGCGTGATGGTATGTGTGACTGGGCCTTAACAACTGAAAATATTTATTGATATCACTATGATCACTGACTGAACATCTTTCCATTTTGATCTATTTTAATGTATATACCAACTGTTAGGCCCCATCTACTGCAGTTAAAGATTGGTTTATTAGGCCCACATATACGTGGTGTTACAAGATACTACTCAGCCGCCAGTATTGTGGGGATCCTCCGTGACCGAGAGGTAGCGTGCTCTGCCTCAGACCGCCAGGGCTCGAATTTCGCATCCTGTGTCTGGAGGACAGTTTCATCGCAATCATCTCCCCATCCTCAGGAGGTTCTCCTGGCCCAGTTTAGCCTACATGTGCACAAAGGTGGCCTAAAGCCCGATTCATTTCATTTACTACTCAGCAAAGCGATACTCTGAGCCAATCTTGGTGTAATGACGTGCAAGCGTCGCCGACTGTAGGCCAGCATTAGCTTCGATATAGGAACATACAGAACTAGTCCATTGAATAAAGTGTTCGCACGAAGGCATATCTTATCAGTAAGCGAGAACTGGCACTTACAAATAACTGACCAGCATTTCTATACATATCATACATTGTTCGCCTGAATGCATATTTTATCGGTATGTTACAAATAATTGAACATTCCCAATTTTAAAAGGAATAAAAAAATACTTAATTTTAGTGTTTTTTTCTAGTGAAGTATATCATGTAAAAGTTTTTTTAGAAACAGTAGTGGTGATCTGAAACTTTTGAGAAGTTGTTTAATGGGTTTGTCTGCCTGGATGATAGGGTCTAAGTTGAAGTTTAATCCTAGCAAAACCGAATTTCTTTTTATTGGGACCAAACTTCAACGAGAAAAATTCTTGAATAATTTCCAATGCTTAATTCTAGGTCAAGACACAAATCCTTCTACATCAGCTAAAAATATTGGTGTAGCATTTGACAGTAGCCTGAATTTCCGAAAACACATATCCCAAACATATAGGGCATGCTTCTATCATATCCGTGACCTGAGTCGAATTCGGAAAAGTCTGTCCTTAAATCTTGCCAAGCAAATTGCAGTGACACTCGTCAGTAGTAAGTTAGAATATTGTAACTCACTTTTTCACAATATGCCAAAAAATGATATCGCTAGATTACAACGCGTTCAAAACTGCCTTGCAAGAGTGGTAACCAAGGCGCCAGGATTTAGTCGTTCCGTTCCTACATTGGCTTCCTGTCAAGTTTCGCATTCATTTTAAAATATGCGCAATAACTTTCCGAACCCTAAAAGACAACCAGCCTGCATATCTGGCTGACTTACTTGTTCGGCCGAGATGCTCAAACTATCTACGCTCCACAAATTCAAATAAATTTGTTGTTCCTCGTATAAAGACTAAGACCGGGTCAAGAGCTCTCTCTATATCTGGTCCAGCCTTATGTAACGCCCTGCCTGTGCCAATAGTAATGCCAGAACAATCTTAACATTTCGGAAATTACTTCAATCTCATCTATTTGACCTGGCTTTCCCACCCTAGCCCCTCAGCAGCCCTGTTGACGAAACTGCTTTTGTCTCGATTATGGCACGCTAAGGATTTGTGCGCCTCTGAGCTTGGTCCGCTGAGGATATAGGCACTATAGAAGTTTATTGATTGATTGATTGATTGATTGATTGATTGATTGATTGATTGATTGATTGATTGATTGATTGATTGATTGATTGATTGATTGATTGATTGATTGATTAATTAATTGATTGATTGATTGATTGATTGATTGATTGATTGATTGATTGATTGATTGATTGATTGATTGATTGATTGATTGATTGATTGATTGATTGATTGATTGATTGATTGATTGATTGATTAATCGATTGGTCGAGTGATCGATTGATTGATTGATTGATTGATTGATTGATTGATTGATTGATCGATTAATCGATTGGTCGAGTGATTGATGAAATATTTTATTGGTACCATCAGAGCCACATTTAATATTAGTAATATTTGTAAACTAGCCAATCCAGAAAACCGACAAAATTTCATCTTTTCGGAAATTTTGGAATATGTCACATTGGATGATGACCAGAAGCATAATTTAAACCCTCAAAATAACGAGTGTAGACATTGTGATAAGGTGGACATTTTTTAATTAGATTAGATAAATTTCAAGGTCACAAGAGGTCAAGATGTGGAATAATATGACCCTGAATTAAGCGTCCCTAAGAATTAAAACGTCTCCAATTTTAAAAAGAATACAAAATTACTTGATTTAGTGGGGTTTTTCTAGGGAAGTATATCATGTAAAAGTTTTTTAGAAACAATAGGGATGATCATATACTGTATTTATATCATCATTCAATATTAGTAATATTAGTAAACTCGGCATAATTCCTCAAAAACCGTCATAATTTAACATTTTTCACGGGATTTGGAATATTTGATAATCAAAGATTATGTTATATACCCTATAAACTGTAACGTGTAAATTAGGAATTCCAAATAATTATGTTTTTTTTGTCTGGTATGCTTTATAAGTTGAAGCGTGGTGCAGATTGAATTAGTTTTTTATACTTAAATTTACTGGTCAGTAACATACATTAATTCTCACAAAAAATGCTAAGACACCGAAGCAGCCCCACAGTAAGGACACAGTATTACCGTTTATGTCTTACTTGGATTATTATCATTGAACCCTTCAGTTGATCCTGTGGCATGCATAATATGTCGAAAGACTGAACCTGAATACAACGCCACATGTACCTATAGTGGCAGGACAAAAGTAACTAAAGCAAGTGTTTGAAACGCTTGAAAAGGCTGACCACCCTAAACTCGTGTTTCCCTACAAAGTTACATACTTAGTGTTGCAATCTCACTGATTTCATGGTGGAACAACAGTGTTCTCTTTAGAATCGCCCAGTTGTCTGTTTAAGACGCATGTATTCACTGACAGAGATTAGAGGGACATGCCCAGGTCTAAAATCATAAAAAAATCGGTGATGTTATTTTAGCCTAATAATATGACCGAATGATGTAAACATAGACTAGAACTGCGGAAGTTTTTTAATTTTTGTGCTGCGCACTTACCAGTTAGGCTAGATATAGAGACGAAATTCCCGTATTTCTTATTTTTGACATGGTTGTCAATAATTAGAAATCAGGAATTTCGGCTTTTAATGACTAAGATAACTTGTGTAGTGGCTGTGATCACTTCTTCAGTCGTCAAGATAACTTTTGAAAAATGGTTTCAGAGAATGCAAAAGTAATAACAAACATTTATACCATATAAAGTTAACATGAGCGAGAAGTATTGCTGGTATTCACTAAGAAAACGTTGGAAATTGTTCAAATGGAGGGATAAAATACAAAGTTAGCGCCTAATTGTTGTACTTTTCGTATTTAACAAAAATAAAATATTATGTATCCACATTAAAGCCCTTGATAGTTACTTTTAACTGATATAAAAGATGTTTGTACAATTTTTATTTATTTTGGGTACCCGGTACTCATTGGGCAAAAATGTGAAATACTGTCGATTTCCCCGGGCTGGAAGTAAAGGGCCCAAATTTTACATTCAACCCCAAAATTGTGTAATATGTTCAAATAACTAATTATTTTTTATTCCAAATGGGTTTATTTTAAGTCAACAATGATTCTAAAACATGTTTGAATCAAAACTAAATATTTATTATACGCCAAAATTAGTTGAGAGAAAAGTATTTTGACTATATACTGAAAAAGTATGAACAATAGGTAAAATTAGCCTAAGTGTTAAAGTACCAACTTCAAGCTCTCTTGAACATTTGTCAAAGATTAGACACAAAATGTTTTACATCCGTGGCCTGTGCCAGTAGCTTTCTATTGATATCAAATATATTGGGCAAAACTGTGAGATACATACAATTTTCCTTAGCCCAAAGAAAAGCATGCATATTTTATGTCTAGCCAAAAAAAGCATGTAATTTGTTAACATAACTCATTATTTTTATTCCAAATAGTTTAATTTTAAGTCAACAATAGTTCTAGAACATGTTTGAATCAAAACTAAACATTTATACTATACAAAAATCGGCTGAGAGAAAAGTATTTTGTCTATTTACTGAAAAAGTTTGAAAAAATGGTAAAATTACGTGTTAAAATACCAACTTAAAGCTATATTGTGCATTTGTCATTGATCAGACACAAAATATTTTACATCCATGTGAAAGCCTGTATCATATGTGAGTAATAATAAATAATTTAAAAATTATTTAAATGGCAAATTACCCCAGTTCTAGCAAACAATCATTTCATACGCTATATTTCAAATTGCAGTTTGCGATTTTGACGGTACTAGTGTTTAAAGGGTTTTACGGTACTTTTGGAGACGATGATTTTTGTAAAACGCGCAGATTCGGATTCCTGAGAAAATTTCACTTCAGGTGGAACTCTTGGATCGTATGGACCTTTCAACACAAATACCCCCCCCCCCCCTAGCTCTGGAACTACTGCCCGCCTAACTGATAAAATTGCAGTTCTAGTCTATGGACATGTTTAGCCTACATCATATGGTCATATTAAGAACCAAAATAAATCACAGATTTTTTATGATTTTAGCCTGGGTATGGGCCTCTAATGTTCACCGTGGAATATTGTGTCAGAACTGGTAGATAATAAAATGAAATCAATGGGGCTTTAGGCCACCCTTGTGCACATATAGGCTAAACTGGGCCAGGATAACATCCTGAGGATGGTGAGATGCATGAGATGACACTGCCCTCCAGATACAGGATTCGAATTTTGGAACCTGGAGGTCTGAGGTCGAGCTCGCTACTTCTTGGTCACGGAGGCTTCCCATCAGAACTGATAGAACATGTATGTCTGTAACCAGGCAAGCTGTAAGTAAATTAAAGGCGCTCCATGGAGGCATTGTTAATTCACTGTTTCTTATCAGAATGACCTTAGAATGCATTTATTTACGCTCGGATTTTTATGTCGCATACAATTCCCATATAGCGACGTCGTTTCCACGATCTATGTCTGAAATGTCAACTATGTCAACTATCAGAAATATGTATTTCTGCTAATATATACATAAAATATTATCTTCTTATCAATTTTTTGTATTATATTAGTGATAATATAATGATGCATATTGTCATATATTTACGTATGTCACTGTTGTCATGTATATAAATCGCATGACATCGACCCAATATGTCGTGTTTTTCTGGAATTATTGTCATTGTTTTATTTTACCATGAAAAAAAAATAAAAAAATATGTACACTGTAGTTTCTTACGCGCCAATAAACAACTAGTCCATGCCATTTTACATTATTCAATTTGATGTGTACATTTGTGGATATGAACCTAGATTCTGGCCACTCAACGTCGAATTCAAATGTAATTTTACTCAATAAATTCATTCAGAAAATAAGAAAAGTAGTTGTCATGTTTAAATACAAGCACTTCCCATTATCATTCTTGGTAAACTTGATTATAACAGTTTATGCCAAGTTTCAGCCCAGAACAAATGACACATATATTGATAAAGCTCAGCATAAACCCTTTACACCGCTAAATAAAACAAGAGTCGTTTTTATTTGTTTTATTAGCCGATGACATCACACTTATTTGGACTGGAATGCATGCTTAAACATCACAATTTGCAAAAGTTTGGTCTGAAATTAAACAAATGCGAGTAATCGTCAACCACTTGCAGTTGTGGGCTGTGTTACAACCGCAAGTGGATACAATTTTAATTATTTAATCTAGTGTTTTGAGGGTTAACCTTTATAACCTTGAATTATTCAATTAAAATTTAATTGACCTGAAATTGTGACTAAAAATAGCTGGATTTATAAATTAGAGTTATAACTTTTCTCAATGTCAGAAATTTACCACACACTTCGCTTTTGTAATCTGGCTACATGCGTACTATAAAACACTAAAATACTACTCTAGTCTTCACCAGAGGGATGAAATAGATATGCTTATTTTTTTGTAAAGAAAATATTTTGCATCATTCGAGGTTGAGAATTGCGTTAGCAATTGCAGTTTCAAATGACAGCAAAATTGTATCTAGATAAGGAAGATAAATTCAGCTAACCCTTTGTCTTGGAGAGAGATTATTCTACTTCTTTAATATTTCACACGTAAGAGAGATCAGATAACACAAGTGCAACACTTGAAGGGGCTAGCCCACCCTTATGTTTTAGTTACAGTTGTCACCAATTTAAAACTGCCTGGTGCAGCAACAACAATTGCATTTATATTTTATTTGTTGAAATACTTCAGTCTAATGATAGTTTAACAACAAAAATAAACGTAAGTAGTTATTAATGCACCAGGCCAATGTAGATTTTTTGACAACCCTACCTGAAATTAGCTGGTCTTTTTTAACACTACACTTCGTGTGTAGTGATTTCAATGCTGAGGGCTCAGAGACCGAGAAGCCAGTCAGCGCTGAGAGCGTGACGACAAGACTATTGGTTACATAGCTCTACACCCCTGTATATGATGCATATTATTAGCAGAGCTTTGTGTTAGACAATTGACAAGGAAATTCAGATTTTAAATGCTTAAAGGTCTAGTCAACTGTTAAAAAAACGGGACATGGGCTCCCCAGAATGCAACAGTGGCCCATGAATATACCACAATGACATATCATCCCACATCTACAGCTATCAGCCAAGATAATAATACTATATGCGTTTCATACCCAAAGCCGCATTAAGCACAAGTTCCCAAATCACATAAAGTGTATATAATTGAGCGACACCTATGAGTAAATAATTCACCAGTGCTCTCATGTGAGCCGGTTGTTGGTTTAATGTTGGCCAACGTCGCAGACCTGGGTCTAACATGAAACAACATTGGGTCAACGTCTCGTTATAGTAGTATCTTGTAATCAGTTTTGTGGCTGATACTAATGTTGTCAACCTGTACTCTATAGGCTATGGCTACACGTATGGCTACATGTGACTGTTAAACGCATGCCGATTTCGCAGTTGAATGGTTCTTGAAAAATTGCATTCATACTTCCCTGTGTGTATGTGAACACCTACACCTAAATGTCCCGACAGAACAGTGTACATCTCCTGCACAGCCAAAGAGAAGTAACTGACCCAGCAGACAAAAGAGACGTTGAATCAATGTAAGTTTGAGGTTGGTCCACTGTCTGGGACGATGACCAACCTCAAATCAACCTTCATTCAATGCCTCAACGTCTACTGGGCAGTTATGGGAATAGAATAGGGTCACTGCTCATTCACATTTAAAATATGATTAATCAAAGCTGATTAGATACAACATTAGTAACATATAATATAAAGTAACACAATAGCATATGTACACCAGATTAACAAGGGATCATAAAACGACATAATAAACGACAAGTCACAATAGCTACTACAAACAAAACATGTGCAGAAATTACCATCCATAAATCCATCTAAATGCTATGGTATATGGGCTGGGCTCAGTGTGAATCTCACCAAAACAAAGCATTCTCAACTCTCGTGTTTGCAGTCCAGGGGTTACATTTTAAATTTACAAAGTGATCTCTTGAGAATAATTTACATTCTCTAAAATTCCCCGCATCGACTGTACATAAAATAAGTCTCCTGTACTTATCAATCAATCACATATCAATCAGAAATCATATAATAAATTCTCAAAGTGTTTCGTTTGAATGAATAAGCATTTTCAACGAGGAGACAAAGTCTATCATAAGCAGAATGCATCGATATCAGTTAATTAAATAGCCAACTAGATCTGCTTTCAAATTAGGAAATTGAGCTATTTCTGTCCAAGTAAGTGGGAAGAACTTCCAGACTTGTGATTGGTTGATTCAGCCACTATGTCACCTCTGATTGGTCATTATAGTCCAGCGTCAAGTTGTCCACGGGAGTCGTCCAGCTGATCGCATCATTTGATGCCTTCAGAGTCAGTGATGTGATGTATTTGTCACGTGCAGACGTACATTTCTTCATCATTATGACCCCAGGACTGCATACGGCTTCTGAAGGTCGTATTGAATCCAGATGTCGGTATCATTCAGGGCTGGTGCCAGGTCCAGGTCCACGTCAAGCCTTGCTCTCTCTATCCTGCTGGCAGCATTCACAGGCATGTCATGGCATGTCATGGTAGACCATGATGTAGCCTATGCCATCCCAGAACTGTGAGGAAAGACATGTACCAGAGACTTGTGACACAGCTGGCGGTAGAGGGCCAGGTAGGGGGAGGTCATGTTTTCATGTCATGTTTTCTTGTTGACAATCTAATCCTTGAAGCCAGGTGTATCCACCGATAGCTTCAACAACAGCTAATTTATCTTCTATGGTCGAAACCTCACACGCTTGAAAACGACCTTTTTCCTGCGGAATTGTTTCACATTTGTCCAGAGTTTCGTGGAGAAACACATTTCTCAGAGCAAATAACGTCTCACCTCCGGCATACACGATGTGTACTACTTCAACCTGTTTAGACACGGTTAGATTGTTAGGGTTATTACTGTTTTAACATGTGTGAGCTCAGTGTTCCTATGTCACCAGCTAACCGTAATTGTTACTAAGAACAAATTCTGCGTTGATGATCGAGACAGCTTACTAGTCATATTGCGAATGGTAGAGTGATCTAACCCTGAAGAGGTAGTAGAAATAATTAATGGTAACCTTTACGACGGTGTGACGGACATTGGCGGCATCAACTGTTCTGGTATACTACGGACGTCCATGCAACCAATATTAAAATAGAGTAGAAGAAAATGATCAGCCAGGTATGACAAGGTTGATAGAGATTGATATGGCATAAGAATAAAATTAATAGTAATCAAACGCTGTTAGTAACATTCCATTTTCAGAATAATAATTTGTAGCGTTAAAAAGATATTTTTGCAGTGACAACGTGTTCCTTGAATAATAACATACCGTTCGCATCTGAGATAATACAGCTGCACGATGAAATTAAGCAAGGAATCATTTTTTAGATTTAGAACTTGAGCAAGGAATCATTTTTTAGATTTAGAACTTGAAAAATCGGTATTTTGTATTTATGTGACCGCAATGCGACCTTATATACAACAAATATGTGAATTATTTTAAATCGTTGCAATAAGATATTTTAACTGCGTATCTTAGAAGCAAACCAGTAAACATCTTCGGGCACTTTCCAAACAATATAGTCAGGCTCATTCAACTTTTTATCGATGTGTCTATTACATTTCAAAAATATGGAAATAGCCACCATTTGCTTTTTCAAAATGCCCGCCACATAAACACTATTTATGCAATATCTCAGCTTCCAAGTGAGCTACAAGCGCAAAAGCAAAACCTAAATATACAAATGTCACACAACAAATCCATTTATAACATTTACAAGGCCATACAACGTCTTGTTATTGCAATTATTTATCACTTTGATATAATATTTGGCTTGACATTAAAGCAAGTAGGCTTTTTTTGTCGAGTTGTCATGTCTACATATTGTCTTAATGTATCATTTAGGATGAAGTGTGTACTTCTGCAAAATTATCTTAATTTTTAATCTAAAAAAAACAATCTATTATTCCTACTTCCAGACATTTCACTGATGATTTATTCTCATTCCATCATAAACATATATTACCACACTATTAAAAATTATAATGCCATATCCGGTCATTATCAAAAAGAGAAACATATAAATAGTGACAATATCTCATTCATGTCACCATCCTTAGGAGATTTTCCTGGCGCCGTTTAGGCCATTTCTCTTTTACTGACAACACAATTTCTTCAATAGCTTGTGCGACTAGACAACACGTTTGGAAACTCAAAATGATAGATTTAGAACTTGAAAAATCGGTATTTTGTATTTATGTGACCGCAATGCGACCTTATATACAACAAATATGTGAATTATATTAAATTACACAATTTTATTTAAAACAGCCCGTTTGAAATATGTATTTCGGACCCTGTCAACATCCGTCATTCCGTTGGTTTTCAAATAGAGGTGTAATATCATACTTGGGTCGTTTATTTTGTTCACACCTATATATACAGAACATGTTCAGTATAGTCAGGAAGGTTCTAAACCAGATCGTAGGCATATGATTGGTCAATATGCCATCTCAACCAATCTCACACCTTTGATAGGTTTTCCGGCACAATTAGTAGCTCACAGCTACCAATTAACGTGATACAAAAATGTGTGTAGCAGTCGCCTGATAACATAACAACGCTAAGGAATTATCACTGACTCACTAAAATAAACAAATGTATCTTACGCACTTCAAAACTTAAAAAAAATAAAAACTGTTGAGATTTGAAAAAAACTAAATGTTTGCTATGGTACGATTTAGGAATGATGGATATTTTCTGGGTATTTATCTGGCAGTTCTTAAACAGTTTCCATGAAGCTTGAAATCTATATCACGTCTCTTTATGGATGTCAAATGTGGGATCTATCCGACGATTATATCAATTAGATAACCTGTCGCTCACAATATGTGGCTTATGTGACCATCATCACGTCACCCTGTATTGTGTTTGCTGGACCCGCTGAGTTGCACGTCAGGACAGGTTTATTTTCTGACGCCAGAGGGTGGAGTTTTATCTCATTGGTTTTAAAACATGTACGTGCATATGTAGCAGTTTATCTTTAAAATGTCGATCCCAGTCAACACAAAAGTCGGCCTAGCGCTGCTGTAACGCAGAAGCAACACTACAAATTTTGGTCGGGTCGTCAGCAAGAAGAAAGTAATAATAATAGGACGTTTCTCCACACATGTCACTCACGTCAACTTACCTTCCATCTCTTCCACCGGGCGCCAAGTGGAAGCATGCGTGATTTGAGTAGATCTTATTGGTAGCAGAAAGTGAAATACACATGTAATAACGGAAGAATAATCAAGTCAAGAGCCATGCGTGTATACGGATTTATCAGTACTTAATGTCAGAGATGTAATATCTGTGGCCAAACCGACATAGAATATGATTACAGCTCACTCATTCAGTAGCAATACCAACCAGCAAATGAACCCAAACACGGTATTAGACGCAAGTGGTCATATAAACTGTAAGCAGTAATGTGAACCTGGTCAAACTAAACAAGACATTTTGGAGCCCTTACAAGTTGCTCCTACTATATAGCATTAACACGTTTTTTATTTCCATCATCGCTTCATAGTCATGACAAACAGTTGATAAACAAAAATTACCATGGTTACTACAGCACACAACCATTTTCAGAAAACATGAGCAAATTACCATGGTTACTACGGCACACAGCCATTTCAGAAAACATGAGCAATTTACTATGGTTACTACAGCACACAACCATTTCAGAAAACTTGTGCAAATTACCATGCCTTCTACGGCACACAACCATTACCACGGTTACTACGGCACACAAACATTACCACGGTTACTACGGCACACAAACATTACCTTGGTTACTACGGCACACAACCATTTCAGAAAAAACAGAAAAAATATGATCAACAATCATTATTTACAATAGCGTTGAATTACCCCCCCCCCCCCGCCGGGTATTAGCCCTCCAACTGCTGGTCCCGATAATATTCGTTTTTGGCATATCAGCTTTTAGGTATCTTAAAGGTGAAAGGTGACATGAATCAGCAAGATTTGAATGTAGTTGACGACCATTTTGTCTAATCTGAATAATTTTGTCTGATTTGAAGTTGCGGAAACTATTCTATGTAAAGCATACACTCAATGACAAATCATTCCACACATAAACTATTCTATGTAAAGCATACACTCAGTGGTCAAAAATCCACGCAAACACTATTCTATGTAAAGCATACACGCAATGACAAAGAGTTGAGGGGCTAGGGTGGGAAACCCAAGAATAAATCAACACATTGAGCTGTTGACTACTATCAATTTATTTTGACGCGTACAAATTAATAATGCTTATCACCTTGTATACCTGGGTAATGACCCCCTCTCACACTATACCCTAATCCAACATTATTTCCGTGGACGTGTGTAGTATATCATAGCATGAATATTTAATGTAGTTACTGGGCTGCTGGGCCAGTATTCTCGCACAAGCTACGATGGGCATCTCGACCAATCCGAAGTCTACGATACGTCGTAACTTGTACGATAATACCGGTCCTGGAAGGTTATATTCTGTACTCCTCGTCAAGGAGAAAGAACGAAATTCGATAGATTCGTAGATCAGAATGTACGAGGTGCGTAGCGCCGAGTATATTCGGATCTACGAATCTATTGTATTTGAGTTCTTTCTTCGACTTAAAATACACGAAATAGGTAAATACAAGGAATATAGAAATCTTTCGATATTCCTTGGTACATCCTAAGATTTTATATAACCAAAATTTAGAAATTAATTCATAGTTAGCATGGTAAAAAGTGAAACATTAGTTATGCAGTTACACATGTCATGGTAAAACCTGTATATTTTCTCCGACCTAAAATAACAGTAGATTCGTAGATCCGAATCTACTGTTTTAGCAATAGACTGACGTCATTGGTGTATTTTAAGGACTCAGTAAATAGCCGTGACAATATTAATCGCATACACTTTTCACTTTTGTGTAAATAACTGGACCATGTGGTGTGTCCCGAAATGGGTAATTGAAAATGATAGAGAAACAAATAATTTAAATACACACTTCTGTTGACATAATGTTGCTAATACTTATCTTGTGAAATAAAATATTTTAAATTTTCATCCACTTGAAGTTGTGTCTCGCTACTGCGACCCACAACTTCAAGTGGCTGAAAATTACCCATCTTTGTATAATTCGACACAAAACATTTGCAAATCATTTGCAAAACACTCCTTTCATTTGCAAAAACTGTGATTTAATCGGCTGAACACACTGATTAAAAACGACTTTAGTCGGGATCAGCAGGCCAGGGGTTAACCCTTTCAACCCTGAATTTACTATTGTCATCTTCATCAACTACAAGCCGCGAATTGCTGTCGCAATTCTCGACTTGTAGTGGATGAAGATGATTTGAAGTGGGTGAAAAATTGAAGAAAATTACCATGTATTAGTAAACCAGTCTCATGGGAATTTGCATTCTAAGACCCCTAGTTGTAGGAAAATTAAGTGTGTTTTCAGAAATGTAAAATGATGCTTTAATGCAACGTGAGGGCCTAAGGGGTTAACACAGCCCCGCCAATCATAGGGTCATCCGAGCTTGACAGACTGGGAAGCCCATTACACCGTAGGTCACATTTAATTATTAATGACGCTTGTTCAGACCACTGTAACAATTGTTGTAGATCTATCATTAAATCATCGCCTCAGATCTGGTTCAATCAGTAACAGTTACAGTCAAATGCTAGTAATACAGGCGTACAAGTGTTCTTTACTTGAGAGTTGCTTGGAAAAATACAACGCTCGTCCATTGAATGAGGTGCGAGTCATACCAGACGATCAACTGGATAAACAAACAGAACTACAACCGATTGTCAACTAAAAGACAGCCTAGTGCTAATATCACATACGTGTTATAGTGCAATATGGTCTGATACTGATATATGTGCCAGTAAAAAACACTTCAAGGAGAGTGATAAATTGGACATTGAAACATTGCCGTTCTCACAAGCAGCATGCTGAGGCACACAATTATAATAGTGTTCATATTCTTGTATCACTGCATATTTACCATGTACCTGGTGTATGGCAGTGGGCAGACAATATATGCTCTGAGACATGTGTTTCTGCATGAAAATCTGGACAAGTGTGAAACAATTCTGCAGAAAAACGGTCATTTGGAAGCGTGTGAGGTTTCTACCATAGAAGATAAATTAGCCGTTGTTGAAGCTATCAGTGGATACACCGGCTTGTCCTGGCTTCAAGGATTGGATTGTCAACCAGAGAACATGACATGCGCTCCTGACACTATGCATTCATTTGCCTGTCTTTGTAAAAACCTCAAGAAATCCCCGTACCGTGGGTCGTCTTATGAATGGTCTCCTGTCTGGACACAGATGACCTCCCCCTACCTGGCCCTCTACCGCCAGCTGTGTCACACAGTCTCTGGTACATGTATCTCCACACAGTTCTGGGATGGCATAGGCTACATCGTGGTCTACCATGACATGCCTCCAACCATCTTCACCGCCTCGTCTGTGAATGCTGCCAGCAGGATAGAGAGAGCAAGGCTTGACGTGGACCTGGACCTGGCAGCTTGTACATGGTCACCAGCCCTGAATGATACCGACATCTGGATTCAATACGACCTTCAGAAGCCGTATACCGTCCTGGGGTTCATAATTATGAAGAAGTGTACGCCTAAACTTGACAAATACATCACATCACTCACCCTGAAGGCATCAAATGATGCGATCAACTGGACGACTCCCGTGGACAACGTTACGCTGAATTTTAAGGACCTATCAGAGGTGACATACTGGCTGAATCAACCAATCACAAGTCAATACTGGAAGTTCTTCCCGCTGACTTGGACAGAAATAGCTCAATTTCCTCCTCTGAAAGCAGATTTAGTTGGCTATTTAATTAACTGATGTCGATGCTTTCAGTTTATTACAGACGTCTGTCTCCTCTTTGAAACTGTCAATTCATTCCAAGGAAACACTTTGATATGACTAATTTTTTTGATATTACACAGTCGATGTTGGGACATTTTTAAAGGATCATTTTGTGCATTTACAATGTAATTTCTGGACTTATAATCCACGAACATACATGAAAGTACAGGGTATTTTGTTTTAGTGAGATTTAAAAAACATTTAAATGGATTTATCCATGTGTCTACCTGTGTCTACCTGATAGGAGGAAAGTTGCTGATTTGTTCAGGTGGTGTATGGGTGCGATCATTGCTTGGTTACAGAGAGATGTAAACATGTTGGCTGATTGCTGTATAATCAAGAAACAGTAAACAAGTAATAAAAACATATTTTGGAAATCATTTTTTATGGACACTTTATTGTTTTATTTTCAATACTTGATTTCATCAAATAGTTTCGATATTTAACTGCCTGTGTCTACCTGATAGACGAAAAGTTGCTTATTTGTTCAGGTGGTGTGTGGGTGAGATCATTGATTGGTTACAGAGAAATGTTGGCTGATTGCTGTATAATCAAGAAACAGTAAAAAAGTATTGAAAAACTAATTTGGTAAATCATTTCTGATGGACACTTTATTGTTTTATTTTCAATACTTGATTTCATCAAATAGTTTTGATATTTAACTGGCTTTGATTATATATAATACATTAAGTACTAATATTACTGACAGTTTGAACAATCGAACATAATACATCAAGGCAGTCTTAAGTTCTGGTCCGTTTGCGGTGACCATTAAAGTATTACCAAAAATTGTGCACAATAAGTACTCGACTTTCGGGTTTAACCATACAAATGCGCGTGATACTTTATGCAGTGGTACCATCTATTGACTGGGTCTTGAAATTAATTTTACTCAGAAAATGATTATATAAAACAAAAAAGAAGTTTAACCCTTTAACTGCCAAAAAATACAATTATGTTTGTCTAGGTTTGACAGTGTTTAGTCTATCTTTGCAATATTTATTTTTGGAAATAAATCAACCAATAATACAGAACATAAGTTAGCTTTCATCAAAATAACATTAAATTTTTGTTGATTAAGCTAAATCAATAACTAAAGAGATATGGCTAAAACGTACACAAATATCTGGGCACACAGGACGAGCCAATGTTTGCTTCATGTTGGACCAGCGTCGTAGACTGAGATCCAACATTGAAGCAGGTTTCGGTCAACGTCTCATGTTTGTTGTCAATATTTATTTTTTCTGATTTTTACGAAGTAAAATATGCATTGTTATTCATAGCATCAATATCATGATTACTCATCGTAATTTGGTAAAATTTTAGTGGATAGAGTAGCACACATAAGTTCCAATCCCCAATACCAGAGACAGCACTGAGAGTTATTTCACACTTTGGAAAGAGTTTGCAATCTTATTGTATATAATCATTGGTATTCCAAAGGCAGATATTGTGATATATGTGAACTGGTGGCCCCAAAGTTGTGTCTCGCTCCCGCGATCAACAATTTCCAACTTATTCATATCTGTTTAATTTGATACCAAACATTTGCAAATCGTGATGTTCAAAGAGCATTTTCATTCCCAATATCAGTGATTTCATCGACTGAAAAAATATATTAAAACGACTACTTGCTTAGCGCTCAAAGGGTTAATGTCTGAACGCTTAATTAACAGTTTTGTAAATAATGTTTGCTGCTCATGTTTTTTTGTAGTAAGCATGGTATTCGTTTATCATGACAACATAGCGGTGGTGGGAATAAAACATGATAATACTATCTGGTGAGAGAAAATTGTGAAGGCTCCGATGGATCCTGTCTAGTTTCTCTTTCAAGTGTACTTTATTGCCCGTAGTTTATATCATATCATATGATTACTTGTTTATATGATGTACTTGACGGCCTGTCATCTTGTTACTTGATTCTATCTCACGGTATATTATATTGTTGCTTGATCTTGTTACCTTATCTGTTACGAATATTGTATCTACTGTGTTAAATCATTCTTAGGGACGGTTCGCTGATAGCGTCACCTTTTGGATAGGTAGTGATCAGGTTATATATCTATGACTACCCAGCAGAACTTGAGACGTTGAATGAAGGTTGATTTTGAGAAAGTCGCGTGAAAATGTTTTACAACACTAGAACGCTGGGTCAACAGAATGTTATATAACATTCACTAAAAATATCATTAAAATGTTTTTTTGTGTTTGCTGGGTAGCGCATTTGAGCAACTTCACTAAATGTATTCAGCTGTAGGAGTTGTTTATTAGGTCATGGATATGCCCAATGATTGCAGTGCATGTAGAGCTATATAGCGGATAGCCCTTTGGTCTTTTATCACACATTCAGCACTGATTGGCTTTTCGCTCAGTGTGGCACTGCCTGACGCGGGATTCTCACTTACATTGAAATCACCACGCAAAAGCAGTGTCGTGTTAAAAAGACTAGCCACCACCTAGTTTTAGGCACGGTTGTCAAAAAGTCAACATTTGTCTGGTGCATTAATAGTCAGCAATGTTTGTTTTTTGTTAAAATATTTTTTAGAATAAATAATTTAAACAATACAAATTAAATGCATTTGCTGTACCTGACAATCTTTGAATTTGTGACAACCGTAACTAAAACATGATGGTGGGATAGCCCCTTCAAGTGTTGAACTTTGTTAGCAAATCTGTCGTATGTGTGGAATATTAAAGAAGTAGAATAATCATTGTCTCTTCTCTTCTGACAAATGTCTTTAAACTAAATTGAATATTTGCGGTGACGAATATTAATAATTTCTGTCTTTAAAAACTTGAATTGCTGCTTCCAACTTCAAATGATGAAAAATGGTGTTTTTTACAAAAAAATGAGCATCAAATCAATTGATGTATCTCTGAAAGCTAAGGGACTAATAATTTTGTTTGCAATACAAAACCCTTTGTGGGATTCCTTCCATTTTGTATACACGACATCCACAGCTGTATTAGTCCTAGGAGCCTTTTTGTGGTTGTGACATTTGCTATCTTATTTACCTACATCTCTAATCACTAATGGCTTAAAGGCTTAGTATATTTCTAAAATCTCTAGGAGATTCCTTTCACATTTAAAACTCACACCACCCAGCACGTGTAGAACTAGGCCTAGATTTGCCTTATGGGTGTTTCTACGAGGAATTGTGGCAGCTCCACTAATATCTGGATGTCATTTGGAAGAAACCCAAAATCACATAATCTGCTTCCTTTCTGTCAAAATTGCTTTGGACTTGGATACATGGCAGTCATCTTGAATTGCGCTTACAACGCGATGTCTGATGTGGTTTATGGCCACAACACTATATGTTGCGTACATGAAAACACTAAAATACACACCAAAACATTAATCTGCTTCAATTCTGTCGAAAATGGTAATCATTTTTGTTTGACTTTGGAATAATGGCGGCTTCTGAGATTTTAAATAGGCCTACACTCCAATGTCTACGGTGCCTTCTGGTCTCACCATTAAGTCGGGCAAAGGCCTACATAAAACTTAACATCAAAATCATGACTCTGCTTCAATTCTGTCGCAAATGATATAATTTAAAGGCTTGACATTGAACAAATAACGACCATCTTGGATTATGCTAACAACGCAATGTCCAGGGTGGATTCTGGTCTCACCACTGTATCGGGCGTACTTAAAAACCTGAACCTAGAAAAAACTAAATAAAAGATAGATACCATATTTTTGAATATGCTTCAATTTTGTCAAAAATGGTGTTAAATAAAGGTTTGAATTTTAGGAAATAGCGGTCATCTTGGATTTGACCCACAATGCAATGGCCAGGGTGCTTTCTGGCAACACTACTATGTCGGGCATGCCTAAAAACCCTAATATATGCATCAAAATCATGAATCTGCTTCAATTCTGTCAACAATGTTGTTAAATAAAGGTTTGACCTTGAAAAACTAGCGGCCATCTTGGATTTGACCCACAATGCATGTGCTTTGTGGCCACAATACTATGTCGGCCGTACATAAAAACCCTAAAATAGTCATCAAAATCATTAATCTGCGTCATTTCTATCGAAAATTTAATGTTTGACCTTGGCTAATGGCAGTCATCTTGGAAAATGGCGGCCACCACTCTTAAGCTACTACTTTGTGACTGTTATCATTTTTTTCTGTAATGTAATGTAATGTAATGTAATGTAATGTAATCTAATCTAATGTAATCTAATGTAATAAATATACCTTTCCAATGATACTACATACGTTTGGCCACCTCGAATGGCACCGACCAACCCCTGTAGCTGACAGACTAACGGATCTGTGTATGGTCGTGATTTATAAACAGAACGAGATAGGAGGGCTTTAGTGGGCTCACTTAGTGCACAAAAGGAACCATAGTGTTATTTGCCGGACAAAATTACCAAACTTTAAGATATTTTTCACAAGGGTCTTAACTTTGAATTAAATTTGCCACTGATTTTTTTTTTAGTTTTGACAGAATATGAAACATTTTTTTCAAAATGGCCGCCAAATCGCTATAAATGAATGATAAGCGAACGGGTTTTACATCAGAATAGTGAAAGGACTTACCTAATACTGTATGAAATTTAGTTTGAAATGATTATATGGGCTTTATACATAGTTAATACATAATGGGGTATTAGGCCACCTTTGTGCACATATGCTAAACTGGGCCAGGAGAAAATCCTGAAGATGCTGAAATGAATGTCTCGAGAGATGACACTGCAATCTAGACAAAGGATTCAAAAATCCAAAAATCCGAGAAAAACTCGGAAGTGGGTGGGTGGGTCAAGGCCTAACTGGGATTTTTTTTTAGAAATTTTGTGTTTTTTCGTGTTTTTTGTGGATTTTTGGATTTGTTTTCATGTCTCCAAATTTCCAAAAAAAAAAAAAAAAAAAATGGATAGGGGGGTTCGGTGTGTGCAGTCTGACCCAACCTAGTTTTTCTCGGATTTTTTTAAAATATTTTAACTTGACAAGACCTCTTAGAACCCGCGATCTCCGACATTCCAAGCAGGCAGCTTTAACCACTGCACCATGGCCCCCGCCCTTGTAGCATGGCTAATTAGAAAGAACACCCTGCTTTAAAATGTCGATGATGTCAAACATTTTTGCAGTGTCTGAATAATGAATGTGGATATGAATTGTCTCAAGGCAGTAAATCATCATACTCTAATGTGCAACGGTAGTAACCCAGCCAAATTGATGTATGATTATTATAATCTAGTCATGTTCCCTGTCAAATTCGTTTGATTCTATTCGTTAATTCCGTGACCGTTTCTAACGAAGTCTGGTATGATGATTTTATAAAAGTAGGAAAACAGCCCCCATGGCTTGCGAAGAAGTATGAGCAGAATTTTTTGCAAGCCTAAAATTTCAAATAGCCGCAAAAAAAAAATTATTTCCTTTGATTTACCATATATGTAGACCAATGTGTAATTTATGGTTTCTATGCGATTCTGGTAAAGAAATTATTTCTAGATAAAAGTTTTTTTTTTTTAAATAATAGCAAATATTATCTGCCTATAAAATGCTCACAATTGTACAATTATAATGAACATAAAAAAGCTTTTTCCAATGATATTCGCATCATAACATTATCATGCTTGTAAATCATTATTCACAAAAATACAACATTATTTTGATGACCAATCCATGTCCTATACCTGGGTTATTACAGATGAAAAGTAAAACACAAAACTATAATATTCCATGGCATTGACTAATATCCCACTTTCCAAGCCATTTGATTCTTTCATACTTGTAATTCAAAATTATTAATGCTCAACATCAGCTGTGACAACCCGTCTGGTGGCTGAGTGTGAATTGTTTTATTCTTTTCATTCACGTCAGTTTAACCTCGTCGTGATTCGAACCAGGTACTCTCCTGCTCTGAGTCAAACACACTACCACCCTGAGCTGCCCAGGTATGGCTATATCCAGACTTAAACAAAGAGAGGGGGGTTACATGGCGACCATCCGCTTATACGCTCGATGTGCGACATCTGGGGGAAAGTTCTTCAAGAAATTTTGAAAAAACAAGGCTCTAAGTGGTGAATTCTTGTGCACTGTAGATTTATGCCATGTTTTTTATTGCAATTTAACACATATTGTTTTTAATTCAACAAAAGTACAACGCATTTAGAGGACGTTCAATGTACAAAAACCCCACAATAAATACATGTACAATATACCCATAATCTAGATTATAATTAAACAACAGTAAACATATGAAACGATTTTGATTTGGAAGTGATATCATGTTTTTAACTTCAACACAGTAAATCTGAAATGACTTCTTTGTTGTCAATAAAACATCTGTCGTACATAATACAATTACTCTGAAAGACAGAACGCAGCAGGACAGAAGCGGAAAATTATACATTACACATCATAATCCACAGGCATGACTGCATCATTACGTCTATTTAGCCTAGAGAGGGGGGCACACTGGCATGGCTACATCATTACGTCTATTTAGCCTAGAGGGGGAGGGGGGCACCACTGGGAGTATGTTTAAAAAAAATGTTTTGAGATAAATTCTTGTGAAATAAATAATAATCAAAAATATATGATAGATAGATATTATTGACAACAGGAAGCTCATGTACAGTGCATTATTATGTACAGTGTATAGTATGATATGATGGACAATTATGTGAATAAACGTACACATATTATCTAAAAGAATTCCAAGAAATATATATGTTAATCCCAGCAAACGCGAGACGTTGGTCCAATGCTGGTTCAATGTTGGGCCGACGTTGTAGACTCGTCTCGTGTTTGCTGGGATGATATCATACATGCTATATATATTTCCCGCACCAAAAAACAGAGATAACTTTACTGATATTAGTATAAATAGTAGCACATTTACACCCTGGAAAGCGTAGAAAACTAAAGTATATATAAAAGTTAATATAACTAGAATAAATACAACAACGAGACATAAATAAATATATTACTCTAACATGAACTTAAAATAACTAATTATTGTAAGAATAGGAGCATTATCTCAAATAATTACTCTTCAAAATCAATTATTTTACTGACTGAGAATTTACCACAAAATATATCACTTTTTTTAGTTTCATTGTATTTAGTTTAAAACCTTACATAGGTGTCTTAACACCAGGTGTGCAGTGAGCGGAGCCCCCCCCCCTCTCGCTCTCAGAGAACACAATGGCATTGTCATCTGGTATTCACCCTTACAGCACTAAATTAAATAGCATAAATTTCACCCACTTTATACCGGTTAGAATCGCTGTTATCGAGGGTTCAAATCAAAATTATTGAGAAAAAGGTGGGTGGAAATTACGCATATTTGAACCCTCAATAACAGTGATTCTAAGCGGAAATAAAACAAATTAACCCCTGTCCTGCAGAATTGTTTCAATTGTATTTTTCGTCATTTGAAGCTGGAATTGCTAACGTAATTTCCAGCTTCAAATGACGAAAAATATTTATATTTTTTGAAAATATACATCTTCCTAATTGAGTTATTAGACTAACTGAACATCTACCACCAACTATATTATCCATTTCAGTGACATTATTTGGCTTAAAATATGCTTAAAACCGTATATATCCGGGTCTAGCAGGACAAGGGTTAAAAACCACCGATGACGTACATAGCGCTGTAAGAGTTCAAGGTGATGACAGGTGAGACAACGCAACAGAGACACCAATCAGCAATGCCAACTATGGACAGAGTGTGAACACCAAGGATGGGCGTGGCGCCAGCTAGCTATATCTAGCCGACAGCGGATATGTGAGAGGCATAATCAGGCGTCACCCACGCACTGCGCGCTCTGAGTCATTGGGGGAGCATAAAGGAAAGACGAACCAAGATAGAAAACTCAAGAAAAATACGAAAGACACCAATCAGCAATGCCAACTATGGACAAACCGTGGACACAATGGATGGCCGTGGCGCCAGCTAGCTATAGCAGCCGACGGTGGATATGTGAGAAACATTATCTCACGTCAGCCACACGCTGCGCGCTCTCAGTCAGTGAAGAGCATAAAGGAAAGACGAACAAAGATAGAAAAATAAATCAGCTATAAAACATTACTTAAATTAAATAAAATTGCATACCAGATCCTATCTGTTGCGGTAAAAGCTTCTATCAATAAAACACCAATATGCATGGCTGGATAAACTATTATATGGATGTGCTTCCAGATGGCTACTGGACTGGAGAGGTGTCAGGTATAGTTGTGAATCAATCGTGGAGTATAGAGGAATGATAAAGAAAGACAGAAACATCATCACTTATATTACAGAAAATGGTATTCTAGATCCTGTTCAAGTAAGAATAAAGCTTAGCTTTGTATCTTTAGAATAATAATATACGACAATAATAATATGTAGTTATTTTATCCCTGGGTTTGGCGCGGCAAATATGTGTCATGCAAATTATAACAATAACATGTACCATTTTGTTCACACAATAACTTAATTCTAAGTGTAGTGATCATGTAAATTTTATAGGCATTTTTATCTCAGCGATCAGTATAAAGTGAAATTATATCTCTATGTAATATTATCTTATATTCATATATCATTAGCATGTCAGCATTACCATGATTATGGTAAATAAATGGTTAATGAGCGCACAGCGCGTAGCCCTGCGCGAAATTAACGTAAATAAACTGGTTTCGAACTTACCTCGACAAGGCCGCCATTAACGTGATCGTCTAGTCGCATAGAGAAGGGAGAAACAAATATATTTTTCTGAAATTCCCACACAAGATCAGCGGGGTTTGAGCCCAGGACGTATGCATGACGGGCGAGGCAGTCAGGCGCTCTATCAAAGCGCCACATCCCTTTCTCTAGGATTACTATGATATCGCCCTATCATACCTGTACACATATTTCACATAATTATTTATATTTGCATTGTGTCATTATTCATTGTACATTACGTTTAGCTCAATGACGCATAAGGCATAGACTTACTCTACTATAAATATATCCATCTATCAACGACGCTAAATAGTGTTGCTTTAGTTTCGTAGATAAAATGGTGTCATTTTCACTAGATGAATATTGTCACTAATACCTGACTGGTAGATAGATAGCCAGGGATTTTGTATTAACATAATAAAAAATCAAGCTTGCTATATTTGAAAACAAACAGAGGATATTTTGAATATATACAAGGTAACTATTTACAAATAAAGTTATTGACATGAAATGTAGATAGGGGCATATGTATCCAGTTCCACAACGAGATACAACAAGTTATTATACACAGTAGCAAAAATGACACACCAGAAAGCGTAAAAACCTAAACATTATATACAAGTTGATATTTGGTGGTCGGTTGTAAGCAACATGTGTTAAAATATAATGCATTTTTTATCATCTATTATTTTAAGCATCGGCTGGTTAGCTATTGTCTGTCATTGTTATCACCTGCTACGCAGTAAACATAATGGAGTACCACAATTTTCATTACACATCTATTTGAATTGAATTGCTTTTTACAGCTTTTAATAAAACGTGGTTAGCTTTATCAGAACATTACTTATAAACACACAATTAGAACAATAAGGAACTTTTAGATCAAACTTACATTATGTTTGTTAATGGATCATTTGTCCATTGTTAATTGTAACTTTATATCTTCAATAGCCTACATCAATCATGTAAATCTATGCAATTTTCACCAGGCATCTCTTCCACTTAAATATAAAATAACATAGGCCTATATTTATAATTTTGTAAAAGCCTCATTAAATTATAATATTTATGTATCAACATCTGTGTGCTGAGCATTGTGCCCTTGTACTGTCAATTGATATTACTAAAATGAATGCACATATTATACTGTGTATTAGCGCAAATTTAAAATAATATAACAAAAGCATGATTTTTTAGCGCGATAGTCATTTTTATTGCCCGACGCAGATGCCCCCCGTTGAGGGCTGATGGCATCTGTGGAGGGCAATACAAATGCCTATCGCATAAAAAAAATCATGTTTTTACTACTATTATTATCACTTATCCACCG
>OZ024917.1:73095469-73176971 GCA_964017125.1 Flabesymbios commensalis
TACTTACTTACTTACTTACTTACTTACTTACTTACTTAGTTATTAACTTACTTACTTACTTACTTACTTACTCACTTACTTACTTGAATAATTACTTACTCACTAACCTACTTACTTGCTTACTTACTTACTTGCCGACTTACTTACTTACCCTCTTACCTACTTACTTACTTACCTACTTACTTTCTTACTTACTTACTTACTTACTTACTTACTTACCTACTTACTTACTTTCTTACTGACTTACTTACTAACTTACTTACTTACTTACTTACTTACTTACTTACTTACTTACTTTCTTACTTACTTACTTACTAACTTACTTACTTACTTACTTACTTACTTACTTACTTACTTACTTACTTACTTGCTTGCTTGCTTACTTACTTACTTACTTACTTACACTCTTACCTACTTACCTTCTCACTCACTCACTTACTTATTTACTACACTTACTTACTTACTTACTCACTCACTTACCTACTTACTTACTTAATTACTTACTTACTCACTTAATTACTTGCTCACTTACTTACTTACTTACTCGCCTACTTACTTACTTATTAACTTACTCAATTACTAACTTACTTACTTACTTACCTACGTACTTACTTTCTTACTTACTTACTTACTCACTTACTTACTTACTTACTTACTTACTTACTTACTTACTTACTTACTTACTTACTTACTTACTTAATACTTATTAAGTTACTTACTCACTTACTTACTTACTTACTTACTTACTTATTTACTTAGTTACTTACTTACTAACACAAAGTCAAATGCACTAATTTTGTCAACCAGGTGAATCTGACATGCTCCAGAATGGACAGGGTCTTATGCTGAATGTCTATGGTTATCTTTATCACACGTCACTTGAAGAGATGCATATATCCTCCAGCATTGGATTGATTATCATCATATATTTACACAACTCTATTTTCACAGCAAAATCCAAGTGTCTGGAGGTAAGTCCAATAGGCTACTTACCATATATTTATGAATGACAGACAATTATCAATGACCCATTATTACCAAATGCTGAACCCTCAACTGAGCATCTGTACATCATCTATTTGGGTATGGGGATGGTTGCTAGTGGATAGTATTTTATTTGGTGTCACAGGCAGCACCATTGTATCATGCTCATTTATTTTATTTTAACACACGTATGTGATAGTGTCAAAGTTTTTATTATTTCTCTCAAATGTCACTTAAATGATCATTAGAGCATAAACAAAAAGTGACGTTGAGAAAATTAATAAAGGCTACTTAATTACTTGGTTCTGAAAAGATCTGTTGTCATCTTGACTATCATACAAATAGTGATTTTCCATCACTATGCACAGATAATTGCATCTTTCCCTGTGTTTTTCATGTATCCTTTTTAAGAGACTGTATTCTGTAAAATTGAAATTGTAACCCCTCTGACCCCCGTGTGCAAGCCCCTGTCTTGGACTTAGTCAATAACGCTGATTTGAAACAAACACTCCAAATCACCAAATCTGCAACCGTCTGGTTTTGAAATTCAGGAGCAAATTTACTTACTTCCTTAACGCGAATATGTAGATAATTGGATTTATGATGCTGGACAGGACTGATAGATAGGAGATTGCTCTACGATGAAGTGTCACTTGAATGAACATGCTGACCAAACAATCAAGCTTACTTTTTACTCACTTACCATCAGTGCCGAAAACTGACATTAAGCAATATTCTACTTACTTACTGTGGCAACACTAACATGTATATATTTGGGTTGATGACGCTTCACAGGACTGTTGATCAGTTATCCATGGATATTCCTGAAGATCACCCTGCAGAAGCATACGCAGCTTTCCTATATCCGTAGCTCAAGGGTCAGGAACACTCTGACCCCAGTGTGCAAGCCCCTGTCCTGAATATAGCAAATAGCGACAGAGACACTGAATTGAAGCAGAAACGCTCACACACAAAGTCTGCAACCGTCTGGTTTTGAAATTCAAGAGCAAATTTACTTACTTACTTAACACAAAGATGTAGATGATTGGATTTATGACGCTGGACAGGACCGATACCGGGTTGTAATGCAACACCACTTCTAAAGTTCACAGATCTCAGCTCATGCATAGAGAACGCCATTGTAGAATTGATAGATCTGGGTGTTTTGAGTGTGAGTTTTAATATCAAAGTCATGTATATCTATTAACATTGTGATCGAACTGCGATATATTCTATACATCATTCAACTCCTCAATGGATTGTGCTGTTTGTATCGTATGTCCATGTCACGTAAATGACCATTAGTGCCGAAAAATGACGCTTAGCAATATTCTACGTACTTACTCTACTGACATATAAATGATGGGGTTGGTGACGCTTCACATTTAAACTCAGTCACTCAGTTATCCATGTGCATAGCACATCACCACGAAAGTGTCCACAAATTTCCGATATTAAGAGATCAAGGGGGAGGTGTCAGCTAGGATCCTCTAACCCCCCTTCCCTGAGCAAGCTCCTGTCCTGGACACAGCAAATAGCGACAGAGACACTGAATTGAAGAAAAACTCTCAATCACCAAGTCTCCAACCGTCTGGTTTTGAAAATGAGGAGCAAATTTACTAACACTTACTCAGCACGAACAAGTAGATTATAGTATTTATGACGCTAGACAGAACTGATACCAGGTCAATATCTTTTTTTTGTATTTGATGTTAGTATATCCGTCTTCATAGAGTTCTGTCAACTTTCCATCGGGTTGTAATGTGATACCACTTCTAATGTCTCCAGATCGTAGCTTAGATATAGAGAAAACCCTCCTTGTAGAATTGACAGATTTGAATGTAGTGAGTGCGACATTAATATCTAGGTCATGCATATCAATTAACATACTCTTTTATGATTGGACGACAATCTATACTGTACTGTATACTGTACATCATTCATCTGATCAATAGATTGCGCTGTTCTTATCGTGTTACAATGTTACATAATTGACCATTAGTGCCGACAAGTGACGTTAAAGGTGATATATCACTTCTTATATAGTATGAATCAATTCGTGACAGATGAATCAAAGTTACCACAAGATGGGGCACAAGTGTTTCCTTATATGGGGTGATTCGCTATCATGTGACCCTCTGAGTGGGTCACATGATAGCCAATCACCCCGTATAAGGACATAATTATTCATACCATATAAGGGGTGATAGATCACCTTTAAGCAATACACTCACTTACTGTGGCAACATTGACATATAAATGATTGGGTTGATGACACTTGACAGGACTGTGAATCAGTTATCCATGGACATAGCAAATCACTACAGAGATACCGAGTCTGGAGTGAACCCAAACTCCTCAGAGGTACAGACTCTGGAGTGAACCCAAACTCCTCAGAGGTACAGACTCTGGAGTGAACCCAAACTCCTCAGAGGTACAGACTCTGGAGTGAACCCAAACTCCTCAGAGGTACAGACTCTGGAGTGAACCTAAACGTCTCAATAAACACATTTATGACTACTTAATCATGCCTGCACAGCTTTCCGATATCTGCAGCTCAAGGGGGAGGGGTCAGGACCCTTCTGACCCCAGTGTGCAAGCCGCTGTCCTGGACATAAAAAATAGCGACAGTGTCACTGAATTGAAGAAAAAATTCTCAATCACGAAGTGTGCAAACGTCTGTTTTTAATGAAATTCAGGAGCAAATTTTCTTACTTACTCAACACGGATATGTAAATTATTGGATTTATGAAGCTAGACAGAACTGATGTAGGTCAACATCTTATTCGTGTACTTGTTGTTAGGATATCCGTCTTTGTAGAGTTCTGTCAACTTTCTATCGCTTTTTAATGTGACACCACTGCTAACGTTTAGAGATAGTAGCTTATATATAGAGAAAGCCATTGTAGAACTGATAGATCTGGATATTTTGAGTACGACTTTAACACTTTAATCGCCGGTGTCGCATATATTCGGTTTTTCACTTTTTATTGGCACATCAAGTACCATGTTTTAAACATGTTAAAGATAAAATGTGACATCAATCAACAAAATTTGAACACAGTTTGTCAAATCTGAATAATTTTCACTCACTTGAAGTTGTGGATCGCGTCAGCGAGACACAACTTCAAGTGAGTGAAAATTCAGATTGAATAATTTGGCGGTTAAAGGGTTAATATCACGGTCATGCATATCAATTAACATACTATTCTATGATTGGACGGCGATCTATTTTGTTCATTCATTTCATCAATGGGTTGTACTATTTTTATCATAACACATTGTCACGTAATTGTCGATTAGTGCTAATTTTAACTTTAAAGAAACTCTGGCAGATAATATAATTCAGTTCTTACGGGAATGTAACCTATCTAATATGTTTTAATTTTTAGATTTTCATTTGACAGGTGTGACTTTACACAGTCAATCCAATTTCAGAGAGATATATTGACTTCATAAGTCGTTCATTTCAAATTCACTTCATTTTTTCATTATTTAGTTGCTATATATTTATTAATTTTATAGGTCCTACCCATTATACAATGTTGTAGTGCAGGCACTGCAACATGTCATCAAACTCGCTGCATATAGATTCACCATCATATTATCACCAAACTTTTTTAAATGAATATTCTAGTGCGAGCATTCTGTACTTAGTTCGTCTTTTTACATTACCACTTTTATTATACAAAATAGGAGATTGCTCTACTATGAAGTGTCACTTGAATGGACATGCTGGCTAAAAAGTGACGTTAAAAATCAAACTTACTTATTACTCACTTAATTACCATCAGTGCCGAAAACCGACATTAAGTAATATTCTACTTACTTACTGTGGAAACACTTATGTATTATCGGGTTGATGACGCTTGACAGGACTGTCGATCAGTTATCCATGGACATGGCAAATCACTCCCAGAAATACAGACTCTGAAACGAACTAAAACCTCTCAATAACCACATGTCTGACACTTGATCATGCCTGCAGGTCACCCCGCAGGAGCGTACACAGCTTTCCGACATACATAGGAGAATGGAGTAGTATTAGTTGAGGTCTTATATAATGTCTGAGGGAGTTAAGGAGACGTCTCCTTCTTCCTCCTCCGCAATTTCACTAATTACCCACCTCCCACCTCATGAGGCAACCGAAATAGGGGATCCTCAATTATCAACGGCAATTATGCATGTCCACAGCAATAGAGGGAGCTCCAACTTCTGTCGCTAATAATTCTACCCCTTAAACCCCAGAAACTAGAAATACAATCTGATAGTATAAGTTTATAATATCAGCGAAGGGAGCCGACGGAGCTCAGAGAGTCAGCTTAATTTAATGCGTGAGATATTTAGGAATCGTTTCTGTGTTGCTTAGTTGTCGTGTCTCCATTTTAAGCGTGGCGTGGTGCGTGATAAAATTATCACACACCAATCATTCTATGTTCACATCGCCATTATAACCATACAAACGTTTAAACAAGAACGAAAGTAAACTTTTAACCTCACATGCATTTAGCAACACAGCTGGTTGTTTATATATATATATATAGTCAATTTCAATATATATATATATATTGAAATTGACTATATAAAACTCATCGGGGTACTGGAATGATTGCTGGTGGTAGTACTTTTCGCCCCCATCCGGGGAGGGTCATTAGGGATCTGTTCCGTCTGTTGAATGCTGTGTACGGAATTGTACGGAAGCACTAGTCTACAGAAATTATCCAAGGGCAGCTGCACCCTCCTCGTGTCTGGCCATAATCTTCTGGCGGATTGCCAGTGGCATACCCTGGTTCTTTTTCTCAACAGCGGAGCCAATGCAGCACCTGCATCAGTGCATGCGCTGGTGTAGGCTGTGGTAGCCTTAAATAACCAGCCATAGCATGTGTTGGCATTAGGTCTCTCACCGGCAATAAATTGAGTAGCCTTTCCTATTGTTACTCTGGGGACTATCCGACCTGAGGATAGCGGAGCTGCGCGAAATGCCACGCAGTTTCAGCATTTAATTGCACAGCGAAACCCAAGTCTCCAGCTGTCTGGACATGTCTGGAGGTATCTCCCCTAGACATGCCCAGAACCCCTTATCAGGCGAGCGAAGGAAAACGCTCTCAATAACCGACCATGCCCTATCACCCCCACCCTCTCATCATCATCTGTACAGCATTCATCTCATCAATTGACTACATCGTTTTTATCGTATTACAATGTCACTTAAAAGACTATTTGTGCCGAAAAGTGACGTAAAGCAATGATTTACTACTACTACTACTATAAAACTCATCATTTGTATAATTGTATGCTAACTATCCTAACTAACACTGTTTGTGAGAACTATATTAACTTACAATCAGAACTCAACCGAGTTACAAGCAAACTCGATAGATATGAAACGTTTACAATGGAAAATATTATAAAGAAAAAAGTTATAGCTTTACAGCATTATATATATACTTTTGAGAAAAAATCAAATTCTACTTGGTTGAAAACTGAGACTTTATATAAATTACCGAATACTAAAATGTAAAATATAATTTAGAAATTACTTAAGATGTATAAATATATTAGTTGTATAGTACATTTAAATTTATTCAACAGATAACAGTGTCATATCTTTTTTTGTAAAATATGGTGGTTCTGAAATATTTGCTCTATGCAAATGATGATTTCTCATTGGTATGTATAGAACATCGTCTCTTATCTTCCAAGATTTTGCGATGTATCCTTTTTAAGATGTTATATTCAGCGAAATTACCGAAATATTTCTTACAAAATTATCAATTATTATTATTGTAATACTTTGAATTTTCACTTAAATGTCCATACTGGCCAAAAAGTGAAGTAAAGAAGACATTTTACTTACTTACTTACTTACTTTAAGATATTATATTCAGCGAAAGTACCGAAATGATTAACCTCTCTTATAAAATTATCAAAAGTAGGCACACAAGTGCAATGTCTTCCATCAACAGGCATTATGTTAACCACTTTAGCCATTTCACTACCAAAGATTCTCTGGCCTGGCTGGAATTCTCTGCATCCATACATTCATGTGTTTTCATCATATGAATCGTCACTTTTGCAATATTGTGACATAGATGACGTTGATGACGATCAGAGCTGCGAAACGAATCCTCATCTCTCTGGTGAGGACAATTCTTAGTCTTTCGCAAAGACCTGAACAATATGGCTGGCTGTTTAATAAGCAGATAAACTACAATTCTATAACAGGTAAAAGCTATGACTCTATATCATGGGGGAACATTTTGTTTGTCGAATTTGTTATTTATTTTATTTTACTTGTAATGAAACAGCAAACAAAAGTTTAAATATTTAATATATTTAGTAAAATTTATAACCTATTGATTCACATAATATACACACATAAACAAATTCATCACTGTACAACGCACAATGTATTTTACAGTAACATTCACATTTCCATAAAACTATACATTCATTTTGCGGTAATAATTTACAATCAAACTATGTGACAATATTCGAGTTGTATTATACAAATATAATCTGTAATTATCAAGTAATTTATACACAAACAACAGTACTAAAACGAGAACTGACTATATCGATATCAGATGTTAATATGCTGTACATTCGTGATACGTTAATTATTGGTAACAATGAATTCGAAAATTTTAAACATTCCGACTGAATGCATCTTACTATTAGTTTGTTATGATAACATATATAGGTGTTGTTATAACGCCGTCATCAGAAACAGTTCTTTTTACATGATAGTAAGACAAACCTCTCCTGTATTGCTCATAAATCTACATAGCATTGTTTTGTTGTAGAAAACCAATATTAGTGGCTCCTTCCGGTTTGGTGGTAGTCAAAACATTCTTATATTTAGTGAAGACATAATCACATAATCTATGTTTTTGAATTCCTTTGCTCGGAAATTTTACTTTATTTTCTGTGTGACAGACATACGATTTCGAACAAAGAGAAATCATTACATTACATGTATGTTCTACCTTGACCCTTTCAATCCTGAGCTTACAATAATCATCTTCATCCACTACAAGCCGCGAATTGCTGCCGCAATTCTCGACTTGTAGTGGATGGAGATGATTTGATGTGGTTTAAAAATTAAAGAAAATTGCCATGTATTGGTGAACCAGTTTCATAGAAAATTTCGTTCTAAAACCCATAGTTGTATGAAAATTAGGTATGTTTCAAGGGATGTAAAACGATGCTTTAATGCATCGTGAGGGCTTAAAGGGTTAAACAAACCAGGTTGACGTCGGTCATATGCTATACGAGTATCACAGCATTTTCCGGGGAAAATGTACCTGGAGTTGATTGGCAACTTTCGTAAACTCCATTTTCATATGCTGACATATATTCGGATTTGATTCTATCTTCAAAATTTACACTAGACATTCCTATATATAATTAATCTGTGTCCATTTCACACAGCTCTAAATCTGAACGATGACACATCTTATCTACACAATCTTAGTAAAATGATGTCATGTTGAGTTTTGCAAATTGCAAAATGTGGTATCCGAGATAAATAGGAAATGCTAGCTTTATTTTTTTTTAGCCATTTCAATGTCAAATGTCGCCATCCATAATCAAACATCCGCTAGTCACCTCGTCCCCGAACGACTTAAAACATGAATCTTTCTGGAATTCTATCACCTGATAGATCCGTGTTACTATCAAACAATGTTCTAGATACCATTTTGATTATGGAGTGTATAAGAAGATTTTTTCAGCCTTCTTAAGTTTAGGAATTTTCAATTAAAAATTTTCTTCTGGCTTACCACTAGCTATATGTTTTTCCATTTGAGTTTCTTTGACGAAATGTTGCATATGATTCCCAATAAGCTCAAAAGGAATCTCGGTGTTACAACAAATGAGACACATTTCGCTGAATTACTCGCGAGGACTCATGTTATGCTGAAAAGTACTCTCCCACCTGAATGTCACATTCTATAAACCCCAAAAGAGTGTCATGTGTCACTGCCTGAATAATAGAATTGATCGATTGTAGTTTAAATTTTATTTTCTGAAAGAAATGTTGTTTGGATTAACATGTTTTTTTTCCATTGAGAATTTTAGTTATCCCTTTTTGCATGTGTCTGTGGAAAATGATGGAAGGACCTCCTATTATGTTATCTTTAACAGTCTGATGTAAATCTCTATTTTGCTGATTGAAAAGCGCAAAAGATACATTAGCGTTACGCGCTGTTTGAAAAGTACCAATCCAGAAATTCCGGGTACAGATATTGTCTGTTTGAATACGTCAATATGTTTTTGTTTGTAAAAAATGTGCATTTTTCCCACAGCTTACAAAAACGGTTCTACATCTAAATTGCTATAATATATCAGCCAATCTTTGAACGCCGTCATTATATGGCAGTCAAATTTTTTAAGAATTGGTTATGCTTTTTATTAATGGATTCCGCGTCAGATCCTAACACATTCTGTCCTTTAAGAATCAAATAAAATGCTGTAGGATTTGATAATCTGTCAAAAAATTATTTTTCCTTAGTGCTAAACCATTTGCACGGAATATATGGCTTGTGTTTTGTACAATGGTAATATTTAAAAAAAATTGTTGTGGCTTGTCCCGGGAGCAACAAAATTATTGGCGTCCAAACATTTGAATAAAGGTGTGGAAATGCATGCATATGCTAGACACTTTTTTAACCAAATTTAGGTCGTATTTGTTATTATTATAGCCTATAACTGGTAGCTGGCTAATATATTTGTTAAATTCAGCCTGTGTTAGCTTAAGAATTTTTGACATATCACCATCTTTCAATTTCTCGTGAGCAGAAATCATTGATGATATTTCATCGTTTATTACCGACCATTTTTCACAGGTGTAAACACTCACACAAAATTAAATTTGTTTTAAATAGTCTATTTTTGAGTCAACAAAGGCTTTTATATTATAATTCACAAAACATTGCGGTTCGGTGAAACCGGAGACATTGCTACAAGCGGAGACGCTGATCGCCTGATGTTCAGCTGTCCATTGATTATCACTTCTCTACTGGTTTTAGTAATGCTTCGTAGTCATAAACTGCGAAATAGTCAAACTATGGATCATTTGTGGTGATTCCGAATTCAGCTAACATATCAAAAATCGATTTTCGTATTTCGATAATACTTACCTGGAAACACTGACATACATTCCTCTTCCCCACAGGTTTTAACATGCGTTTCGTGATTATCTAAACTTTAAAACATTTGTGTACATGTGAGACGTGTTTATTTCTTGCCAAGTTAATTTTTGTTTGTCACTAACATAATATGGTTCTGCCATGCGTTTTAAAAAATAGTATCTTGAAAAGTTTCTGTAGATGCATACAGGGTTGTGGCCTACTCATTCTCATCCAAACTGAAAATGTTTATGTTAATTTCAAAACATACCTCCAAATCAAGTACTTCTTCTAATATAATTCCTTCAAATAATTCAGAGTTTTTGTTTTTGAATTCCTGCCATATTTGACTAAATGCCTCTACACTCCTTTCAACATTAGCAGCCTTGCGATGCATGGCAAGACAACGAAAAAAAAAGATTATCGTTATAAGGCCTGTGTGTGATTGGATCAATTGTTACAGTTCTTATATTGCGTTTGTTTAACAGATACTCGGGTAATTCAATATTGCACAACCTAATGCAAAGCTGGTTAATGTTAGTGTATATCGAATGTTTGAAATCTCGAACAATTTCCACTTACTATCAGGGCGATCCATCATCAACGATTCCACAAGATCGATATTTGTAACACATTTTCATAGTAAGTGGAAATCTGCCACATTACGAATCATTGCAGGTAATTGAAGAACATGGGTTTTGTGATATGGAAAAAAGTACCTATATTCCTCAGTCTCAACGTTTTGTAGGATCATTCCTACAGCAAATTTTAGATGGAATGATACATTTTGCTGCTGAAAAATATTGTGGATTTGGTTTTGCACAGTTACTACCAAATCCGCATCTCCTTGCACAGGGAAGTTGAAAATGTGTTCTAATTCGGTGCTGACGTCATGTGGGGCGTTTATGGCAAATCTACGGTGTCTGTATTTATGTGAGCTTCGGGAGGAGCTCTTTCTAACTATGACGGTTCACCCTGTACGTCTACAGCTCCACGGTGACCGACCATAAGTTCTTCTAATCGATGTCTCCTAAATGACCATTTGCCTATTTGAACACCCCTGCAGATATTATAATTCAGCTCCTACTCATAGTAACTTCACAAGTCGTTCATTTTATAATTACTTCATTTTTTTTAATTAAGGTTGCTATAGCCATCCTAATTTTATACCCACTATACTGTGTTGTAGTGCAGTCGCTGCACCATGTCATAAAACTCTTTACATATACGTGCTAGATGCACCATCATATTATCAACAAACTTTTTTAACTGGATATTCTAATGTGAACAAGCTGTTATTTGTTTGATCTATTTACATTACCACTTTTACTGTACAAGATAGGAGTCAAGTCTGGGCCGTCTGGGCATGTCTAGGGTAGATCACCTAGACATGCCCAGAACCCCCTATAGGGTGAGCGAAGGAAAACGCTCTCAATAACCCACCATGCCCCATCACCCCCACCCTCACATTATCATCCGTACATCATTTCATCTCATCAATTGACTACAACGTTTTTATCGCATTACAATGCCACCTAAAAGACCTTTGTGCCGAAAAGTGACGCAAAGCAATGATTTACTACTACAAGATAAGAGATGAAGTGTCACTTGAATGAACATGCTGGCCGAAAAATCAAACTTACTTATAACTCACTTACCATCAGTGCCGAAAACTGACATCAAGCATAATTCTACTTACTTACAGTGGCAAAACCGACATGTAGATAATCGGGTTGATGACACTTGACACTTGACAGGACTGTCAATTAGTTATCCATGGACATGTCTGCAGATCACCCTGCAGAAGCATACGCAGCTTTCCCATATCCATAGCTTAAGAGTCAGTAAAACTCTGACCCCAGTGTGCAAGCCCCTGTCTTAGATATAGCAAATAGCGTCAGAGACACTGAATTGAAGCAAAACACGCTAGACAGGACTGATACCAGGTTGTAATGCAACACCACTTCTAAAATTCACAGATCGTAGCTCATATATAGAGAAAGCCATTGAATAATTGATATATCTGGGTGTTTTGAGTGTGAGTTTGAGTGTGAGGTATGCATATCTATTAACATAATCTTTTGTGATTGAACTGCGATCTATTCTATACATCATTCAACTCATCAATGGATTGTACAGTTTTTATCGTATCACCATGTAACGTAAATGACCATTAGTGCCGAAAAGTGACTTTAAATCTTTCAAGCCTAAATTTACCAATGTCATCTTCATTCACTACAAGCCGCGAATTGGTGTCGCAATTTTCGACTTGCAGTGCATGAAGATGATTTGAAGTGGGTGGGAAATTAAAGAATTGCCATGCATTGGTGAAAAAGTTTCATGGAAAGTTTTTTTGTATGAAAATCAAGTATGTTTTCAGTATGTTAAAATGATGCTTTAATGCATCGTGAGGGTTCAAAGGGTTACATTAATGACGATTAGTACCAACAAGTAACGCTGAGCAATATTCTACTTACTTACTGTGGCAACACAGATATGTATATGATTGGGTTGAGGACGGTTGACATGACTGTGATCAGTTATCTATGGACTGAGCAAATCATTACAGAGATACAGACTCATATTTCTGATCATGCCTGCAGGTCGCCCTGCAGAAATTTGCGCAGCTTCCCGATAACCGCAGCTCAATGGGAGGGGTCGGGGGTCGGGACCCCTCTGATCCCGTGTACACGCCTGGACATGTCAAATAGCAACAGAGGACTGAATTAAAGCAAGATATCTGGTTTTGAAATGCAGGAGCAAATTTCTTTACTTACTCAGTGTCAACATGGACATGGAAGTTATCAGATTGCTGACGACGCTGGACAAGACTGTGGATCATGTATCCATAGACATAGCAAAAAACTACAGAGATACACAACCTCTCAAAATCCTCTGTACATTCCTAGAGCCCCTTATCAGGCGAGTGAAGGAGAACACTCTCAATCGCCAACCATTCCCTGCCATCATCTGTACATCGTCATCACATCAATGTGCCACCTAAATGACCATTATTCACGAAAAGTGACGTTAAGCATCGTTATGCTACTACTACCACCATTTGAACTGTTTTGGGAAACTTCTGCATGAGGTAATATACCATTCCTTTGGAAGTATTTCAAATTGACAAAGCTATCTTTTTATACAACAATCCCAATTTAATGGAAATGCAGTTTTTATAGACTTCGTTTGTCTTCCGTTTTTTAATAGTATTATTTTTACCATTGTTTATATATTTCTAGACATCTGCATGTCTTTATGCATTGTATCGTAGGCGCTGCAAAATGTCATCAAACTGACTAGAAATAGGTCCCGTAGGCACCATCATCAAAAGTTTTTTAATGAATCAGAATACGAACGTCTTCGTGTTTTATCAGTTATAACTTTTTACTTTGCCATATTTGTTTCAAACAAAACATAATTCTGCTTTAGCCCACAAAGTCACTTAAATATCATACAGGCCGAAACGTGAGGCTAAGAAATCTATTTACTTATAAATATACCTACTCACTAGTGATGACTTGTCCTCCAAGCTGTCCGTCACAATGGGCGAATGTAAACCACTCCTTTCTTAGGTCCATAAACCTACTGCAGCTAATATGTGTTAATATCAAGACGTGTTCTATTTGTTTAAATTACAAAGTCGCTTATAAATATGACGATACTGGCTGAAATGTTAAATTAAACAACTTACTTATCTCCTCTCTGTTGTCCATAAACCTCCTGCAGCTAATGTGCGTTTTGTATTTTAGGGATACGTGATGTAAAATCACCTAAATGACAGTCTCAGACGAAAAACAATGTCAGCAATAGTTGTACTTAAATCTTACTTAAGTTTCAGATATTGTCTTTCAGTCTGTGGTGATGTTTTCCCAAGTAGAATCGAAATTATCTGTGGAAATATTTCTTATAATATAAGATCTAGCTCAATAATTTAACTTGGGAATTTAGGGTTTTTTTTTCTAATTTACAAAGTCACTAAATTTACGGTCCCGGTTTAAATATGATATTGCCCAAAAATATTTACTTATTTAAGGATCACCATAGATCCTTAGGATGAGTAGGAATCCTGCAGTTAGGACCTGTTGCCACAAGTTGTCCACCACAATGAGTGATTTTAGATGTAAACCATACTCTCTGAGGTCCACAACATCCTACAGCTTCTACAGGGTACTGGGTTAGCTGTTAGTGTCAGTAATCCCTCCACCTGGGGCAGTTTTTTGCAGAGTTGTTCTGTATGTTGTATGCTAGCGGAATGCGAGCACCGTACCCTTGTTCCTCTGCTCAGCATTGGCGCTAATGCTGCTCTCGTATAATGTGACCATGGTAGGGCCTTACACTACCGGCAATAAACTGTTTGACATTAGGTCTATCACGTCTATGAATGGGGTTGCTTTCAACTATTGTTACAAGGGCTGTACTAATTTTACTCACTTGTTTATTAGACAGGATTGTAGTTATCATGTAGCTTGCCATGGATAAAGTGAACAGCCGAATAGAGAACCTGTCGGATTAAGGTATTCCAGAAGCAGAAAAAAAAATCATTATCAAAACGTCAGGTGCTGGTAGTAGTACTTTTCGCTCCTTCCTGGGACAGCTCACTAGGGATCCGTTCCGTGTTTTGCATGCTGTGCGACATGGTTAGATGCACTGGCAAAGCCAATGCGGCTCCAGTATCAGTGCATATATTATTGTTGGCCATGGTAGGGCTTAAATTACTGGCAATAGAGTGTTTTAAATCTAAGGTGGGTTGAATGGAGCTACCCTCTACTATTGTACCTTTGAAGATTTTACATTTCAAAGTCACTTAAATGGCCATATTGTCCGAAAAGTGACGTTGAGAAGACATTTTACTCATTTACTTAATATAGATACGTGTCTTGGTGAATTTTCTAGTGTGTTTCAATGTGGTGATAAAGTACCAGTTCATACCGAAGTTATTTTTTATAAAATTGACTATCGACCTCAGTATAGCGGAGCTGTGTTTTGTATAGCAAAACCCAAGTCTCTGGGCTTCAGCACATGTCTGGCGGTAAATCCCCAGACATGCCCAGAACCCCTAATCGTGCAAGTGACGGAAACAGTATAAACAACCCTAGATGCCTTACCACCCCACCCTCACGTCATAATCTGAATATCCTTTATTACATCAACATCATCCTTGTTAAACCGCCAAAGTAGATATCCATCAATATTTCCCGATTTACAGTACTAGGTGACTCCAGACCTAATGAAACTCAGATATAATAGTCACACATATGGTGGAAACCCATAAAAATATATGTTGTGAGGTATTTGACTAAGGTATTTATAGTAAAATTTTGACATAATTTAAATATGTCAATCCTTTTTAGAAGATTTAAATTTTTAAATATAGGTTCAGACTGAACAAAATATCTTCTTATAATAAATTTATTTTTATCATGTTAATAATCCCAACATAAAATATATAAAATGATCCTTATTTAAGCTCCAGATATATAGGGCGGGGGCCCTAGGGTAGTGGTTAGCACCACTGCCTTTCACGCCAGAGTTCGGGGTTCGGTTCCCGATCTTGGCGGTTTGAAAGAAACAAAAACTGTTTCTTCCCCATCCACGTGTGAAGGTCAGTATTGTGGGGAGCCTCCGTGACCGAGAGGTAGCGTGCTCGGCCTCAGACCTCCAGGGCTCGAATTTCGAATCCTGTGTCTGGAGGACAGTGTCATCTCAATCATCTCACTATCCTCAGGAGAACCTGGGCCAGTTTAGCTTAATATGTCTCAATAACAAGACTTATTGTATGGTTTTAAATTGTAAGTTCACTTATCAGGTCAAGTGACGTTAGAAACGTATTAACCTCTACTCTGGGGTCCTAGGCCATTGTGCCCTCGCAATAAATTGCATAGCGAAACCAAAGTATCCGACAGTCTGGGCATGTCTCGGAGTACATCTCCTAGAGATGCCCAGAACCCTTTATCGGATGAATGAAGGGAAATAGTATCAATAACCTACCATGGTTTATCACCTCGCCCTTACATCATCTGTACATCATTGATTTCATTTCATCAATATCATTCATTTTAAACAACCAAAGTTTATAAGCACAACCAGGTTGTCTACCAATTTAGCGTTATTCTCTCTTTTTTACATGTATGGCTATGTTCATTGGTCTGTGGCTGAATCATGTGTATGTGTGTTAACCCGTTTAAATTATTTCTATTAGTATTCATGCATTGTTATTACATTACTGAATTAGTCTACTAGGTTTGTAGCTATTAACTTATTTATAATTTGTATAGGTGTAGACGTAATCACTGTTTTTTTACATTCATTATCAATTGTTTGCATAGTCTGCATAATTTGTGTATATTTGTTGATCTGATCTGATGCGTATCGGCGCATGCGCTGTCTCGGGTTTTTAAATGTAGTTCAATATTTTGATAGGTGTCCCAGGCATCTCCATTGTATCATGTCCATTTATTTTATTTAAAAAAATGTTTGTTATAGTTTCAAAATTATTGAAATTTTTTTCACTCAAATGTCAGTGAAATGACCATTAGTGCATTTAAGGACACTTTTTACTTTCCAAGTAATTGACGAAGTCACTTAATTGGCCGAAAAGTGACATAAATCAGCAATATTACTTACAATGTCAGTTGTGAGCCAAAGGTACCAGATAAAAAGTCACCATATTTACAAGTTTATTAACTGCATTAACTGCTTCCTGTTGAGGTATTCATATAAACTTGACTTGGTTAATTTTCTTATGTGTTCATTGTGGTGATGAAGTACCGGTATATGACCTCCCCAGTCGAACAATGACCTAAAAACTGCCAAATTATTTCATTGGAATTCTCACACACTTGAAGTTGCGGATTGCCTTATTGAGACCAGCTTCAGGCCAACGATTTTGAAATCTTGCTGATAGATGCTATGTTTTATCTGTTTACCATATTCAAAAGCTGGTATTTAATATGCTAATAAAAACTAAAAAAATAAACAAATAATCGAGACCGGTGGGTTAATGAGTTAAGCAACAATTTTACTTACTTATGAAAAGTTCTACGTAGATCCAGAACATGATGAGCAGACCGGTAATGACGACTTGTTCTCACAAGATGTCCGTCATAATGGATGAGTGTAAACCATTCCCCTCCGAGCTCCATAATTCTCATGCAGCTAATGTGTGTTACTAACAAGACGTATTGCATGTGCTTAAATTACAAAGTCACTTATATGGCCACACTGGCTGAAATGTGACTTTAGGCAACTCATTTACCCCCTCTCTGTGGGTTCAAGTATATGACTGTCTGGGCATGTCTAGGGGTAAATTGTATTACCGCTCAATTATTTTCAATCCCCGAACCACCAATATTTTCTGGTTCACCGGTACTAGGTAACTCCAGAGCGGAAAAAAATGATCAAAACTCTGATCAATTACACATCATGGCTTAACACCCCACACTCGCGTCATCATTTGTACATTTTTTATTTCATCGACTGATTCACTGTTTGTAGGGTATTAGAAAATAGCCTAAAATGTCAATTCAGATCGAAAAGTGACAATTCGACTTACTTTTTAAAGTTTCACCTAGATCCAGCACATGATGAGCAAACCGGTAATGATGACTTGCTCCCACAAGATGTCCGTCATAATGAGCGAGTGTAAACCATTTCTCTCTGAGCTCCATAAACCTTCTGCAGCTAATATGTGTTATTAAACATATGTGTTGTTACGGGTCGTGCAAATATCACTAATTATAAACGTAGCCAAATTAAGTGTTATCAAGCATAAGGCAGCTTATCATGGTGCAATTTTTAGCCCTAACACGTGACCATGTAATATTAATTAATAATACACAGCTAAACCTAACCTTACAAAAACTACATAGCACATAGAATCCTCCTTCTCAGAGTTAATTTATGCTCTATTTTCGGGACCACTTAAAGGATTAACTCATGGTTAATTTAATCTTGTTTTCTTGTGACATAATCATTGTTTAAGAACACATTTGGACGACATATTTTCTCATAAGTGTCTTAAACGACGTTTCAACTGGAGTTCAAGTGTAGTGCTGTTGAGCCAGCCAGTCTATGTTGATCTGTAGTCTATCTGTATGTTGCCGTGGCAGTAAAGCTACGTACGTCACTTGTACAGGTGCTGTAGGCGGCATGGTGTACAGGAATGCACACATACGTGTATGCCTGTATATCGTCTTTCCTGCTCCAACTGATCCCGTTTCTAGACAAGAGGCATAGACCTCAACTGCGCTGGGTAGGCCCAGCTGGTGGATATGCCTATCTACAAGTCAAAGCCTATAGGCCTACATATCATTAGAAATAGCAAGCACGACAATCATAGGAGCAACAAGATAATTTATCATGTTTTTGGAGACGAAAAAGAATGGAGAGGTAATGTAGCCTATCTGTCATGGCTCTTCATATTATAAAATCTCTACCCCCTCTGGTAACAATGCCAAGACGTCTTGGCCACCAGTGGTGGGTAGGTTTACAAACACGAAGACTCCTGGTTCATAACACATAACTCACTTTAAGGTCGGCGGCGTCTTTATTTGTACAGTCCTCCGTGCAGGACCATGTAATAGTTAGGCAGACAGATAACAATCAGTATATATATATATATATGTCATAGTTGAACTGAGTCTTTAAATATAAATTGAGGCAGAGCAAGGCTCCGCTCTCTCTAGTAACTGTGTCCCTACTTAACTCATAGCCCGTCGCCTGTCCTGTTTTATACTAGCTTAATATTCTACTCACTACACTTCTGCCATCAGGCCACTTGCCTTGTTTAGTCCCCATTCATACCTTAGCTGATGGGTCTCCTTGAGATGTCAATCTCAAGAAAGGACTCAGATTATTTATCGCCTTGAGATTTAATTCTCAGGGCAGGAAGCTCATCTCTTACTTATCCCATAAATGTAGGACCTCCCAGCGTCCACAAAAGCCGCCAAGCTAGAGACTGGGAAAAAGTTTAATCTGCCTTATGATGGTGGTGCCTACGGGACATATTTCTAGTGAGTTTGATGATATTTTGCAGCGTGGAATCAGTAACAGCTCTTTAGGAGGCACTATCTTCTCAGTGAGCTGTCCCAACTCCAATGATGCGCGTTGACGCCTATACCAATCAGCTTCGCGCAGCCAAAGATAATGTACACTTTCTAAGGCTGACAAAATCTGATCAATTTGAGAACTTTGTTCCAGAGCAACCAAACTACCCACTAACCCCGTTATGCCTTTGCGAAACGATAGAATTTCGATAGAATTTCTTTGCAAATGTCTCCACTGCGATAAGATGTTGACGATCGAGAGTTACTTCAGCCCGAGTCTGATTGACCACCGATATGAGTTCGTATGTCGTATGGACAATGCATCTATTTGCTCGTTGGGCTTTAACAATCTGTCTTTTCAACTCTGCAACCTGTTCCTCAGTTGCTGTACCAAACAATGTAGCACCAATCTCACACACAAAATTGAACAATCCACGTTTGATTCGTGTTATGGGTAGAATTTAGGGAGTGGCCATCGTAGCCTCAATGTCCGCTATTCTTTGTTCCCACACATAAAGCGTTATTCGCGAATAGTTTTGGTGCTTTCCTAGATCTCTGATAACTGCCCTCAGATCAAAAGACTCTCTGCTAAGCGTGGTTCTGCTTGAGGTGCGTCAATCACTACTAGCACAGTCTATGATCCCTTACGAACATTTATATCTGAGTCCCTTGTTATTAGAAGTCCATCACTCAACCGGTTTTTGTTCGTCTGCTGAGGGACGTGAGTGAAATGACAAGTGCCGTTTTGCAGCTAAATGTAAAGACCTCCGACGCTGTTGTCGATGGGCAGTGGACGGAGCAGGGCGTTTTTTTGCAGCCCTGCCATCAATTGCCCAGTGGCGATTGCGGCGAGATAATTAGAGGGGGGTATAGAATCTGGCAAGGGAGTGATATTTTTTGGCTGCACAACCTCCCACTCTCCATCGCGGTGAGTTAACTTTAGTCGGCAGGGGGAGTCTGACGCCTGAAGGTCCGTAGTTGTAGGGGAAGGGTCAGATGCAGCGGATTGGTCGGATTGACTTGAGTGGGTTGGGGAAGGCGGAGACTTCAGACTGTTTAGGCCAAGCTCCTGATCCGACGCAACCTGGCTGTCCGGTGATAGGCGCGGGTTCGATGTAGCTTCACCCTCCTCCGTCTCTTCAACTATGTGCTTCTTAGTAGGGGGGGGGGTGGAATGCTAGTTGGGAAATTTTTAATTCCTGTTCGGCGATGCTGATCGCGTCTGGGACGTTGCTGATCGCGTCTGTGATCTCATCCCAGTTGAAGTGGGGGTCCACTAACTTCACTTTCTCCCTATTGCCGACTCTAACTTTCCCGCTTTGTTGCTGGCGCAACCACAGCACTGGCCTGCTCACACGCACGACACCCCACTATGGGTCCCAGCGGCTTGTTAATGTCAAGCGATCCTCTGCTTTTAATAAAACGGTGTCGCCCACGCCGATGTCTTTTGCGTCTGCACACTTGGCCAACCATGCGCGGTTGTATTTACGCCTGTCTGCTGTGAAGTCACGAGCCGTTTGTAGCGCCGGCGACAAGTCATGAAGACGGTTACCAAAGTTATTATTGGCGATAGGAACCGATCATTCCTAAAAATAATCGGACGCCTTTTAAGTCTGTAGGTGGTGCTAATTTGGCAATGGCTTTTACTTTTTCCAGATCAGTTGTAATCCCATCCCAATTTACAATATAACCAAGTAATTTTATTTCCTTCAGGCCAATACACATTTTGTTGGTTTCAATAGTAATCCAGCTTCATAAAGGCAATCAAATACAAGAATAAGGTGTTGTATATGCTCCTCTTCGCTGCGGCTATATATGACTATATCGTCCAGATAGACCATCATAATACGGCCAATGAGACCGGAAAGGACCTGGTCCATCGTTCTTTGAAAAAAAGCACGTGCATTCGTTAGGCCGAAAGGCATGCACAAAAATTCCTAATGGCCTAAATGACAGCTAAACGCTGTTTTCTCAATTGAATCTGCCAACCGGCAATTGGCAGTACCCGGCCTTTAAATCAAGCGTACTAAAAATGGTACTTCCTCCTACTTGATCAAAAAAGTGGTAGGGGATACTGATCACGAACAGTGACAGCGCTCAATTTTCTCTAATCTACACAAAACCGCGTAGAACCGTCGCGTTTTGGTACAAGTGTAATTGTGCTAGCTCAAGCCGACTGGCTTGGCCTGATTACTTTTCATGTTAACATATCCGCAACAGCCTCCTCTACGAGTTTACGTTTGGATAATGGGGTATGATAAGCAGCCTGACTTATAGGAGGATGATTGGTTTTGATATTTATGGGGGTCGTAGCGCAAAAACCAGTAGGCGCACCTTTAGCAGAAAACAGATCAGCATTCTTCTGGATCAACTTATTTAGTTGCTCATCCCCAGTCTCTGGTAATACCTGCCCCAGACTCAAAGGCGTGTTCGATGCGTCGCATCGGCCACTCTTTTTGATATCATCCTAATACGTTTCTATGGAGATCAATAACACCTTTTCCATTCTGTAAGGCATTTTCTCACCAGCACCATCTTGCACGGCAGGTTGCCTAAAATCGTAACCTGGAGTGGTTGTGCCACTCCTTTGATTTTGATTTCAGTCGCATCCCTGACGTCCAGCGATGCGCCGGAAACGCCTTGTAACGCTGGGGCATCGACCAGATGTCGCTGGCGATGAGCAAGATCAGCTATTTTATGAAAAATGTCTGTAGGAGCGTGCAAGAGGTGCCTGTGTCCACCAACGCACCGATGTTCAGGCCGCCTACCTGCAGATTGACCACTGGTCGGCCTGAGATTGCTCCTACGACCGCTGTCTGTTTCCCAACTGGCTTTGGCGGCACTCACGTCTCATGTGACCTACGGGTCCGCACTGGAAGCAGCGAGGTTTTCCTTTGGGGGTCCAACTAACTGTGGTGTCGTGAGGAGTTCTCCGGTCACAAGGAGAGCCCCGGGGTTGTCCTTGTCTTCCATCCCTGTAGGTAGGGCGAGCCGTGAGGTCTGCAGTTCGACGAACGGGGCATCGTCTGCACCTCGAGTTTGGCAACCTTGGTCTGCAACCGCTCCTAGCTCTGCAAAACTTTCTTCAAAAGGCTCACCGTGGTTGTTGAGTCTGGTACGACTTGGGGCAGCGGTGGTGCGGGGTTGACCGGTGCCACCTCAATTGGTTCCTCATGGCAGCTCAGGCGGGCATGAACGTCCTTACGGGCGCTGTAGCTGGCCAACGTCTGGAACGCGTCCTCCAGGCTCGTGGGTCTACCCTCCTCCATCAACTTGCGAGCTAGCTCATCGCTGCCTAAACCTCGGGCGAATGCTCTGATCAAAATTGTATTATGATCCTCGTTACGAGCATCTGTCGGGTACGCAGCATCAGTGACCTCGCGGGGATGACAGCTACAACTGGCCTCCTGCTCGTAAGCACTCTGGCGTGTTTTTTCGACTTCATCCCCCAGGGCCCTATCTTCGTCCACATGGAGAAAAGCCCCTCGTAGGTGAGATTTCACCTCGGCCCATGGCACTTCAAAACGGCTTTTGATTGATGTGGGTGCAGTCAACATTTTTTTTATATACCGCTCTAGTTCCCCCCTCACGGTACCAGCGGCTGACCTGGCAGCGATTTCAATTATATTTTCTGTGCCTGCCTCGGCACCTGCTAGTTCAATCTCCTTGAACCACATCCTGACGCCCGCTGTGCTTGTGCCATCGCAGGGCGACGTTTGACGCACCAACGCCTGCACACATTGTTCTTCGCGCCATTTTACATTCTGGAGATTGTCCTGCCTAGCCCTGGTAGTTTCAAGGTTGGCTAGGCCATCTGTATATAGTTTAAACTGTGCGGGATCCAGTTTAACTTATGATAAGAATCTCGCACTTTTTCAAAAGGTATTTACCTCTTAACACCACTCCCTCATATCTCCTCTTCTATTTCCTCCTCCTCTTTCGTTAGCTCCTGAAAACTAGCCAACTCCTCGCAAATGCGTAGCACATGCTGTTTTTGACGGTCCAACATAGGTGTCTATGGTGTCCGTGGCAAGGGTGTTACCTTTTACCTTAAAGTCCTTGCTCGCACAGCCCCATGTGGCTTCTGTTCAAACTTGACCATTGATATCATTGTCTCTACTTGCTTATTGTCCTGGCTGTCTGTCTGAGACATTTTATTAGTCTGCTCCTTTTTGTCTGTCTTCTACATTTTTTATCATGCACAGAAACCTAGGCAAGCCCGCCAATATAAAATCACTACCCCATCTGGTGACAATCCCAAGACGTCTAGGCCACCAGTGGCGGGTAGGTTTACACGAAGACTCCTCGTTCATAACACATAACTCACTTTCAGGGCGGCGACGTCCATTTTTTGTACATTCCTCTGTGCAGGACCATGTCATGGTTAGGCAGACAGCCAACAATCAATATATATATATTTCATAGCTAAACTGAGTCTTTAAATATAAATCGAGGCAGAGCAAGGCTCTGCTCTCTCTAGTAACTGGGTCCCGACTTAACTCATAGCTCGTCGCCTGTCCTGTTTTATACTAGCTCCTCTAAACACCTAATATTCTACTCACTACACTTCTGCCATCAGGTCACTTGTCCCGATCAGCCCCCATTCATACTTTAGCTGACGGCTCTCCTTGAGATGTCAATCTCAAGAAAGGACTCTGCTTATTTTTACCGATCCCATTAATGCAGGACCAGCGTCCACAAAAGCTGCCAAGCTAGGAACTGGAAAGAGGTTTAATCTGCCTGATAATGTTGATTGACCATAGAGCGCTTCCACGCAAGGGACTGAGGGGAATACTGATCTGCCTGATAATGTTTATTGACCACAGAATGCTGCCAAGCAAGGGTCTGAGGCGAATACTAATCCGCCTGTAAGAATTGCGCTTCCACTCTCCCTACAGGCTTCACTGTCCACACCTCCGCCCATTCTGTTCAATCCCTGCTAATTGCTTCTCTGATGGCTGCTTTTCCGCCAGTGGACATGCAGATGTAATCAGAAGATCCAATCAGCATAATACGTGCTGTCCTTGAGAATGTGTTAGTGTCACTTCAACTGACTCCCGCTTTACAATATGTTTGAAGGGACATGCCCAGGTCTATAATCATACAAAATCGATGATTTTATTTTAGATTATTAATATGACCATATGATGTAAACATGTCCATAGACTAGAACTGCAAAAGTGTTTTAATTTTTATGCTGCACACTTATCAGTTAAGCTAGATGTAGAGACGAAATTCCCCTATTTCTAATTTTCGACATGGTTGTCAATAATTAGCAATCAGGAATTTCGTATCTATATCTAGCCTAACTGGTGATTGCGCAGCACAAAAATTAAAAAAAATTTGCAGTTCTAGTCTATAGACATGTTTACATCATATGGTCATATTGATAAGCCAAAATAAAATCAAAGATTTTTTGATGATTTTAGCCTGGGCATGGCCCTTTAATAAACAGAATAAGACATCTTTGTCTGAAAATTGTATCGTAACGTTCAGAGCGTAACAGCACGAGGTGCAGCTATGACCATTACGATACACGTTCCAATATTAAGACAACAATATATTATTAGATATTAATAACAAGACATATGCTACTGTTTTTACGTCGTTGAATCAACGTCATTGATGTTGATTCATCGTCGTAGCAGCGTGGTGTGTCCAGTGGTAGTGTAAATTACTAAGGCCCTACTGGCTGAAAGGTGACGCTAAACAAACTGACTTACTTCCTATCTTTTGTCCAGGGCCACTGAGTTTCAGCATTAAAATGCATAATTGAACCCAAGGCTTTTGGGCATGTCTAGGGGATTCATCCCCATAACCCCCTTATTTAACAGTAAGCATTTAATTACTACTACCACTACTACTACTACTGGGGTACTGGGGTACTGCTAGTAGGTCTCCCACGTGGGATGAATGGAGTTACCCAGAAGGAGTTATCTTTCCTAATGTTACTCTTGGGACTATCCGACCCAAGGATAGCGGAGCTGTGCGAAATGCAACGGTGTTTCAGCATTAAATTGCACAGCGAAACCCGAGTCTCCGGCTGTCTGGGCATGTCTGCGGTTAGATCCACTAGACATGCCCAGAACCCCTTATCGGGCGAGCGAAGGAAAACACTCTCAATAACCCACAATGCCCTATCACCCCCCACCCTCACATCTTCATATGTACATCATTCATCTCATCAATTTAGTACAACGTCTTTATTGTATTACAAGATCACTTAAAAGACCATTTGTGCAATGATTTACTACTACTACTACTACTTCTACTACTACTACTACTACTACTACTACTACAGGTAAATGGACATAATGACCGCAAAATGATGTGAAACATTTCTACCTGCCCACGGTAAACTGGGAAATATTGGTGCCCGAACCTCCAATATTTACTGGTCTACCGATACTAGTTAACTCCAGAGCTGATAAAATGATCCTAATCAAAATGCAGGATTTGTGGCATCAAGCAGCAATGTTACTTACCTACTTAGTGGTTGCCCAGAAGGTACCGGATATCAAAGCTACCATCTTTAACAGTTTATTCACTGCATGAACTATTACCACTGAGGTATTTTCTGCTAGTCTTTTAGAACATGACGTACTCTATGTTTTTAAATAATTCATTAAACTGGATATATTGACCGAAAAGTGACGCTAAGAAAAGTTTTCACTTACATACTTACTTACATCAACGGGGTGGTGAAATAGCAGTTTATATTGAAGCTGTCATAACTTTTTACTTACTTACTTCAGTAGGGTGATGACATAGCAGTATATATTGACGACTTCACAATGATTTCACTCACTAGGGCTATAATTCTGTCATGTGCAATGAGTTTCATACAGTAGGCTGCAGTCTACTTTATTATGTGTTTTAAAATGAGTGATGAAATAACAACATATTTTATAATGGATTATCTCCACTAGATGAACATAAGTTGTGCATATCATGTGCAACACATTGATCATGAAGTGTTGACCACATATTGATTTATTGTTGGCTCAACGAGTTTGACGACAGCCCAGCATCTCGCCAACATCTCCTGATTGCTGACTACCTTGTGACAAACATTGATCGAAGTAGACATGAAAAATCATGTTCACCCACAATTTTAACCACCATATTCACCGTTTTTTTCACTGTTGAGGTATTTATATAGATATGTGATTAGAATAATTTTCATACGTATTTCAACATAGCTATTTTCGGCTAGACTTGCATAACATGACGTATTCTATATCTTTAAATTTCAAAGTCATTTAAATGGTCATAGTCACCAAAAATTGACGTTAGAAAAACGTTTTACTTACTTACTTTAACGGGGTGGTGGAGTACCAGTATATATTAGACCTTTTACAACTGCTTGCTTGCTTACTTACTTTCTTCAATGGATTGATGAAATAGCAGTATCTATCAAAGCCTTCACGACTTTTTACTTACTTACTTCAACGGGGTGATAAGATAACAGTATCTATCAGAGCCTTCACAACTGTTTACTTACTTGCCTCCTTACTTCATCGGGGTGCTAAAATAGAAGTATATATTGAAGCCTTCACAACTTTTTACTTACTTGCTTACTTACTTCAACGGGGTGATGAAATAGCAGTATATATTGAAGCCTTCACAATGATTCCAGTCGCTACATACCAGTTGTGTGCAACGGTATTTATACAGTAGGTCACACACGATTTTGTTATGTATTTCAAAATGAGTGTGCAATGTGCTTCATACAGTAGGTTGAACTCCCCTTTGTTATGTGTTTTAAAATGAGTGATGAAATAACAACATATTTTATAAGGGATTATTCCCGCTAGATGAGCAAAAGCTCTGTCTGTAATGCTGTGAGATACATTGTTCGTGAACTCCAGACGCTGACACAATATTGATTTAATGTTAGCCCAACGTGTTTGACGACAGCCCAGCATCACGCCACCATTGGGTCAACGTGTCCTGTTAGCTGGGAATCTTGTGACAAAAAATAATTGAAGTAGACATAAAAACGAAGATTAAGCCGACAGTGATCTGTCATCATGGGTGAGATTGTAGGCATAATTTATGTGGTCCACTGACCTAATCATTTTAACCTGTTTCATTGTATTGTAGAGATTTATTGAGTTTTGTATATTATCTCTCTGTGTTCTACATTGTTTTCTAAATTATAGTAGTTTATTGGTTAAAATGGTGCAGTGGTTTCTTTTTGGCATCCTAGTGATATTCGGGATGTCAGAAAGAAACCACTTCCATATAATTAGCTTGTGGCTCTCACGGTAGTGATTTTCTTTTTCGCTTTCTGGTATCATTTTCAGTTCAAATGCGTTGTATTTTTCAATATTTCAGACATACATTTCATTGTTTTAATGGTTTTTCTGTGAAATACTAGCGGGTAATTCAGTATGTTAGAGAAAAAACATTGCCATACAATAAGCTTGTGGTGACTTACGGTGCTCTCACGGTTCGTGATCGCTCCGTGGTACTCCTCAATATCACAGACCTGATTGCCAACTGTGGGGGCACCGTCAGTCTGCCAACTGTGGGGGAACCGTAAGTATGCCCATGTTTTTTGAGGATTTATTCTTTTGTGGTTTAATGTTTCTCTGTTCATTTTTTATTTCATTCATATTTATATCAATTTATATTGCGTACATACATACATACATACATACATGGAGTATATACATGCAGTACATACATACAGTAATTTTATTTTATGTGGATACAGTGCTGGTTTGGTGTTGATCGTCTGGATTATGTATTAAATTGTAGCTTCAATGACCTCAGACAGTTTTACTTTCCTACTACAGATGTGATCGGCACTGAACCGGCATTAGTCCTATTCTTATAATATTTTTTACACAACTATGTTTTTGTTCGAAAAATATATTAAGCATTATTTGTTTCAATATTATTATATATCTGGTTTGACACTGTTTTGTTATTTTTATTATAATAATTATTTTTGTCACTTTTTGTGTTAATTCATATTGTGTATCAGAGGTGGTGCTTTCTCAGGTTTTTAAAATGTATATATATTCAATACAAAACTCGCTACATCTATATCATGTTATCATCAATCGTCTTTATCTGAATGCCTTAGTGCTGAGATATTGTTAGCAGTTTAGTCTTTTTACTTTATCCCTTTTACTGTTCAAGATATGATATTATGCTAGTTTGAATTTCATTTAAATGGTTATAGTGACCGAAAAATGACGAAAAAAGACATTTTACTTACTTACATGATAAGCAGTTCGGTAATGATGACTTGTCCCCACAAGATGTCCGTCATAATGGGCGAGTGTAAATCACTCCTTTCTGAGGTCCATAAACCTCCTGCAGCTAATATGTCTTAATAGCAAGACGTATTGTATATGCTTCAATTACAAAGTCACTTACATGGCCATACTGGCTGAAAGGTGACGTTAGACAACTTACTTAGCTCCACTGTGTGGTCCACGGCCAAGGTGTTTCAGCATTAAATTGCATAGCGAAACCAAAGTATCCGATCATATGGGCATGTCTGTGGGTAAAGCCCCTAGACATGCCCAGATCCCTTGGCTCGTTAGCTTAACAGGAGTGCCAATGCAGTACCTGCAGTAGAGAGTTCGGAATTAGGGGTGAATAGAGTGACCCTCAGTTATTGTTACTCTGAGGTGCATAAGGGGTGGGAGTAGTAGTATTTTTCAACCCCATTCGGGAAGGGTCACTGGGTTCTGTTCTGTCTGTTGTATGCTACAATGCATGGTTCTGAAGAACTAGTATATGGCGATGATCCAAGGGAAGCTGCAGACTCCACGTGTGTGGCCATAATCTCCGGGCGGATTGCCAGCGGTGTACCCTGGCTTCTACATTCTATACTGGTGCTAATTCAGCTCCCGTATCAGAGTCACTACAATGCAGGGATTGATGTGGTAGCCTAGAAACAAACGGCAATAAAATGTTGGACATTATGTGTCTCAAGTCCGTTACAATGGGTTAGAGTATAGCCGTCATAACGGCATCTTAACACTGCTGCTAAATATATAAAAAAAGGGACGAAAAGACTGATTATAATAATAATAATAATAATAATAATAATAATAATAAGTTATTCTATAGCGCACATACTGTGCTCTGTGGGCTTTACAGACAATTAAAGGTAGGCGTTACAGAAAAGATGCTTCTTCAAGGCGCTTTTGAAGACATCTAGGGATTCCCACTTCCGCACTGAATCCGGAAGTTCGTTTCACAGCTTTGGCGCTGCACTGGAAAAACTTCTGCCTCCGTACTGTAAGAGTTTTTTGATGATGAGCGCAGGCTTCTGCTTGGAGTGTTGCTTGAAACTAACTCGGATAAATATGATGGCGAGCTGCCATGGATTGTTTTGTACGTGAGCAGCAGTACCTTGAAGATGATTCCTTTTGCACTAGTAGCCAATGGAGTCTTTTAAGCACTGGTGTTATGTGATCAATCACGATTGGTGCGTGTCACCAGGCGTGCTGCGGTGTTCTGAATACGCTGTAAACGCTGAATAAGCCTCTTGGGGAGGCAGTACAGAATGCTGTTACAATAGTCCAGGCGAGCAGTGATGAAGGCATGTACCAACTTTTCAGTGATAGTCAGAAGATGACAAATATTTCCAATGTTTCCGATGTGCAGAGAAGCAGCATTTCAAACGGCACTGACATGTTTGTTAAGGGTCAGACAGCTGTCCAGTGTCACTCCAAGACTCACATTCCCTGCTAGACGCTGGCCAGGAGCGGGTGCGATGATGGCCACCAAGCATCAAAACATGTTTTTCTGAAGAAAATAGTTTAACTTTGTCTTTTTAATGTTGGCCCGCTGTCTGATAGAGCCCACGTGTTTTTTTCAAAAAAATTGTCAGTTTAATAAATAGTCGAGTGTAAACTATTCCTCTCTGTGGTCCACACACCTACTGCAGCTAATGTGTGCTCAGCGTATTTACGTAATTAACACCATATACTCGCTAGGGTGATTTGAAAGGATCTCTCTCAGCAAAATTTCTAACGCCCATACCTTTGAGTATCGAGCTGCAATTCTCAGTGCAGCTTCGCTTAAGCATAGTCTAATTACGCGATTTTTTCAGAACGATCGGGATCGGTAAATTGGAATAGAATCCATATCCCGCGATTGCATTATTTACGTCGTTTTTCCATCATTTTTTTTCTCGTGATACTTCATTTCACGGCGCATTCAATAAAATATACCCATATATGCCGATCTGCCACCGTTTAACCGCTAGAAGATTAAATAGATTAAATCGTGTAAAAAATCATAACTTTTGAACCAAGCGACGCAGGGCTGTCCGGTTGGGCTCGTAGGAAAGCTCGTGAAAAAGTAGAACATAAATTGTCCCAAGTAAAACGTCGTATCTATAAAAGTCACCGAGTTATCGGCCCCTCAATATTTACGAATTAAAATGATGACGCCGCAGGGCTGGAAACAAGCGTCGCAGGGCTGTCTGGGTTGGCTCGTTGAAAAGCTTGTGAAAAACTGACTTAGTAAATGCTAGGTTAAAAAAGTCTCATAAGTGCAACCGAAACTGAGTTGTACTAGGAAAAAACGCCAAAAAGTCCAAACCAAAAGTAAATCTAGTAAAGTATGTATAACTATATACAATGTTATATAACAGTAAATACAAATTTTACCTTTATTTACACATATAATTGTTACTATACCTACAAATCATATAGGCCTACGTTATTTTTACAATAATAAAATATTATTTAAATATATTTAAATCTTAACAGTTGCAGATAATCATGATAATTATATGGAACAAACATTGAATAGATGTGATTCCACTTATTGAAGCAACAGACAACGTATATACTTATATAAACAAAAACAGATCTAAACAATTACCATGTGCAATCATATTGAACCTACTGGATCCTACTGGATCAAATATATTGGCATGATTGATTATAGTAGAAATAAACATATATACATTTACAAATGATCAACATTAGAAAAAATCTATATTACGAGCAATCATGTATACATAGTTACATAGTTTGAAATAGATATAGATATAGAAAACCTAAACAGACAGCTAGAGAACATCATGGTGATTACTGATTACCTAATCAAGAAATGAATTGTATTCTGTTCTAAACTGATTACTTGTTTTAGCTATGCGGATCTCGTTATTCAACAAATTCCATATTTTGGGTCCAGTGTATCGCAAACTTTTTGGGTGTGCTTTTGGTATATGGAGCTTATTCTTTGTTTTTGACCTTAGTGGATGTTGTGTACTTATGCATGCAGGCTGAAACATGTTAGTTATGTAAGATGGCGTTTTGTTATTTGTCGCCTTAAAAACCATAAATGCTTGCCGCTCACGAGTAATTTGATCGAATGTCTGCCACTAAAGCTGGGAAAATAAAGGTGCTGAAGGAGCATAGCGATCAGTCTCAAGGATCAAGCATGCAGCTTGTTTTTGTAACTTTATTAACGTGTCAATATCGTTTTTACTGCAGTTACCCCATACTGAACAGCAGTATATTCTAAATGAGGTTTAATGTAGTAATTATAATATAAGATTCGAATTGGTGTTAGCAGATATTTTCAAATTTTTCTGAGTATTGAAATTTTGAAAATAATTGTTTGTCTTACCTTTTTTACTTGTGGGTGCCAAGCAAGATTTTTATGGATTAATATACCCAATAGTTTTTCTTGTTTTGTACTGAACATTTTATTTCCATGTAAATTTATGTTGAGGTCCGTTTGTGCTTCTTTCAGACGAGAATTTTTTTTTTACTAGCAATGTGTGATGTCAATCTGACATCGTCTCAGTGACGTCATGATGTTAGATAGTAATGGTATCACTGTGATGTTGGCAACATATCACAGCTAAATTTGTTAGCTATGTATGATATCAAAGCGACATAGATCTGTGACCTCATTATTCGACATGAAAATAATATCACTGTGAGCATGATATTGAATCACTGCTCAACATTTGAGGTCATTGTGGTATCATTATGACACCGATATGAAGAGGTCGCAATTTGAGGTTCCATTGATGTCACAATGAGTATAATTTGAGGTCACATGTTGGCTGGGATACAGCATGGTACGAAAGTACTAGTCTACATCAATTATTCCAGAAAAGCTGCACCCTATTACAACATGTCTGGCTTTTGGCCTCGAACGGATTGTGAGGAGGGTACCCGTTTCCTCCGCTCAAAAGCAATGCCAATGCAGCCACCACATCAGCGTGGGCACCGTGGTAAGGCGTTAAACCACAAGAAATAGAAAATGTGGCCTTAGGGTTAAACGGAGTTACCCTCAGCTATCCGAACTGGGAATAACGGATCTGTGTTTTGCATAGTGACATGCCCAAAACCCCTTGAATAAATACATTTTTAATAACCCACTATATTCGACAACCCCACCAACACGTCATCATCTGTACATTATTTCAATGGACTGCAGTGTTTTTATCGTAATAAGATGATAAGGGAGGCACCATTCAATCTTCAGGTTATCGTGGTTAGTAGGCTGAGATTTGGTATTACATATACAGAGATAGAATACCATTCTTGGCTGGCAACATTTGTCTTTATTTTTAATGGCGTGATGTCATGTATCTATGGAACATTTTAATTGCTTTGACTTTTGTTTTGTTGTATCTTTTCAGGATGATTTGTGGTCATTCATTATGTGCAGACAGACGTTTTTGTCAGAAAATTGGATAGCATGGAAAAGGACTTCAGCGATAATTCATCTTAAGTATCCACACTTCCAAGATCTGTCAACATGGCGAAGAAAATGTGTTCATGTCTTATTGAAACAAAATATTTAGGTCTATGTACAGTGACAGCAGCCAACTTTTAGCAGAATATTTTGAAAATTTGATAATGATTTTTAAAATCAATACATGCTCAAAAAAATCACAACTATTTTCCACACTAATATGATACTGGGGAGTAATGTCCCCCCAGCACTGGGCCCAAATGTATGACATCATTTATTTAGACTGTCGTGGCGACGGGCAACGTAGTCTGGTGTACATCATTTAAGCCGTCGTGGCGATGGCCCACATACTGAAATGGTTAAAGGTGGATACCCAGCAGACACAAAACATTTGTACAATATTTGTAAAACGTTGGTCCAACATTGTACAAATGTTAGACAAATGTTTTGTGTTTACAGGATAGTCATACCCATCCGACACGATACATTGAGCCAATGCTGCTTTAATGTTGGCCCACCGTCGCAGACGGTGGGCCAATATTAAACCAGGACTGGCTCTATCAATCCCCGGGAAACACAAGACGTTCAATCAATGTAGGTTCAACGTTGGTCCACCGTCTACGATGTTTGATCAAAGTTAAACCAACATTGATTGAACGTCTTGTGTCTGCTGGGTCGTGGTTGCTGGGTACACTGTTGTTATTGACCAACATTGGTACAATAGTAGAATACTCAGGGTCAATCTATTTTTAAGCCAGCATTATTCCCGGTGTTGATTACAAAGTTTAATTAAATCAAAATTAAGGAATTGCTAGAATTAAAAATTACATATTTTCACGAAATTGAAGCTGTAACGTCTGGTTTAATAACGACTAAATGGGAAGTGGCCAACAATGAATTAGCATAATGCAATTCATACAATTAGACATAGGTATCAAAATTACTCAAAGAAGTGAGGAAGGAGTTTGATAGATACATATGACATTTCTATATAGCTTCCGATCATAGGTTATACCAGCAGTAGTATGTCATCAAAAAATAAAATCCCTACACATGAATCAGTACTGGAGATTTCACATTTATTGATGCCAACAATTTCGGCGCACTGGCCACAACCTACAACACATTTTAAAAGCAAAAATAGCCGATTATGAGGTATTTTATTCTAAATTAAAAGGAGTAAATATTCTACACTCTGATAAAGTTGAACCCGATTATGAGGTATTTTATTCTAAATTAAAAGGAGTAAATATTCTACACTCTGTTAAAGTTGAACCCGAAAATAATAGACATCTCCTGCAAATCGGGGTCAATGATGTAATGGCTTCATTTGGACATTTGGAGATTGGCTCATTTACTATAACGCCATCGATGAAAAACCTTTTATTGATGTGTTAACGAAAATGTGTTGTTTTTACAAGGAGAGTCTGGTCGATGACGCCAAGTTATGCAGTCTAAATTTTCACCCACTTGAAGTTGTGTCTTGCTGACGCGATCCACAACTTCAAGTGAGTGAAAATTATTCAGATTTGACAAAATGGAGGTGAACTGTTTTCAAATATTGCTGATTGATGCCACATTTTATCTTTACCATGTTCAAAAGGTGTTATATAATGTGCTAATAAAAAATGAAAACCCGAATATATGCTGCACCGGCGTTTAAAGTGTTATCCAAAGCTTGTCCACCCCTGGAATTGCTAGAAACGTATTATACATGGCAGCGTGAATGTTAAAACACAAGGCTACATGTAGATAGATTGTTTATTCCCACATTTTAAGTTTTTTGCCGCTATGCAATAACAAAATAAAGTCTTATATTACACATTAAAGAAAAATGTAGCTGGCAGTCCATCGCATTGTTTTTCAAAGACATGTGAAAGCTGGTGAAACACACAAAAAAATGGAACGAAAATATGTAAATCAATTGCAGGATATGACTGCAATGCATTATATCGATTGGCTATATCTAAATATATGTACGATGGGGCAGATAGTCAAATTAATCTAAAGCTGGACAAATCTGAAAGAACTGATTATATAGCAGAAACACAAAATCCCATCCTCCTGGCAGCAAGTCTTGACACAGCGAGGCCGTCAGGCCAAGCCTTGCTGAATTAGCCATACCATCCACCTATTGGGGTAGGGAGGGAGATTTAGATATTGAATATTCATTAGTTTTTCAAAAAATGTCTTTTTAATGTTGGCCCGCTGTCTGCGACGTTGGCTCACCATTAATTCAACCCTCATGCACGTTGCGGTGAGATGTGGTGGTCTGTGTCTGAGACGTTTCCGGTGAGCTACTCGGCCAGCAGACATGTGTTGTTTAATGTAGGGCCGGTGTCGTAGACAGTGGCCCCACATTAAAACAACACTCATGCCAGAGGTCAAACTTGGGTCAAACAGAAAAAAAAGTCCCCACTCCAATAGGCGGATTCAACCCTGTTTCAGCAAGGTCGGTCTACGACCTCAGGAATAGCCAACCTTGCAGAGGAAGATGCAAAATCCTAAAATTGGTCACTAGTTGATTAGCGGGACTGAATCACGCGATCTAGGATTTCCAGACGGATTTGACTCTGTTATAACGTTGACCTCTTTCGGCCAAAAACATCCAGAAACACGTTCTACTTCTAAATCACAAATTAATGTGGTTCTGAATATATATTGTTTAATATTTGATTTATTATACATTCAATCATTCAATCATTACCATAAAGTAACTAACATGCAATTATATTGTTTTAAACACAGAGGAATACAGACATTGACAAATGCAATGGCTTAGTACTTTCAGCCATGTGTGTAGCAAAATTCATTTGTACACCATCGTCATTATGCTCAGAAAAACATGTTTTTATGTTTTTTAAGTTATTTAATTCAATAAAAATATATTCAACTATGGCGTATTTAATGTTTTATTTGACCAACCTGATTAAGATGGTCAAAAGGGGGATATTTTAGATATTATTGCTACGACGATGTCTTAATGGTGCGGCTAAGTTACAGATATATTGGTCGAGCTCCATGGAACATATTTACATAATTTTCTGCTGTGTCATTTTTTCCAGTGTCATGACGAGTAGTTAAGGTAGAGGTCATAGCTACAATATCTTATTACATCACATTTTGGTGAAGTGAAAATAAACGTTATCATTAAAAAATATAATATATATTGTAATTCACTCTCAGTAGCTAATTATTCAGTTTGTATAGCCATAACTGTGATATAATATTTTTTATAATCTTATTTATTCATCAAACATTATGCTGCCCTCCAATAAAATAAAGACATCATGCATTATATTGATTTCTCAGATTCCCCCTAACTATGAGGTCTTTAAATTTAACAAAACGATCATGTTATATTCACCTTGTATAATATTGATTTGGCTGGGATCCCAGACCTCTTATATTTTCTACATTCGTTTTTAAATAAAGTGATTTGATTGATATATTTCAATAATTTCTCCTGTATTTCACCTGGAAGAGCACTACATTTATAATAAAACTCATATATTCTAAACAAACATTCCTATGTTTCGTATGTTATTTTGTACAAGAATGCTCCAGGGACCCCTGCATCGGACCCGTTTTTCAAATTCAAGAGTCGCCCTTGCATGACTGATAAATATTACCAATGGGGATAGTATGTGAATCACCAATTCACAAACAACGATGAGGCGACATGAGTACATAAAGTAATTATACAGGCACAATTCAGGAATTTATTGAAAAAACTTGTTGAGCAGATTTTGATTGACTATGTTTGATAGACATGGTAACAATATGATGTATGTAGTATGGTAATAAATGGTGATAATGACAGATATTGTAGTGCCGTTATTGTTATCATATATTAGTGTGATGATTCACCTTCAAAGCATCACTAAGAAATGGACTGGATGCATGTCATTGGGATGGTTCTGGCATAATGTCATTCAGTGACAACACCCTTCCGAATACGTAATAGGCTTTTTTCTATTTATAATAATAGAAACATGACGTCATCATATGGCACGGTACATTGTGTTCAAAAGCTCAGATGTGACTGAACTTGTCGAAAGTTATGTGGTCAATGATGACGCAATGGTGAAATATTTGCCTATTGTACAAAACCCGTTTTTATACATGTCTGCTAACCCTTTAAGCCCTCACGATGCATTAAAGCATGATTTTACATACCTGAAAACAGATTTAATTTTGCTAAAACCAAGGGGTTTTAAAAGGAAAATATAAATGAAACTTTTACCAAAACATGGCAATTTTCTAAAAAAAAATTCACCCATGTCAAGTCATCTTTATCCATCAAAAGTCGAGAATTGCGGCAGCAATTCGCGGCTTGTAGTGGATGAAGATGACAATGGTAAATTCAGGATTGAAAGGGTTAAATTATACTGCATTCCCCCATCACTTTTAAAAGCCCTGATAAGTGTTTTGAGAGCCCACTGTCATGTTGACTGATGGATTTTACGGCATCAATAAGCAGATGATTCATCACCAGATTTATCAGCCAATTTTTTAAAAAGCATTTTCATTAAAATACCATTAAATAGCATCCTGTGTTGTCATTATCATAATAAAATTAATGACATGTTGAATATATTTCTTAGCATAATATTGTAGCATGAGACCATTTGACGATGAGCGAAAATATATATATATAATATATATATATATATATATATATGTTGTATTGGATCGGTAGATGTAATTTCAGCTATAGTTTATATTAGCTTATGCTAAAGGACGACTATGTTATTTTACAGCAGCGTAAAGTTAAAGAAGGTATTATATTACCCTTATATTAGACATGTTTAAACTGAAAGTTTTACAATGAATTCGTTGCCATTATAATATGTTTGTTTGGGATAGCTAGCCTGAATAAGACTTCCAGGGCTTCTGACATTGTCCATCGCTCACTAGCACCAGGAAAGGATCGAATGTATCACTTGGAACTGCCGAGCCGATTTCCTAACTGTAGTATAGACTAGTTTTTGGCTGCTGACAGTGCTGTGTCAGGTCATAACTTTTTACCTTTTGCAAGAAACGCATTTTATTCTCATTATAACAGTGTGATAGTGTAATTTAATAACGCTGATACTATTCTTCTTTATTAAATTTATGAAATATACATGGTTTAATCGCAAAATATTGATAATGTAATTTGTATTCTTTGAGAGTAGTGCGTTTTGGTAGTTGGCTGTGTTCAGAATATTATTTATGAGCTGTAGTGTGACTGCGAATTAGACAGGTGGTGTTGGGCAAGGGCAAGGGCATAACTAGTGGAGAGAAGGCTTTCTAAATGTTGACCTTGAATAATGAGGTCGAAAGTGTTTTTTTTAGTGTCAGTAACATTTCAGCTACGAGATCGCATGCTCAGCTCATTTTCCGCACAGTCATTAAAAAGGTGTGGACATTTTTCGTATTTAGGGCTCGATATCGATCTCAGTCACCATATTGAAAAAAAAAACGTTGTTTCCGGTTAAATCAATGCAGCAATCCGCGGCCCCTGAGAAGGATTCAGGGCTACCCAGGGGCGGCCATCCATACAGTCACACAGTGACCAGCGGCCATCCATACAGTCACACAATGACCAGCATTCGTGATTCACTTCTTTATGCCCCAGTCACACTGTTGCGAATCATGATGGCGAACTGATACGGATGTGAATCCGTATTAGATCGCCAACTGATTCGCCACTGTCGTATTGTTCCGTACTAGAGCGTATCAATTCTCCAAAAAAATCTCACGGTTCTCAACGCTTCGTCAAGCCGATACGGATGTTTCAAACTGTTTAAAACATCCGTAGGGCCTACTGACAATACGAATGAAACCCATTCGTTGTAGTTCCTTACAGTTCGTAGCAGTTCGAATCGGTTCTAATCAGTTCTTTGCACTTCGTATTGCTCTTCGTATCGCTTCGCAGCGTAACGGGTTGGTTCGCATTGAAAGACTCTGGCGATGAGGAAAGAATCAGAAAGAACTGATTAGAACTGGCTCGACGCAACACGGTACAGATACGGTTGTCGTTGCTTGTCGTGCTGAATCGTTGCTATTTATGGCCTGGAGATACGATGCAGTACAATTTACATCACGATAATAATAATATAAATAGGGCCTTCAACTCTTATATCATCTCAGTGTTGCCAGGGCAGACTATGATGATCATTTTGTTTCAAATAATGGCCAAACCTCACACAAATTGCAGCAGAATTTCTGACTGTTGTTTCCTACACGAAAATATGTCTCCCATAAACTCAAATAATCTCAAGAGATTCGAGTGGCGGGAAGTATTTTCAAACACTGTTTAATAACTATACCCTCTCAACATATTCGACTATTTTTATGGTGGGATGACGACCCACTTTCTAGCAGTGTTATGTACGTATTTTAATAGAAAACTTGGTACGATGTTATTAGTGGGATTACCAGTGCCTTCTTAAAATACTATATTTTTTATTCTCATTATACGAATAATTATACCAACAATAACCCAATTTGTGCAGTTCCAGATTGGTAAAAATATATATTTAAAAAAACTTTAAATATTCTCATTTTGATTCAAGTCGAAAAACATAAATAGGCCTATAGATGTATATAGATGTTTATAGTTACAACACTTACAACAGTTATTATAGGCTTGCATTTAGTCTGATGACTAAATGAAAGCGTATAATAACTGAATCGTTGGATATTATGCATACTTATTTTCATCACTGATATGTTTTAAAATATATTTTTATTACGCTATGAAGTGGGATTTTTGGGAGCAATTTGAAAATCGAAAGGATTAAAAATCTGAAAAATAACTGAATGCTAAAGATAGTGACTGTTGCCGCCAAATGCGACTTTAAGCACTATGTTAATACTGAAACTCCATAATGTCTCTCTCTAAATATATTTTGTTCTTGACCCACTCTATTTTTCAACTTCTAGTTGACAGTTGTCGTCGTCTTCTTCTGCGACATTACATTTGTTCAGTAACTTTATATGTGAGGTGTTTCTGTCACTCTGCTTTCTGTTCTCTGCTGTTTTTCTTTGTATGTTTTTTTAATTGTTTTCATTTGCGGTAATATTTTTACTATTAATCTGCATGTTCTCTTTACCTCGCTATATTTTCCGCTGATGATTTCTCAGTCTTTATCACTATTATGATGATACACTCCTATCTCCCTTTGTCTGTCAAGCAATTTGCTTTATTGTTCTATTAATTTTCTTTTGTTAGTGTTGTTACACTTTATTTCCCGGTACTGTTTTCCTTTGATTTCCCATACTGTGGTTGCAATGATTACACTTTCTACCACAGTTCATTCTCGTCTTCTACTATGTACCCCTCTTTGTTACCTTCACTTTATTCACTGATGAGTCCCAATTTTTTTTTTGTGTATTATACTTCTTTCTATGGTTAAAAGTCATCTATTTTTATAGCTTTTTCTGTGACACGAGTTTTTCTTAAGGGATACCGTTAATGATCTATATTTGAGCACCGATTCTAATAAAAATTCTAATAAAATAAATTCGAACTTTTAAAAAGGTCATAACAAAATTATAACAAGAGATTTGATACGATTAACTTCGAATGATAGTTATACAATTTTAATTGAATATAACACAGCACCAAAAGTGGGCGAATGTTGTTAATTTGGTGGACAAAGAAGACACGAATGAGCGCGACATTTTGTAGCCAACAGCTCATCCCTATTAAATCGCACTGGTCCGTTCCAGGTCGCATCAGTTTGTACTGGTCAGTTCCAGGTCGTGTCAGTTTGCACTGGCCCGAGTTGCATTCTACTTGAGTCATATTGGTTTGTATCAGTTTGTAGGCTTATTTGCATTAGATCGTATTGATTCGTACAACCTTTCGTATTAGTTTGTGTCAATCCGTTCTGATTTATATTGGTTCCAGCTCATTATTCTTAGTTCTACTTGGTTCTCCGTCATTCGCAATTTGAACCGTATTGATTCTAGTTGGTTCGTTGTTCAATAAATTATCCACCTCAGAAGCATTTTTATTCTCCATGATTCGCACTCACATCCGTATTGCACATATCGCCAGCATTCGTACTGGATCGCCAGTGCATTCGTGACAGTGTGACTGGAGCATTAGGCAATGTCGCTCAATCACAGAATACCATAACCCGAATGACAGATCATTGAATGCTAGTGAGACATTCATTTTTCTCTCGTAAATTCTTCAAAGGGTAAACAATCAACAGATATGTCAGGAGACGCTGCCCCAGCAGTTACTCCGCCAAATTCACCTGAGAAGAAAGTGGTGAAGCAAAATAAGCCTGCAGCTCATCCCAAGCTCTCCCGAGATGATCAAGCGGGTCATGTAAGCAGTATTTAAAGTCATTTCAAAATATTTGAGACGTATCATTTTCAATATTATTATAAAGTGGCATTATACATTGAATGTGTGTTTGGTACACTCACCAATTATAAATGCGACGTTGTTAAAGTGATGGTTAAAGTGGAGCTTTGTTTTAAGATATGCAAACGGTGTTCATTTGAGTGCGCTATTGGAAAATACAGCACTCGTCCAAGGAATAAGGTGTGAGCCTTTAGGCGAACACTTTATTCCTTGGACATGTGCTGTATTTTTCCATACTGCACGAAAATGAACACCGTTTGTATTTTTTCACACGATTGGCAAAAATTGTCAACGGCGCAAATAAGTGTACAGTTGACCGACATGACAAACGACCATAAGACCCGCCGCTCACCTGCTATACAGCATGCATGCATAGAACTACATGTAGTACAGCGGAGTGCGGTATCGGCTGATATTGCAATACGTCTCATAGTGGAAACACCACCAGGGAGTGTGAGAATATGCCAATACCAATTAAGATTTTTATGACAAAAGTAGCCCATAGTTTTAGTATGTATCATGTATATGTCATGTTCACATTACTTTTAAGAAGTTCACACTATTTTAACAAGTCCGTAGCCAAAAATCGCTGAATGTTTAAAAATGTGGAATACATAGGAAATTAAATATTTATATAATGAAATATTTATAAGATTTTGACGCAAGCCCTACTTAATATTTGATTTTTTACAATTTTGCATAGTTTATACAAAATGTGAAGCTATTCGAGCAGGTGTGGAGAACAACTGGGTATTACATAGATAAATCCAAACATCGGGAAGTGAGGAATATATAACGTAACATTTATTTGCCATATAAACACGGTATATAATAATAGAAAACATATATAATTTAGCAGGAGACCATCATCAAGATTATTAAAGTCGCTCACCTGACGTCCACCTAAAACATTGCAGAGAAAATCAATACATAATTATAATCAGTAGAAATAACACAAACAAAAAACATACGTAGCATTTACCTGTAGAGATATTTGAAATGTGAATAAAATAGTGAAGGTGAGAAAATTAAGTATTGATTTTTTCACATACAAAACAATTCTGTATATTGCAGGTGGAACCATACGTGTCTATCTATTTTTTAACATAGTGACACAACCAGCGAAAGAATGTGTATATATTTGATCAAGAATGATATGAGGAGAAAGATATTAACAATACTGAAACGTAGACATTTTTTCAGAATTTGTGTTTCATCTGATATAGGCCTACTAATTTTTATATAATCGCGTTAAATCACATTCCAGGCCAGTATACAATAGTTTAAATGGGGTAAGAATGAGTTGTATATAGTAAGTAAAATGCAATCTGATATGTAACTTCAATGTATTTAACACACTGATTATTTTACTGATTTTATTAAATATTTTGTCAATATGTTTTTTCCGACAGAAAAAAATAAATTCATCGACAAAACAAATGTTCTCGTTATCAATAATAATTTCTGGGATAACTGTTTTTCTCAGTAGTTTATATACAACAATACATTTAGACTTTTTCCAATTTGAAGAAAGTTTCTTTGATTTTAGTCATTAATCAAGCTCTGAGTTTATTTTGTAATTACGAAATAAAAACAGAGCTTTGTCTTTAATACAGTCAATTTATATATTAGAATTTGCTGATTTAAAGTATCAAACGCTCTAGGAAAATCACGAAAAATGGTTAACGGAGTTTTACCTTTAGCCATTGAAACCACAAAGTCTATCGATTAATTCTATAACAGCGGATTGAGTGGAAAAACATATTTTCTGTGAGTCAAGATATTATTCAGAGAGAAATAATTACAAAAAAAATAGAAATTCTTGTTAAAGGGAAATTGGTCGGTAATTAATTGCTGGTAAAAGCTCTCCTATTGTTAATAAAATTTATAACTTTTTAAATTGTCTGGGAAAACATGTTTTATTAGTTTACAGCCTAACCCTTTCAGGCCCGAATTTACCATTGTCATCTTCATCCACTAGAAGCCGCGAATTGCTGTCGCGATTCTCGACTTGTAGTGGATGAAGATGATTTGATGTGGTTTAAAAATTGAAGAAAATTGCCATGAATTGGTAAACCAATTTCATGGAAATTATCATTATAAAACCCTTAGTTGTAGGAAAATTACGTCTGTTTTCAAGGATGTATATTGATGCTTTAATGCATCGTGAGGGCTTAAAGGGTTATTCAATCTGATCCTCAACTGTTCTAGCATTGGGACATTTTATATCTTTATATCTTATTTTCAGTGACTAATTGAAATGGGAAAGTAGACGTGGCCAGATCGCGAAGCAAATGTATAATTGCATTATCCAAGCTGCTTTATTTATTGATTGTGTGCGTGATCTGTGATCCAATGATAGTAAAAATTATGTGTAACTGTGCTATTGATATTTAATATATCTAATATATTTTGTGACTTGTGTTTCCTATTTACAACATCACGCTACCAGGTCTGTTTTACATCACATTGATACTTTTGAAATTGGTTAGCATAGCAAGCTTCTTTCGTCAAATATATATTCCTTCGAAAAATTAAGTTATATGTCCCAAGAGTTTAATTGTTTTGTATACTCTATCTATGCCCTCACTTGAATAATTCTTCAAAACTCTCTATATTTTTTTTATCGTGATGTTTTACGCTTATATTTAGTGAATTCAACTTCTTATATAAAAAAAGTTAAAGATAAGTATGGTTTTCCCTCCCGACCAATTAAAGAGTGCCTCAGCCTCTCACATGGCGAGGGGATTGGAGAAGGAATTAGAAAATATTTAACATTATTTACTATAATTTAGTGTTACTTAGAACGTATGGATACAAGAATGATTTAGATAAATAATTGCATTATTTAGCATAACATGTTGAATATTTCAACAAGTTATCGTGAATAATATAACGAGAATAAAATGGAAGAACTATGCAGCACTACATGTACATTACTATGATGACAGGGGGATATTTGTCTAATTCACAGTAATTATACGAGAAGTGAAAAACTATTATAACACACACACCATATATTAGGCTACTTCACACAGATGAATATTAGGGCAAACATCGAACGTAGTCATCATGTGTACTAAAAGGAACTGTATTGGTGTTGCTTAGTAAAAGTCGTTGACAATTACGCATAACTTGGGTGAAATTTTAAAAAAGATTTCAACTATGAAATTTATAAAAGATTTCAACAAGTGTATAAAAGACAGCTGTGCGTTATCTGATGAAGTGTGGAATATGGATACAAACGTGGGTCATCACGTACAGAAAATATTCGATATTTAATCAATTCTAATTGAAAATTTTGGAAATTAGTTTATTATTTGTGGAATGCTTAGAATAAAGTAGGATACATTTCAACCTTTCACATATGATAATGTTGGAAAATATATTATCAATAATTTGCTGGTTCAAGTTGCTGTTATCTATATATTGAAGGAATCGGACCAAGTCTAGTACTCCACCCCAACCAATCGACGAGTGACTCAGTTCGTCACATGACAAGATCATGCAATTACCGCCGTCATTGAGTTGTTATTTATATTAGGAGAGAACACCATACTTTGCCCAGTAAATCCAACATCACCCATTAAAAGTATAGCATGGAGTGGTGATTTACACATTTTTATGCTACCAATTCTGTATCGATGTACATATATATGTCATGCCATACTGATCTGATGATGTGAGGTAAATCAATATGCTGATATTCGTACCTTCACGTTATTAAGGCTATATACAAAAAAAAACTGTGGTATTTTACTAATATTTTGACAGCTATGCTAGAGTAAACTTATCATAAATGAATATTATGAAAATAATGTGCATTCCCAATCACGACTTTGTTGTCGATTTTTATTTATTTATTTTGTAGTTTCTTTAACAGGAACGATGTGATCTGCAATTGACAAAGATCAACCTTAATTCACTTGAAAATCCGTGATAGGACAGTAAAATATTTAAACAGTGTTGTTTGGATCAAGCTTAACATAATAACACATTGTAACTTGTGAATTTAAACACCACCAATAATTGGGAATTAATGACGGTGGGAATTAGGTCAGTGTTTAATCATCAAGATTAGAAAAAATGGTCTAAAAAAACAACCACTATGAGTAATCTTCAGCCACTTAAATATACAATTTGAAGTTGGTGAACATTTAGCAGGAAAACACTTAAAATGCAGTATAGTGTTTGAATCGTTAAATAAACAGTGAAACACTTTTCATTTCGTTTGCAGTTGAAGAATATCTGATGAGAATTTACCAAATTGTCTAAACCACACTGGCTTGATTTAGGCTCATATTGTTCAAATGTAGTGCTCCGTACTTGTGAATCCTCTTTTAGACGATCACGAACCAACACAGTAGACTTCCCAACATCAACATGATGTTTATCACTGTCCCTACAAAACAGACCACATATATAAGTATCACTAACTATACACTCACAGCTGACCGTGTATCTAGAGAGTACATAATAACCACATTAGACGAGTGTAAATATATTATCTGACACAGGACCGTCTTGATTCAGTGCATACAGACTTATTAGATTTCATCTTGGAATTATTAGACGCTTATACCATTGTTTCAACCTCTGCTCTGAATATCTGGCTGTCTGTTTTATTTGGACACCACTAGAAAGTTCCATAGGTTCAACGCTGTTTCAACCTTATTTCAACGTGTTAAACGGTGGCCAGCATTGAATCGGGCCATACGTTCCGTGTTTTCTGGCTAATGATGCTTAGTATGCGCTATATCTGTTACATAGCAGACAACACGCATAAACGCAGCCCAGTGGCGTCGCCGACGCCCACCGTTCACTCTTCCCAGAACAAAAAACAAACACAAATGACTAGAGAGGAGTCCGCCCGACTGTACCAGCTGTGGGTAGCCTATAAGCGAGCACACACATACAGACATAGGCATGCGCCGCACAAGCACGCACACACGCGGGGCATGTACTATATGATTTAACTATTTATAATGTATAAACATATTATATTACTTCCAGCTCCATCTTTTTCTTTTGATTCATCCGATTCGTCTGATTCATCTGAGTCATCTGGGTCATCCGATTCGTCTGATTCATCTGAGTCATCTGGGTCGTCTGATTCGTCTGATTCACCCAATTCATCTGAGTCATCTGGGTCATCCGATTCGTCTGATTCATCTGAGTCATCTGGGTCGTCTGATTCGTCTGATTCACCCAATTCATCTGAGTCATCTGGGTCGTCTGATTCGTCTGATTCACCCAATTCATCTGAGTCATCTGAACCACCTACAACAGAATAATCTATTACAAAGCAAATTGACATATTATATTGAGCTGTTATTGTCAGATTTTGTGCTAAGTATATAGAGGCAGCCAGGTTTACAGTCAGAGTTGAGTAAGGTGCATCATCGGAGTTGAGTAAGGTGCATCATCACAGTTGAGTAAGGTGCATCATCGGAGTTGAGTAAGATGCATCATCAGGTTGAGTAAGATGCATCACCAGGTTGAGTAAGATGCATCATCAGGTTGAGTAAGATGCATCATCAGGTTGAGTAAGGTGCATCATCGGAGTTGAGTAAGATGCATCATCACAGTTGAGTAAGGTGCATCATCAGGTTGAGTAAGGTGCATCATCAGGTTGAGTAAGGTGCATCATCAAGTTGAGTAAGATGCATCATCACAGTTGAGTAAGGTGCATCATCGGAGTTGAGTAAGATGCATCATCAGGTTGAGTAAGATGCATCATCAGGTTGAGTAAGGTGCATCATCAAGTTGAGTAAGATGCATCATCACAGTTGAGTAAGGTGCATCATCAGAGTTGAGTAAGATGCATCATCACAGTTGAGTAAGGTGCATCATCAGGTTGAGTAAGGTGCAGGGCTCGAAATAAGGCAATTCCTCTAGTCCGGTACTGGCAAAAAATGTGCAGGAATGGCAAAACAATTTACTAGCCATTCCGATGAACTGGCAAATTTTAGGCCATCGAAAGACAAAGGCCACTTCTATGAATGACAGTTTTTACTCAAGAATGGCAGTTTCCTCGAATTGCCAATCCTGTGGATTGGCTTGCCCCCAACGTTTAATTCTACCCCTGAGGTGCATCATCAGAGTTGAGTAAGGTGTATCATCAGAGTTGAGTAAGGTGCATCATCAGAGTTGAGTAAGGTGCATCATCAGAGTTGAGGAAACAAATATGTTTTCATTTTCAGTGGTATACTTTTAAACGCACAAAACTTACTTGAAATCAAGTACCTATCCACGGTTCCAAGACACATATGTAGCTAGATAAGTTAATTTACAAGTGCCAGGTCTGCGCATTTAATAAAACTATAGTACACCCGTGTCCTCATTAAAATGTAAAAGTTTGAGATTCACATCCACGAATATACTATATATCAAAGAATCTATTGCTATTTAAGTTTATCTTGACTTTCTCTCATTCCCATTAAAAATGTTAGCTGCTCCTACCTTTTTTAATGGTAACGTGAGAATGTCACGCAAATCCTAATTTTAGGATTGCTAGTGGGATGGGCGCAAGACTATAGTGATTTGCGAATTCTGACCATGAAATACAGGTTGTCGGCCGAAGTATTTATCTCAACGCCCACACAATGACGCAAGATAATTTAGCGTCAGATGTGGTCAATTTGCTTATGAACAGCCGTTTTATCCAGGTCGTAAGACGCGTGTGACACTTAGTCCAGCTTTGCTTTTAAATAAATAGTGACGCATGTGTCTATAACGGATATGCTATTTATTATAAGTCGAATAAATAATCCAATTACGATAGATGTGTACATCTGAATTATGAATATACTCATCGCACAGCGCCTCATACATTAAGATGTACACAACTTTTGAATTTCGTCCGAGGGCCGAGCGAAAACGGGGGGGGGGAGGGGTTAAAGGAGATAAACCCCCCCTTGAAGTCCAGTCTAATAGGCGTACTATCCGTCGATTTCTGTGGTTTCACGTGCTACATGATCTCGGTAATCCTTTACTATAGTACCATTTCGTCGCCTCGGAGTTAAAGGATCCTATCTGACACTCGTCAGAGTGGCAGATAGGATCCCTTATCTCCGAGGCGACGATTTACTTGTTGAACAATACACTCAACTTTAAAGTTTAACTTGATGGAACAGTAGCCTATATACTCCAGACTAACAGCAGCTAGAACAGACTGTGCAGTTATGCTATCAATATTTTGGTAGGGTCTTTTAAATTTTGGGGTGTAGCCAATGGCAAATTTCAAACATGGAATTTGAGTGACAACATTGGCAATATATTTTTAACAATCGTTCAAATGTGAAGACACCTGCACTGAAACGTATGTCGTTCGATGAGCTATATATACAGGGAAGAAAAAACAATGACAACACCTAGGCTAGGCCCCTATAGAGGTCAATACATATCAAATTGGGCTAATATTTTGTTATGTTTGAGGAATCACTTGTATTGTGTTAAAAGCTATATATAGGGTGGTACATTGTAAACTGACATTGAAGTAAAGGTTATATCATACATCAGCGGAAAGGGAGATAATGGAGAAAATATGTGTAAGAACTTGCCCATCAACTAAGTGCATTATAAATGGTGAAAGCGACATTTATTTTCCACCAATTGTACTGTCATGGATAGCAAAATAGTTCCACATATTGTTTAAAATAAATATTACGTACCTTTTGAAAGAGAAAATAAGTATTTAGAGGCGAGGAGCCTATTAAGTTCATTGCGATTGAGTTTGTGTCCTATTTAGGGAAAGAGGGGTGCCGCGTCGGTGAAATGGTTGACATTATTACCTTACCATTAAATATGTTATCGCACACTGTTTAGCCATCATAAAATAAACCTTTTATTGTCTAAGTAATATATTGGTTATTTGGATCTGTAGATAGGCTTACTACTAATAGTGGGCAATAGTTATGCACAGTGTTATCATGGTTATCATATCACATTGCGATAACGTTGTTTAGCAAAACCAACGTAGTGTTTAGGTAGCAGGATTATCTAAACAAATAAAATAATACATTAAATGGATTATCTAAACAAATACAATAATACATTAAATGGATTATCTAAACAAATACAATAATACATTAAATCTTTAAGAAACTGTTAAATTTGTATTGACAAATAGTCTAAAAATTGATATGGGTTTGATGTTTGTTTGATAAAATGTATATTATACCATAGCAGTATATCTTATTATCTCTTTGAAAATGGTGACGAAAAGTTATAGTAATAGGTTGCAGAGTAATAGTAATAGTAATATAACTCAAAGATTGTAATAGTAATTCACAAGTAATACTGATAGTAATAGATTGCATGTAATAGATCACATGTCTGGTTCCTAACGCATGTCCAGTGAACATACAACACACATGGGGTGAGCAAAATGCTGTCACTGACTCATTCGTGCCTCGCGCTGGCGATGCGCGGTGTATTAGTTACCTATGCCGCCCTGCTAACATGCAACGTGGTGGCTAAACGCTGTGTATTTGGTGATTTATACACCTGATTTTTTTTATAACACACTGTATATTTACCTTAAACTCCCCGGCGCTTCTCATATCCTAACAAAATCCATGGACGCACAAAACACACTGCCCTATTTTTTGTCACTCAAGGCTTGGGCTGTGCGTCGTGTTTGTGTAGCCAGGGTATAAGCGATCTCCATTCATGCATTCATTCATTCATTCATTCATTCATTCATTCATTCATTCATAAGTTTTACATTACTTACGGACACATTCAGCATTTTTTCCACTCCACTCTCCGTTACTCTGACACGTTCTTTCTGCTGAGCCTTTCAATTTGTAGCCTTCTTCACAAGTAAACGACACAAACGTGCCCTCCAAGGAATTATTGAAGTGTTGTTGACCATGTGAAGGTGTGTTCAGGAAACCACAGGTGACAACTGTAAAACAAAGTCAAAATGTGGTTCAGTAAAGCTTAATTAATCAGTATAAAACGTAATGAATGAAAGTGATGAATATGTGAATATAATTTGATGAATGTGTGCTTTGAAAGTGTGCTATGTAAGTGTAATTCAAATATGGGATGCAAAAGGGTGCCACGTATAATTAGGGACAATTAAACCTGTACGATAAGCACAGGGCGGGGGCCCTAGGGTAGTGGTTAGCACCGCTGCCTTTAACGCCAGAGTTGGGGGTTCGGTTCCCGGTCTCGGCGGTTTAAAAGAAACAAAAAATGTTTCTTCCGCATCCACGTGTGAAAGTCAGTATTGTGGGGAGCCTCCGTGACCGAGAGGTAGCGTGCTCGGCCTCAGACCGCCAGGGCTCGAATTTTGAATCCTGTGTCTGGAGGACAGTGTCATCTCAATCATCTTACCATCCTCAGGAGGTTCTCCTGGCCCAGTTCAGCCTATATGTGCACAACGGTGGCCTAAAGCCCGATGCATTTAATTTCATTTACGACAAGCACACGTTGGGCATTTTCAGTACAACTCCCACATATTCACATAATCTATACGTAAGTATGTACATACCGTAATCGGCAGTATGTCATAGGTGTGCACACACGACACTAGAGAATGAGAGTTACCAATGTGTTTTACACAGGCTTAATTACTCACAATGGCTTGGGTGTGGTTAAGTGAATCTTTGGACGTCTGAGCGTGCCTGGGGGTAGATCCCCTAGACATGCCCAGAACCCTTTTCTGGAGAAAGAAGGAAAACACTCTGAACAACCCACCATGCCCTATCACTCCACCCACATGTCTTCATCTGTCCATCATTCATCTCATTAAATAACTGCACTTTTATCCTGTTGCAATGTCACTTGACCCTTTAAGTCCTCACGATGCATCAAAGCATCATTTTACATCCCCAAAAACAGACTTAATATTCCTACAACGAAGTGTTTTGGAACGAAAATTTCCATGAACCTAGCTCAACAATACATGGTGATTTTCTTTAGTTTTTAAACCACATCAAATCATCTTTATCCACTAGAAGTCGAGAATTGCGACAGCAATTCGCGGCTTGTAGTGGATGAAGATGACAATGGTAAATTCAGGCTTGAAAGGGTTAATGGTTATTAGTGACGAAAAGTGACGGAAAGCAATACTAATTACTACTACTACTACTATTATAATATATATGCCCACTTAGTTGTGTACTATATATCTGGCTTCATAAAGCTTTACTATATTTACTCAGATGTTTTGTTTATTATATTATAAAATGAAAACATAGTAAAGCTGTATCAAGTCCACTCTATTCACCCACCTGGTTGTGTATTGTTTCTGATGGCTTCATACAGCTCTACTGAGTTCTTGGTGGCGATTGCTACAGATTCTCTACCAGTTGTCAGGTAGTCATAGATACATTCTGGCGTGCTGCCTCCTGAAAAAAAAAGTAAAAACTTCATTGGGAAATTTATTCTGAGACACTCACCAACACATACACCACGTACACACATACCTATAGACACAAACTAAACACAAGTAGACAATTAAAGGGCTTGGGTCATCCCGGAACTCTGATCAACAGGAACTAGAGGGGAATTGTGACTTTTCGAGTAGCAATATTATTTGGGCTAGGTTTTTATGGTGGCCATTTGAATTTTGTTGGGTTATTTTTATCATGGCAGATTGATTGGAATTTCGATTTGAAGCTTTTTGGCAGCCATTCTGAATTGGTATTTTAGACTTCAGACTACTCGGCAAACATTAAATACTAGTACAACCCTGGATCTAATTTTTACATCAACCCCACAATTACATCGCTCATCAGATGTAAATGAATGATCTATAAATGATCATAATTTTCTTTTTACTGTTATAAAGCATAGTCATGTTAACAATTCATCTCTCAAATGCATAACCACCCGCAATTTAAAACACTTTGACATTCAGCTATATAATAGAGATCTAATTAAAACAGACATTGACTCATCAGTTGGAAATCCAGCTGACGAAGCAAGACACACCATGGCATATTTGTTTTGAAAAAGTAACTAATATTTTGAATCAGCATGCTCCCCTCAAAACCTATCGAGTCAAGGCAAGGAACAACTCCCGGGTGAACCGTGATATCTTACTTCTAATCTATAAACGTGGTTATTTGTGTAAAAAAAACTCGGTAAAGATAACAATTAGAGCCACACAAAAAACAGCATACCAGAATGTATGATCAACTAGCGACAGACATCAATAAGTGCCCCACAACAAACATCATTTTAAAGTGTATGGTCTACTTACCACGAATTACAATAAGATAAACAGCATTGTGAGTATTCGCCATAAATTAACTCACACGACAATCAATATTCGAGAGCATATGGCCAGTTTAGCACAATTTAAACTAAAAAATAAACACCACAAGCAACATTTAAAGATTTTTTCTTCATCTACTATAAACAATAACAATAACAAAAGTAAAAGGTGAATTACACAAACATACATAGACACACACTATGGACATGTTTCAGTTCCATTATCAACTGACTGTACAATAGGAACCATAGACAAACAATAGTTCAGTGGGTATTCATGATCAACTCACCACATATTCGTTCTGCTCCTTGCTGTTGGTCTTCAGAAGGTGATAGATCAAAGATAGGAGTGAAGCTTATATCTTTATAAGTGGAATGGGATTGCCCAAGTGTATAACTGAATATAGTATTTTCGTCCGACACCATCCCTGATCCAAAAAAAATAAGTCGCTTGATAATCAATAAACTGTAAACATTGGTCATAAATACGGGCCAATTGAAATTTTAATGAGTGATTTTACACAAAAAAAAATTACAGCATGATCAACTACAATTTGATAGATAATAAAACAAATTGTAGTGTGATATATAAGATCAATGTAATTAGTAGATGTATAATAAATGCAATATAAACTTACAATGAATCCCAAACATATAATGAATATCTTGCATTGATGCATCATGGGAAATGACGTCACCCCAGGGTGTTTCAAAGTCATTTGTCTCAACGTCGTCATAGTTACCGAGTAGACCAACCGTCAGACCTGTAACATTAGATAATTATTTATGTTGAATGGATGATGCCGAATCTGCAACATTATAACATGATTTAAATCTATATGATTAGACCCATCGGGCGCCAAATGCGGTTGATCAATTAAAAATATATATATACATGCATCTCATCCTTTGTCTAAAAATAAGCAACCGATCAATAACTAGTATTTACCCCCCATATTGTAATTGACTAATAAGAATATGTTGTAGTTTTTATCACTCATCTAAAATCCAAGTTCATTGTTAAAGGTATGGTCAACTGTCAAAATTCGCAGGACAAGGGTCCCCCAGAATGCAATAGTGCCCGTGGGTGGGCCAAGGCCCTATTCCATAATAATACTAAATATGCGCTTCATACCCAAAGCCTCATTAAGAGCAAGTTCTCAAACCACAGCAAGTTTATATATACTTGAGCGACATCTATGAGTTAAAAATTCAAAGCCCTTTGCCCTTACTCCTACTTGAAAACTGACTGTTTTACTGCGTATGTGGAAACTGCCTGACAGTGAACACAAAACATTTGTATGACTTTATGCAATGTTGGACCAGCGTCGAAGACGTTGGGCCGACGTTGTATAAATGCCATACAAATGTCTTGTGTTTGCTGGGCAGGAGGACTTTCTCTCAAACATTTTACATTTATCCAATGTTGGTTCAATGTGGGGCCAGCGTCGCAGACGTTGGTCTAACATAAATATAACATTGGATCAATGTCTTGTTTGAGTGGTATCTTGTAATCAGTTCAGTGGGTATATTAATGCCGTCAATCTGTACTCAATAGGCTACTGTTGGCCTACACTTGACCGTCCCAGGCATGCGCATTTTGCAGTTGAATCATTCTTTAATCATTTCAAACACATTACCCCTCTATTCCGATTCTGACTGTTATCTGATATACACATTTTTTCTATAGCACTTAAATCTCTAGCGCACTGCCTCTTTTAGCACCGTAGATCGTCCCCCATTGTCAGTATTAAGGTTTGGACGCCCTATATGAGATAATAACCCTCTATTCCCATTCAAACTCCTGCCACATTTGGACGGATAAACTCGATGAAAACGAAATGAATAGCATCCGTTTGTAGTAGGCAAGTAGGCTTCATGTTTGGTATTGTTTGTTACATCATTTATAAAAAAAGTTTTGTGTTGTATATTTTCTGAATGCATTCCATATTGGCGTGGTCCAGTGATGTTTTTTGCTCAGTCCGACATGGCCATAGAGCTGCAGTTTTGCCACCCCAAAAACATACTTTGAAAACAAAGTAAAAAATAATAATGTAGGGAAGTAATTGAAGATATTTCATGTGAAAATTATATGAATGTAAAATTGAGCTTGTTAGAAATCCATATGCTGCTTCATAAGCTGCCTTTTTATTATTATTATAACTTGCTCAATCAACTTGAGTAGGTCCTAACGTTCACAACGCAGAGCCAATGATCAAAACAGAACCTGCTCAAATAAAATACACCAAACGTTAAAACCTGTTCAATGTTGCTTGTGTTATTATTATAAATAGCTCATTCAACTTAAGCAGATTGGAAAGCTCACAAAGGAGATCAACTAAGAACCTACTCAAGTGAAATACACCAATCATTAAAAAACCTACTCAATGTTGTTTGTGTTATTTTCAAAACCTGCGCAATCAACATAGCACATGTTGATAATACAGGAGCAATAAAGCCCTTTTTCATTTTGAGGGGACGTTATATAACATTGACACAGGGCTGCAATGTAAAATTCATATTTCAAGTTTGGTATGAGGGCTGTATTCAATGATTTAAAGTACTACGGCACAATAACTTTGTATATGACCACAGATGAGATATAATGTACATTTAATAAAACACTTACCTTGGAATTTAGGTGGAACAACAACCAGAAGGTTCATGACGTCGTTATCTGTGGAGGTGACTTGTAAGTTGATGCCATTATCGAAAGCTACAGTTGCACCTGACCCGTCATCTGACATCTCAACTCTGACACCTGTCAATCATAGTAACATCATCAGAATGACACCCATCAATTACAATACCTTCATCAGAATGATCTATCACCTGAAATATTCACTCCGACACATGGCAATCAAAATATTCTTACCAGACATTTGACCCATAATCTGTTATTATTATCATTGACATATGTAAACCGATAATTTATCATTAAACTAAATTCCCGTGTGGGATATCATTTCAAACCAATCAAATACTGTTGCATATCTTTTGTTCCACCAATAGAATAAAGCAATGTATCAATTGCACCTGCTTTACGAATGAATAATTTAAGTATTGAAGTGGGGATTGACTTTGTTTTCTAATGATGAAAAAATGATATGATACTCATACTCATATTACAAAAAATTAGCTCTATTGTTTTGAGTTACAAATACATGATTTTCTATCCCTTTAAACTAATGAATGACATACTATATTGTTAGAACATGTTGTTTATTCCGCTCTACAAATTTCTTTTTTTTTAATGGTTTGATTAATCAAATCGTTGGGATGCTGTGTTAATGTAACTTAGAGCTATATCGTTACGTTTCTCTGGATTTGTTTCACTCACCCTCAAATGCTTCTTCTACAGCATGCGGAATTTCTTCTTGTATTTTGTTGATCAGGACATCTAATGATTCATTATTTCCCAGCTGAACTTGTACTGTATCTGACTCATTAGACTTTGCAACAAAAGCTGTCCACACCGTCGCCTGCACTGGAAAACCTGGAAAATGTTAGAAATGTTGGACAGCTTTATACATCAGCTACCATCCAGGCCAGAAAATCACCATATGATTTCTGTGAATGCACCCCTGACCCTGTAGGCGCTAAATTAAGTAATTAAATTTGCACTTACTTGAAACTATGTTGCGATACTGCGAGCCACATCTTCAAGTGGGTGAGAATTAATTTGAGATAAAAAATTGAAAATCTTGATGTTTTAACACACATTTCGCAAAAAACCATGGCCGGATCAAGCATGTGAGGGGTCTGGGGCCCACTTAAAAGATAGGCCTTCTTTCCCAATTGATCATATTGCATATAATACCACACACCAATAGCCTAGGCTAAATCCTGATACCCCTAAAAATAAGAACAAGAGGCCTGAAGTCTTATATAGCCCCCCCCCCAAAAAAAAAAAAAATTAGGTTTTGAGTTTTTGCGCCCACAAATAATTAAAAAATCTACTTGTGGTGACCATTTTAAATTTCAGTAAAACCTTTAAAAAATTACTTGCTCATCTCCATATCGTGGGGAATGAGAGTCAAATTTAAATAATTTTTGACTGGAGGTTAAAAAATACGAAGTTGATCTGTTGCGGCCATTTTAAATTTTGGTAGCATCTTAAAAAGCTCACGTGTACATCCCCATCTTCTCAGGAAAGTTTTTTTTGAAAACTTTTGATTTTTTATACCCCAAAAAATTATGAATTTGACGGCCATTTTTAGTTTTAGTGGTATTATTGAAACTGGCCTACACATCCCCATGAGTGTAATATTAAAATTTCAAAAACAAATTGACCAGTAGTTTTTGCGCACACAAAAAAGCGTGACGCATGAAAGGTCCCATATGGGCGGGGGATAAAAAACTGAGCAGATACTCTTATTCAAATATTATATGCATAAACAAAATGAAGAAATGGAATAATACTTTCTATTTATAAACTCTAGTATGTTTCCCATTACACTGATAAGCTCTCCCATTATTGTAGATGACATATCATTATTTTGTGTGTCCCTTCCGCAATTATTAGCTTTAGTTTCGATATGTTGTGCTAGTAAGTCAAATCACGGCATTTAGTTTCCAAGGCGAGCACAAAACATTGAGTCAATGTTGTTTTAATGTCGGTCCAGAGTCGTAGACGGCGGGCCAACATTGTTGGTATTTACTGAGTATATTGTTTTTATGATGTGCCACCATGTGGATTTAGTCAGTACAACAACAGCATGTCAGTTTCCAACAGAGAGTAAGAATGAAACGCCGTATTTGGATCTTTTCACTACGCTATGTTACCTTGGCTATCCACCAGAGGCTCAGCTCGGCCTTGAAGTATAAACACATCAGGGATCACCAGAATTATAAACTCTCCTTTCCCGTTAAATGTGTACCGTAGTCCGTCTAGAGTTGTCAAGTGCGGGTCTCCGTTTGTCCATGCTGAAAGTAACAATCACATTAAAAAGTTATTTTTTAGACAATAAAAGTCACCATATCACCATATCACATCTAAGAAATGTTCATCATATTCAACTGAATATATGTCATTTTTCATTTGGGTAGATCAGTATTCGCATCCCTGCGGAGCATTGACATTGTCTTTATGATCGACGTTGTGCACATTAATAAAATACATCTCAATATTATGTTTGTTATACAAGTTTACAAAGTAATTTTTGTTTGATTTATTCATTAGGCCTACAGGGTACCGTATACACTTTAGAATGTAGTACATATTTCCAGAATAAATTGTGCACATTATGTCATACCTATTTACAGGACAATTAAACTGTACACTTGTTTTTGCCATACATATTTGCAGAGTAAAGTGTACATTTGGTTTGGTTATACTGTATAAAGTATCAACATGATTTGCTGTCACATTATTAGCAAGGTAATATGTAATTTGATGTAGGTGCATACTAGCAGACAGTTACTGTGAGCCATTTTGGTTCTATGCACCGCTGAAAATGACGATCACACAGAAATTTGAATTATTATTTGTTATCAATAGTGATTTAGACACAAAAAGTCAAAATAACAAAATCACAAATTAAAAAAAAAAGCATTATACTTTATGTCCAAAAATATCATCTTTCAGTTAGATTCATTATTTCCATCCATTCGTGACATTAACATTGTCTTGATATGAATGACGTATGATCAAAATTGTTTTATACAGTTGCTCCATTTTAATGGAGATCTAGTTGTCAATGATGTCACAGGTATTTCATTTCATAATCACCTCATTTTACATTATTTATGCTGTTATAGACATCTCAATTTTTATGCTGATTATACTCTGTTGTAGCGCAGACGCTGCAACATGTCATTAAGCTCGCTACCATCATATTATCATTAAACATTTTAGCTGAATATCTTAGTGCAAACATAGGCCCACTGTTATCTACACTCCCTGCAGTGCAAAGTGTGACGTCCATCCATGCACTGCTATCTCGTCTGGCAGCTCGTGCCGACAGCCTCGTTTTAATTTAAGGGGTGGGTGCAGACAGACACCTGTGCTGTGAGTTGTCGGCAGTTTGAGACGCACGTGTTATATGCGTTTATTTTGGGGACAAGATACACAGTGCTCTGTGCAACTATTATCAGCCTGATCTTTTTACTTTATCACTTTTACTACACAAACTATGAGATTGTTTTATCACAACTGTTTTATCACAACAGGCCTTGCTAAGTTACTCTCGTTGTTCAGCGCTCTGAACAGCCTCCGGCTGGATACATGCGCTATATAAGATTTCATTCATTCATTCATTCATTCATTCATTCATTCATTCATTCATTCATTCATTCATTCAACTGTCACTTATATGGTTGTAAAGTGATGTGAAGAAACAAACTTACTTAATTACAAATGATCGACACCTTATTAGCAAGGTGCATATTAGCAAAGTCAGATATGATTTGACTTGGTGCTTACTTTAAAAAATGCACACCTATTTTGTCATGGGCCATGTCATGTACACCACTATAATAAATTGTGCACTCACGATGTAACGTCACATGCTTAGAGAACAATGCTACACTGGGCGGTACAGATCACTGTAGATTGTAGATACACTTACCTGGTCTGTGGGGGTATGTAGTCTGTGCAGTCTTCAGTTGGTCGAGCATCAGAATACTTAACACAGTAGATTGTAGATAAACTCACCTGGTCTGGGCGATATGTAGTCTGTGCAGTCTTCAGTTGGTCGAGCATCAGAATACTTAACACAGTAGATTGTAGATAAACTCACCTGGTCTGGGAGATATGTAGTCTGTGCAGTCGTCAGTTGGTCGAGCATCAGAATACTTAACACAGTAGATTGTAGATTCTTTACAGCAGTAAATGAAGGGTAAGACATCCTCAATAAAATGACTGATGATTGGGAATTTGACACTTAAACCGGCTGTATGAGCTCCCTTATAATGAGCTCTATCGTAGGTACCACCTCCCTGATCAAATGGTAATATGTTACCACCCACGTCATAACAACACTGTTGACCTCCGCCAGATGGACTATAAATACAGAAAGATAATAACATTAAAAAATAAAATTAAGTTGAGAGTTTATGCCTGTCACCTTGCCAGCCAGTAAGTTGCACATTATAAGCTCGTCACTTTGCCAGCCGGTAAGTTGAGCGTTTATGTCCTTCAACTGGTCAGTCAGTAAGTCGAGCGTTTGTGTCCGTCAACTGGTCAGTCAGTAAGTTGAGCGTTTTTGTCCATCACTTGGCCAGCCAGAAAGTTGGACGTTTATGCTCGTCACCTAGATGGCTTGTCCGTAAATTGGGTGTTTATGTCTATCAACCGGCCAGTCACTAAGTTTAGTGTTTATGTCCATCACACCGTCAGTCAAAAAGTTGAGTGTTTATGTCCATCACCGGCCAGACAGTAAGTTAAGTGTTTATGCCTGTCACCTGGTCAGTCAGTAAGTTGGGCATTGCCTGGGTAGTCAGTAGAGTGGTTGTTTATGTCTGTCACACGGCAAGTCAGTAAGTTGAGTGTATATGTCCGTCACCAGCCAGTCAGTAAGTTGAGTGTTTATGTCCATCACCAGCCAGTTAGTAAGTTGAATGCTTAGGTCTGTCACCAGCCAGTCAGTAAGTTGGGCATTTATGTCCATCAGCGGGCCAGTTAGTAAGTTGAATGTTTATGTCCGTCACCCGGTCAGCCAGTAAGTTGAGTGTTTATGTCCATCACCAGCCAGCCAGTAAGTTGAGTGTTTATGTTTATCACCCGATCAGTCAGTAAGTTGAGTGTTTATGTTCATCACCAGGCCAGTCAGTAAGTTGAGTGTTTATGTCCGTCACCAGTCAGTCAGTAAGTTGAATGTTTATGTCCGTCACCCAGCCAATCAGTAGCCTAAGTTGAGTGTTTATGTCCGTCACCCGGTCAGCCAGTAAGTTGAGTGTTTATGTCCATCACCAGCCAGCCAGTAAGTTGAGTGTTTATGTTTATCACCCGATCAGCCAGTAAGTTGAGTGTTTATGTCCGTCACCAGGCCAGTTAGTAAGTTGAGTGTTTAGGTCTGTCACCAGCAAGTCAGTAAGTTGAGTATTTATGACCGTCACCGGGTCAGTCAGTAAGTTGAGTGTTTAAGTCTGTCACCAGCCAGTCAGTAAGTTGAGTTTTTATGTCCGTCACCAGCCAGACAGTAAGTTGAGTGTTTATGTCCATCACCAGCCAGCCAGTAAGTTGAATGTTTATGTCCATCACCAACCAGTCAGTAAGTTGAGTGTTTATGTCCATCACCCGGCCAGTCAGTAAGTTGAGTGTTTATGTCTGTCACCCGGCCAGTTAGTAAGTTGAGTTTTTATGACCGTCACCAGCCAGTCAGTAAGTTGAGTGTTTATGACCGTCACCGGGTCAGTCAATAAGTTGAGTGTTTAAGTCTGTCACCAGTCAGTCAGTAAGTTGAGTGTTTATGTCCGTCACCAGCCAGTTAGTAAGTTGAGTGTTTATGTCTGTCACCAGGCCAGTTAGTAAGTTGTGTGTTTAGGTCCATCAGCCGGCCAGTCAGTAAGTTGAGTGTTCATGGTCGTCACCAGCCAGCCAGTAAGCTGAGTGTTTATGTCCGTCGCCAGGTCAGTTAGTAAGTTGAGTGTTTAGGTCTGTCACCAGCCAGTTAGTAAGTTGAGTGTTGGTGTCCGTCACCAGCCAGCCAGTAAGCTGAGTGTTTATGTCCGTCGCCAGGTCAGTTAGTAAGTTGAGTGTTTAGGTCTGTCACCAGCCAGTCAGTAAGTTGAGTGTTCATGGTCGTCACCAGTCAGCCAGTAAGCTGAGTGTTTATGTCCGTCGCCAGGTCAGTTAGTAAGTTGAGTGTTTAGGTCTGTCACCAGTCAGTTAGTAAGTTGAGTGTTGGTGTCCGTCACCAGCCAGCCAGTAAGTTGAGTGTTTATGTCCGTCACCCGGCCAGACAGTAAGTTAAGTATTTAGGTTCGTCACCAGCCAGACAGTAAGTTGAGTGTTTATGTCCATCACCCGGTCGGTCAGTAAGTTGAGTGTTTATGTCCATCACCAGCCAGCCAGTAAGTTGAGTGTTTATGTCCGTCACCAGCCAATCAGTAGCCTAAGTTGAGTGTTTATGTCTGTCACCTTTTCACCTCGTAACTTGGCTATGGTCGTCACATGGCTATTTCCAAGCACATAATATAAACTTCCCATACAGTAGTAATACAGAGTCTGGGATATTTGCCATATTATAAATTCCAGTTGAATTTCTTTTTCGGTGTTAATTTGTGTTTTCATCATACTCTCTAAACTATGTGTCTCTAGTATGCACTTAGACATGCATAGATACACATGCTCACACATAGCCAGCAGCCAAGTGACATATAGCCATCTGGTCTACAACCTATGGCTCATTCGGTCTAGCTCGAAACTCAGAGGTACTGGGTTTGAATCAAAGCCTGGTCGGATGTTTGTCATTGATGTTTTGATTGTTTAGTGCTATATATAATACAGTCCACCATAAAAAAAACTTTGAAATGAGAGTAGGGTATATAGTGCTGACTACGGGCTTTCTTCAGTCGCGATATTGCTATAAAGTAATATGCATTCACTTACCTGGTGTGTAACCACAGTAATGTCAAGTTGGTAGTTTTTAACAGTATCTTACCTAGAACCCCCTGCACAGGTTTTAAACTGTGTTTGTTGAGTACATAGCATGACACATCGCTCACCAAAGTAATTTCATTCATTTAATTGTTCTGTGCTACAGCGCAGTTGCTGATAAAATCGTAATTGGTGGTAGATCAAAATATATTTTTTTAGCTTAGGTGTGGAATGTTATCCAACAGATTAGGTTCACTGTACGTAAGGTAAGTAAGTATCAATATTCCCATGCACAATGGAAAAAAAGTTGAAATTGTTGAAAAATCAACATTTCTCTACTTTAAAATGTTGGGTATTGAAGTTTTTTTACATAATTATTTATATGTGGCGATTTGAAGGCAAACTCCCGTATCAGTGCAGGCACTGCCAGTGCAGATTCACTACGCTATGTTAACCGTAGAAGCCTTGAAACAACCAGCAATAGAGTGTTAGACATTATGTGTCTCACGTGGGCTGAATGGAGTTATACCCTTTCCAATTCTTACTCTGGGGACTATCTGACCCGAGGATAGCGAAACCGCTTTTGAACGTTACTGGACGTCTGGGCATGCCTGGGGGTAAATTCCTACTAGATATACCCAGAACCCCTTATTGGGCGAGTGAAGGAAGACCCCACCCTCACGTCATCATCTGTAAATCATTCATCTTATCAATGGAATGCACTGGTTTTTTTGTATTACAGTGTCACTTAGATGACCATTAGTGTGACGTAAATCTACATTTTACTACAACTACTCAAGGCAAGTGTTTTCAAACTATTCATATTGAATTAATACACAATAGAAGTTTACGTGGTTTTATCAGGAATTGAGCACCTGACAAAAAATGTTGCATTTAAAGAAGTGCTTAACTCTTTAAGCCCTCACGATGCATTAAAGCATCATTTTACATACCTGAAAACAGGTGTAATTTTCCTACAAACAAGGGTTTTAGAATGAAAATTTCCATGAAACTGGCTTTCCAATACATGGCAATTTCATACGATTTTTAAACCACATCAAATCATCATCATCCACTACAAGTCGAGAATTGCGACAGCAATTCGCGGCTTGTAGTGGATGAAGATGACAATGGTAAACTCAGGCTTGAAAGAGTTTAATGAAGTAGTGTAACCCAACTTGCCCGACAATCTGCCACCTGGTGAGACTCTATGATAACGGGTAATAAGTCTTAACGCATAACCCGGTCATGGCCATGTAGCATTCTTTTTAAATGACTTTCAATCTACAAATACATATTTATTTACCTTGGTCGTGTTGTCCTGAAACATTCATGAGCTCCTGGATGAAAGTAAGCACACCCTCCTGGATTGCTGGGTTTACATCCAGAGTCACTCTCAAACTCCCCACCAAGATGTACAGACATCTGACGAGTGTCACAAGGACAGGGTGTAGTGTCTACAGGGGCCGGGTCAGCTACTTGTTCAGCAGACCAGGCCAAACATTTGTCCTCAAATAATTTAGTCTTCACTTGTTGGAAGAGACCCTAGAAAAAAGAATGTGAGCAACAGACCGATCAAATCAATCAATCAATCAATCAGCAAATCCATTGGTAAGCTAGTCAGCCAGCTGGCAAGCCATCTACGCCTTTTAATCTGTAGCATATATTATTAACAGCATGTTTCTCCAAATTTGAGGGATATTGTAACTAATATTACCATATTCAAGTGTTTTATACTGTCAATCTAGTCTGAAAAAAATGTCATCATGTATGTATATTTGCTTTAGTCGCTTAAGCAAATGCTGTTATCTAACCTGTATATCATTTATTGTTCCAATCAAATTATCTGTCACATCTTGTAAAATCTGAGTTCCCTTGGACCAAACTGCATCAAAGAAGTCCACCAAACCCCTCTTTGTTCTCTTAAGTGAAGACATATCTTTCTTTCTACGTCCAGAGTGTTGAGATAAAGCCTCCAGTAAATATTCATACATACACAAGTCCATATACCAGTCACATGCATGTATGTCTGACCACAAGCTAATGCCATCACTGGAGCAGACACATATAAAAACATTTAATTCACCAGATTATATGGTTGTGATCGATATGATTCGATCAGAACGCAGTGAGTAAACATAACCCCGGTGTGGTCACTAATTATCTGGAAGGGGGGGGGGGGGTTGACTGACCACTTCAGCTAATCGCGAAACAAACGTGGCTCATCAACCTTATCAATTCAACAGCTTATCAACTATTTAATTATTATTCTACTGTTGTTTTACTAGGCTACACGTGTCGTTTCAGCGACATAATTATCAATTAGAGAAATGACACAGAAAACAGACTGTATTATCAAGGACTTTTTCGACCATCACAGGGTAACTGGGAATAAGAGAAAAATTAGAAATATCAATTTATGTTATAATTTTTCGTTATAATAAAAATTTATTTCATTCAGTCAATATTAAACTTTCACAAGTTAGCGTGACAATCACAACGATTAGATTACGTAACCATGGCCTACTGCAGTCACACACTTTAAAACCCAGTCCAAAAGTACATGAAATATTGATATGGTGAACAATATTTTGCAGGAACATAAATTCGTGCTCACGATCTTAGCGCGATAATTAATTCCATGCGAAATAAAAGTTTCCTACAGTATTTGGCTTTCACTATGACATAAATCATAACATTGTGAACTGAATTCGAACCAAAAGTGTTTCGTTTACCCACGAAATTGTATTTGTTTTACTATCAATTATTCCTCCATAAAATTAATTTGGTGTTGTTATGTTACTCACAGCATAGAGTTGGGTGTATTGGATCTGATGCGCACAGCGGCCGTTTCCACCCAGTAGACGGGGTTAGTTTGCAGCAGTCGACCAGGTATCTGTGTTGAGCCATCATTAGCTGTAGACAACTCAAGGGGAATAAACTGTACAATCAGCTCAGTGCCATTTTTCCTGAAGAAATGAAAAGCCATTCATCTTAATAATCACTTTTACCAACAGTCCGCCTAGCAAGCATTCATAAGAAAACATTCATCTTAGCAATCACCTTTACCAACAGGCTCTTATACACGTCTACTGCTCTGTTAAAATATACTCTTTTATTGGCCTCAAATTTATTTCTGAAGTCAGATCTTCGCTTCTGATCATGTACATATTTTTTCTAGAATGATACGTACAGTATTTTTTTAAGACTATTCATCAACATTTGAGAACCGTTTCCCCAGACGACACAGTAATAATAATAAAATGAGGCATTATATAATTATTGTATAATAACTCTCTGACAAAGTGGAAAATAACGTTTAATCTGTCGGTAGCTGGATACACCCATCTCAGTGACTGAAGTCGCAGCCAGACATGTGATCTATCACATGCAATCTATTACTATTACTATTACTTTTAAATTATCCTATTACTATTACAATCTTTGAGTTATTACATTATTTTGTCAATTTGAGTTATACTACTATCACTGTTACTATTCCATCTATTACTATTACAATAACTTTTCTTCGCCATTTCCAAAAAACAACAAGCTATATTGTTATCATACATTTCCCACACCGTTATACATGTTATAATAATAAACACCTAATCTTACAAATTTGATTATTTATAAATAAAACTTAAAGGAACTCCTTGGGATGAGAATGTTATGAAGCTATATAGCCTACTGATCTTAAATAAAATACAAAAACGTAAAAAAAAACAATGTTAAAGCACCGAAAAAGACGAAACTAGCTTTATTTCCAAGACGTATATTGTCATGTAAACAAGTTTGTTCACACCATACAGCACATCAGACCTCAGACCCCACAGTATCGATTGTCTGCTCAAAGCTGGGCTGACATTGTGGCCCAAAGCTGTAGGAACATTCAAAAATCTTTTAGCAGGTGTTTAGGTATACAAGAAAATTGCTTGGGTTTTGAAAGGATTCATAGAAATGTTGATAAAAAATATTTTTAAGAAGCTAAAAAACTAAAAAATAAAATCATGATCTGTGGGATACACTACTTAACTACAAAATTAAAAACAAAAATTGATGTCATCCCGAGTAGCCACCTTAGGTATATTTTAATTATTTTGATGTATAGTTGGCATTTGTTTAGATGATAAAACTGTGCGTACTCCATATCGGCTTAAAATACTTAGTTGTATCTACAGATCTGGATAAGCAATATATTAGCTAGACAATGAAATGTTTATTTTAAGATAGCTAAACATTGTGCAATAAAATATAATGGTTGTTTCTAGAAATTATATGTTCAATAATATGCTTGAATTTGTTTTTGGCGTTGAACAATTTAGGTTAAATATAAATGCATGAAGCGTTGACCCAGTGGTGGTTTAATGTTGGCAATTAAAAAAATTTCTTTCAACGTCTATGTTTGTTTGACAGACACTTGACCAAGGCCCTTGCTCTGTCGATAAGAACCAAAAGAGCAAAAATGTTTGACCAAGCCAATGGCCTGTTTTAGATTTGATGTTATAGTCCAGTTGCAAATGACATTTTGTAGCTCAAGCGTGTTTCGCGGTATGGACGATTTTTTATGGTTGATTCTGGTTCTAGGGGATGTCCTGAGCAGGAATCAGCGGCACCCTTGGGCGGACTTTTTTTAGGACAAAAACAAAATGGCCGCCAGATATTTCAAGGTCAAATATATATTTTTTAACAAATCAAGCCAGGAACAAGTGTAATACTTCGTTTTCATGTGATTTTGACTGGGCAATCCATTTATTGTATTACTTTTATGACTGAAGGTCATCGTCAAGGCCAAAAAGTCAATTTCTAGGTCAAATAAGCAAAAAATACCATCTGTAACACATACAGCTAGGAACATGTGCAATACCTCTTTTGCATGGGATTTTGTCTGAAAATGCATTTATGTTATTATTTTGTTGATCTTCAACGAAAAAGTGTTAAAAGTGATGTAGATGCATCAAAGTTTGATAGAGAGGCGATAAAAGGTGCTACAGATGCGTTAAATGACGATGGAAATGTGTTGAAGGGCCATTGTGAGGCGTTAAATGGTGATGGGAAAATGGTGGATGGCGATGGGAAGGTGGTAAAGGGTGACGAGGAGTCGCTAGAGGGCGACCATGAAACGTTAAGCGACGATGGAAAAGCGCTAAAGGGTAATGGGGAAGAGTTAAAGTGTGATGGATAGGTGTGTGAGGATGAGGAGAAGGAGTTTAAGATGTTGGAGAGTTGCTAAAGGGCAACAGATAAGAGTTATATGGTGACGCAGATGCCAAAAGGTGACAGAAAAGTGATAAAAGTTGATGGATATGTATTAAAGAATGATGGTGAGATGCTAACAGGCGCTGCAGCTGCGTTAAATGGCGATGGAAGGCGATAGAAGCGAGGAGGCGTTGAAGGGCAATGAGGAGGCATTGAAGGGCAACGAGGAGGTGCTAAGGGGAGAAGGAATGGCGTTAAAAAGCGAAGGAGAGGCATTAAAAGGTAGCGGGATGGCATGAAAGGGCTATTGAACGGCGTTAGAGGGTGACGAGGAAGCAATAAATGACAGCGAAAGTACGTTAACAGGTGATGGGGTGGTGCTGGAGGGCGATGGATAGGTGTTTAAAAGTGATAAGAAGGCGTTAAAGATGATGGAGAATCGCTAAAGAGCAACTGAGAAGAATTAAATGATGACAGTGAGACGTCAGAGAGTGACGGAAAGGCATTTAAAGGCCAAGAAAAAGCTTTAAAGGTTGATGGAGATGCACTAAAGGTTGATGGAAAGACGTTAAAAGGCGCTGATGCAGATGCGTTAAATGGTGATGCTAAGGCGTTAAAGGGCGATGGAAAGGGGGTAGATGGTTATGAAAAGGCGTTAAATGGCAATGGGAAGCCATAAAAGGCGATGAGGAGGCGTTAATAATGCAGCGGCCAGGAGGGTGAAAAAAAAGTGAACCCCTCCCCACGGTAGAACAAAGAAAAAACATATTTTTTTTATTCAGTGATATATCGGGGGTACAAAATGGATGGTTGTGAAAAAAATATTTGAGGCGTTGCCATGGTTACGGCATTATTCCAACACAGTCTCTTTTGCGAAATTGACGCCATTTTGCGCAAGCTGAAGTGATAAAAGACATGTAAGTGGCATCAGCGATTTGGGACGAGCTAAATATGTAGCAGTTATGATCATTGATACATTTCTGCATTAAAAAATATATTTTACTTAAGCATGATTATATTTTATTACGCTCTTATTTCACATAATGTGTGGAATATCCAGTGTGTTTTTGCTTAAAAGTTATATCTTAAACTGGTGGAAATTCAAGAAAAAAATATGCTGACCAATATTTAGAAAATAGGTTAAATAATGCTGAGTTAAATATCACAATGTACATTGCCGTATATCACTTGATTGAATACCTGACAAAAAGTAGTTAAAATATAATTTTAATTTTCAAGGTCGTCCAAGGTTAAATAACAAAATGACTGCATCCGGAATCAGTGAAATATTATAACTTTCAGCGTTCTGAAATCGTACGACCAGATTGTTATGTAGTATATCTTTCTGATTAGTTCAATTTGGACCTTATCTTTAATAGAACTATTTCTAATGTCGTACAAATATCACAGAAAACGACCTCCCATTTCTGAAATTAATTGGATTATTCAAGGTCATCATAAAGGTCAAAAGGTCAATGTTGGGGTCAAGTGAGTGAAAATATCATTTTTGAACAAATAAAGCTGGGAGCATGTGTAATACCTCTTTCTCGTGTGATTTTGAGTGGAAAAATCCATTTATAGCCTTATTTTTGTACAAATATCACAGAAAACGACCTCCCATTTCTGAAATTAATTGAATTATTCAGGGTCATCTTCAAGGTCAAAAGGTCAATTTGAGGGTCAAGTGAGTAAAAATATCATTTTTGAACAAATAAAGCTGGGAGCATGTGTAATACCTCTTTTTCGTGTGATTTTGAGTGGGAAAATCCATTTATAGCCTTATTTTTGTGATTCAAGGTTATCTTCAAGGTCATATGCAAGGGCAATTTCAATTCAAGGTCATGAAAATGTCTATTCCGTGGTCAAAAATGTAAAAGTATGATTTTTAACAAAAACAAATAGCCGTTTTGATATCATCTTGACTGAATAATCTATTTCAGCTACTATTTTGCTGATTAAAGAGGCCATTTTCAAAAGGCCAATGTGTCAATTTCTAGGTTAGGTAATCGAAAATATGATTTTTAACAAATAGATCTAGGTACAAGTCATACATCTTGATGTGATCATCTACGTCAAATGGACAATTCCAAGGCTAAATATGATTTTAACGGACAATACAGTGCATAATAAACTTCCTCTTCGAAAATTCGTAAATAATTTAAAATAATTATTTCCTTTTTCGAAATAAAATGAAATTGCTTTAACTTCTTTTTTTCTTTAGAATGGAAAAAACTAACAAAAATGTTTTTGCTTTAAAGAAAATAATTTTCGTTTTTGATAACGAAAAGAAAAATAATTCTTCAATATTCTTTTCTGAGAAAATAATTTTTGTTGTTTGTAACAAAAAGTAGAAAAATGAGAACAAAACCGGAAGATACAAATATGCAGCGACCGCAAACGACTGCCAACGGTCACTTAGTCACACATATCCACCTCATCTTATCCTTGAAAATTCGTTAAAATGACAATTCGTGCAACTAAGTATTCGCGAAAAAGAAAAAAGAAGAATTCTTTTTAAATGTTTTTTATGAATTTTTTTTTACGAAAAAAACACGACAATTCTTCACAAATTTTGGAGAAAGTCTTTTATTTACTGTAATGTATTTTCCACAAATTGGAACACACGTAATGCATTGTTTTAGTGTGATTTTGACTGGATAATCACATTTTGGCAGAGTTTTGTTGATTTAACATCATCGAAGTGAAATTGTCAGGCAACGGAAAAGCATTATAGGTCGATGGGGAGGCATTAAAAGGTGAAAATAAGGCATTAAGGGACAATGGGGGGCGTTAGAGCCGGCGCCGAGGCGTTAAGGGGCAAAGAAGAGGCGTTAAAGTGTGACCCGATGCATTAAAAGGTGGTGGGAAGGCATTAAAGGGCTATGGAACGGAGCTACACGTCGACCAGGAAGCATGAACTAACAATGGAGGTGTGGTAACGGTCGATGGGGAGGCGTTGAAGGGTAATGCGTGGAGGTCTAAGAGCGAGGAGAAAGCGTTAAAGACAAAGGAGTGTCGCTAAAGGGCAACAGAGAAGAATTAAATGGTGACAGAGAGACGTCAGAGAGTGACGGAAAGGCGTTAAAAGGCCAAGAAAAAGCGTTAAAGGTTGATGGAGGTGCACTAAAGGTTGATGGAAAGACGTTAAAAAGCGCTGATGCAGATGCGTCAAATGGTGATGCTAAGGCGTTAAAGGGCGATGGAAAGGGGGTAGATGGTTATGAAAAGGCGTTAAATGGCAATGGGAAGCCATAAAAGGCGATGAGGAGGCGTTAATAAATTGCTCCAAAAAGGTGTTAAGGGGCGACAGAAAAAATATGAAGGGGTAGATGGTTATGAAAAGGCGTTAAATGGCAATGGGAAGCCATAAAAGGCGATGAGGAGGCGTTAATAAATTGCTCCAAAAAGGTGTTAAGGGGCGACAGAAAAAATATGAAGGTCGCCCCAAAAGCATTGAAGGACAATGGGAGGCGTGAGAGACATCAAAGAGGAGTTAAAGAGCAATAGAGAGGCGTTCAGGGCTAAGAAGGGGCATTAAATGGCGATGGAAAGGCCTTTAATTGCAACTAAGAGATTTTAAACTAAAACGACGTTCAGGACGAAGAGAGGCGTTAAAGGGCAGCCTTCAATTGCAATGAAGAGGTGTTGACCTAAAAGCTATAAAGACACATTCTTGTCTCCTTTTAGCCCATCTCCATAGCCTTTTATTGCCTCTCTGTCACCTTATAGCGCCCTTGGTCGCTCTGTAACGCCTCTTTTATCCCATTAACGCCTCCTTTGATATGCCTCCTCATTGCTCTTTAATGCCTTTTCATTTTCCTTTAGAGCCTTCTCATGGAATTTAATGCCTCCTCATGTACCGTTAAAGTTTTTCCTTCCCTCTTTAACACCTCTCTGGCAATTGCCCCACAATGCCTTAGAGCTCTTGAGCATGTTTAATTATTTTAAACTAACAGAATTAGATTATCCAGTCGAAATCAAACCCAACACAAGGTATTATACGTGCTAAATTTTTAGCATATATGTAAAAAATTATATTTGACCTTGAGGATGACTTCAAATCACCAAAGTAATAGAAAAAGACATTTTTCACTCTAAATCCCATGAAAAAAAAAATGTTTTTACACATGTTCTAGCTGAATCTGTTAAAAATCATATTCTCTTTGCTTGACCGTGAAATTTAGCTTTTGAACGTGAAGATGACTTTTTATCATCAAAATTGTTTCAGGAATAGATTATTAAGTAAAACATCACACCAAAAAGACATATTACACTTCTTCCTATTTTGTTTCTTAAAACTCATATTTTTATATTTTTGACTTGGAAATGACCTTTCAACCATGCAGATGATCTTGGATCAACAAAATAATACCATAAATATATTTTTCAGACAAAATCCCATGAAAAAGGGGTATTGCACATGTTCCTAGCTTTATTTGACAATTACTGACATTATTAACAAACATGCTCCGCTTACAACCAGAAAAATTCCTATCAGACAATCTTCTCCCTGGTATTCGATCGACATTAAGCTTGCAAAGCAAAAACGTAGAAAAGCAGAACGAAGATGGAATCACACTTGGTTGACTATTCATAGAGACATTTTCAAATACCATCGCCGCAAAGTGAAGCAGTGAATCTCTCTTCCGAGTTATTGATCACCTTCTCAAGCGAAAATCAGAGCCTAAACTTCCATCTTTCACATCAGCTGAAGATCTCTCAATTAGATTTGCAAATTATTTCTCGAATAAAATTACTAACATCCATACAGTGATACTTGAGAAACAAAAACAAGATGATTATGATTATGAACCATCTAGTGTGAATTAACCAAACTTGATCAGTTTGATACTTTATGTCCTGTAACAGTTGAAGAAATTTGCAAAACCATCATGTGCTGCCCCACAACATCTTGTGTGCTAGACCCACTTCCAACGCAATTGTTAAAAACAAATGTTGATATTTTATCACCTGTTATCACACGAATAGTCAATTTATCTCTAACCACTGGAAAATTTCCTTCTTCACAAATATCAGCAATAATAACTCCATTGCTAAAGAAGGTCTCACTCGATCCGGGATCATTGAAAAATTATCGTCCTGTGTCTAATCTAACATTTGTTGCAAAATTACTTGAGAGAATTGTAGCAAAACAACTGCATGATCATCTTTTACAACACCAGCTGTAAGAGAAGCACCAGTCAGCATATCGGAAACGCCATAGCACTGAAACGGCATTAACACGTGTTCAAGATGACATTTTGAGAGCTATGAATGACAGTAAGGCGACAGTCTTGGTGTTACTTGATGTCTCTGCATATTTTGACACCGTTGACCATAATTTCTTGTTGGATAGATTAAGCAGTGTGGTAGTTCAGGTACATCTCAGTCTTGGTTCAAATCTTACTTGGGAGATAGATCTCAAAAGGTTCACCTTCATGGAAACAGCTCAGCTTCGTCATCATTAAGATTCGGTGTTCTACAAGGGTCTGTGCTCGGTCCAATTTTATTCACGATCTATACCATCAACCCTGGGTGAGATATGTCGTCGTCGTGGTGTCCAATATCATCTCAATGCTGATGACACTCTGTATGTATCCTTTAAGGTTGGTGATACAGTGGATCTCTTGGAGGCTCAACGTCGAGTCGAGATGTGCATAGCTGAGATAAAAGCATGGATGGTGATGTTAAATGACGATAAAACAGAATTAGTTATCATAGCACCACCATATTTTCCTCATCGCAATAAGGTACCACTGTCTAGTGTGCAAGTGGGAGATAGTGGAATATCTAAATGTGCCCGTAACATCGGCGTAATGTTTGATCATCATATGGATATGACTACACAGGTCACTGGGATGTGTCAAGCAGCATAGTTCCAGCTCAGAAACATTAGATAAGTCAGATCCAGACTCACAAAACAGGCGACACTGAGGCTTGTTTGTTCTTTGGTGATGCCTCGCCTTGACTATGGTAACATTTCTCTCTATGGCATTTTCGAGGGCCTATTGGATAAATTGTAGAATGCTGCTGCAAGATTAGTTGTAAAGTGTTTACGCAGTGACCATATCACTCCTCATCTCCGTGATCTACACTGGCTACCAGTCAGATCCAGAATAAAGTACAAGATCTTTTTGACAACATACCGTGCTCTTCATAACGAAGCGCCGGCCTACATTTCTGAACTGCTGACTCCTTATAACCCACCAAGAACACTAAGATCTACCAATACGTCTCTGTTCACTGTGCCAACAACACACATGAAACACGGAGAAAGAGCATTCTCCTGTGCTGCTCCCAGGCTATGGAATGAAATGCCAATATCTATAAAAAACTGTCCCTCCACTACTACTTTCAACAATCTGTCAAGACTTATCTTTTTAATCGAGCCTATTTCTGATGCCTTATTGTTGACTGTTTAGAGCGCATGCGAACGACCGAAAAGGCTGATGTATGGCGCTATATCAAATGCTTTATATTATTATTATTATTATTATTTGTTAAAAATGGTAATTTTGCTTATTTGACCTTATAATTGACTTTTTGACCTTGAAGATGACCTTAAGTCATAAAAATAATAAAGTAAATGGATTGCCCACTCAAAATCACATGAAAATGAGGTATTACACTTGTTCCTGGCTTCATTTGTTTAAAAATTATATTTGCTCTGGGTGGTTTGATGGCCATTTTGTGCCAAAGTGGCACCCGGCCGATTTCTGCTCAGGACATCCCATAGTATCAGAATCAATCATAAAACAGCGTCCATACAGTTCGTCAAAATCCACTGGACTATTACGTCTCATTGACCACTAATACCGGTGATTAATGTGCTTTGCTCTCCACACATTAAGATATATAAACAAAGCCATTATTGCCCCCAACTGACACGCCTCCCAGCAAACATGATATGTTGCATTAATGCTGGCTCGCCTTCAGCATTGTTGGCCCAGTGAAAACACACTGTGTGTTTGGTATGTGCATATACACTATGGTCTTTCAGGGAACTAATACAAACCATCGTGTTATATATAATTACGCATTTGACCTGATAAATTATATACAAAATATCAATACAATTTTATATATATATAAATATAATTATTAAATCTTTTAGTGGTATAGGTTAAATTGGTGTGAATAATCTAGCAAAAATAGAACAAAGTATTATACAAGTAATAGACTTATCTATTACTATTACTATTACTTTCAATTTTTCGCGATCTTTTACTATTACAGTGAAATTGCTGCTATTACCTATTACTATTACATATTACTATTACCCCATCCCTGGTCGCACCCCACCCATCGACTGCATGTGTATCACAGCCTGCACAAGTCATTCCACATCTGGCTGTCTCACCTTCACCGCTCCTGATATGAAATGGTGAGTCATTTTTACAGAATCAAATCGAGACTGTCGGTTGAAATATTAGTGCTAAGTTAACTCAGGATACTGGACACTGCATGAATATGTTGTATCTGGGTGGTTTAGTGGAGTAGTAGTGCTAGCTCAGGATATGGGACACTGTATGGAGATGTAGTAGCTGGGTGGTTTACAGGAGTAGTAGTGCTAACTCAGGATATGGGACACTGTATGGAGATGTAGTAGCTGGGTGGTTTGCGGAGTAGTAGTGCTAACTCAGGATATGGGACACTGTATGGAGATGTAGTAGCTGGGTGGTTTGACGGAGTAGTAGTGCTAACTCAGGATATGGGACACTGTATGGAGATGTAGTAGCTGGGTGGTTTACAGGAGTAGTAGTGCTAACTCAGGATATGGGACACTGTATGGAGATGTAGTAGCTGGGTGGTTTAGCGGAGTAGTAGTGCTAACTCAGGCTATGGGACACTGTATGGAGATGTAGTAGCTGGGTGGTTTACATGAGTAGTAGTGCTAACTCAGGATATGGGACACTGTATGGAGATGTAGTAGCTGGGTGGTTTGACGGAGTAGTAGTGCTAACTCAGGATATGGGACACTGTATGGAGATGTAGTAGCTGGGTGGTTTGACGGAGTAGTAGTGCTAACTCAGGATATGGGACACTGTATGGAGATGTAGTAGCTGGGTGGTTTACATGAGTAGTAGTGCTAACTCAGGATATGGGACACTGTATGGAGATGTAGTAGCTGGGTGGTTTGACGGAGTAGTAGTGCTAACTCAGGATATGGGGCACTGTATGGAGATGTAGTAGCTGGGTGGTTTGACGGAGTAGTAGTGCTAACTCAGGATATGTGACACTGTATGGAGATGTAGTAGCTGGGTGTTTTGACGGAGTAGTAGTGCTAACTCAGGATATGGGACACTGTATAGAGATGTAGTAGCTGGGAGGTTTAGCAGAGTAGTAGTGTTAACTCAGGATATAGGACACTGTATGGAGATGTAGTAGCTGGGTGGTCTACAGGAGTAGTGGTGCTAACTCAGGATATGGGACACTGTATGGAGATGTAGTAGCTGGGTGGTCTACAGGAGTAGTAGTGCTAACTCAGGATATGGGACACTGTATGAAGATGTAGTAGCTGGGTAGTTTACAGGAGTAGTAGTGCTCACTCAGGATATGGGACACTGTATGGAGATGTAGTAGCTGGGTAGTTTAGCGGAGTAGTAGTGCTAACTCAGGATATGGGACACTGTATAGAGATGTAGTAGCTGGGTGGTTTAGCAGAGTAGTAGTGCTAACTCAGGATATGGGACACTGTATGGAGATGTAGTAGCTGGGTTATTTACAGGAGTAGTAGTGCTAACTCAGGATATGGCACACTGTATGGAGCTGGGTGGCTTAGCGGAGTAGTAGTGCTAGCTCAGGATATGGGACACTGTAAGGAGATGTAGTAGCTGGGTGGTCTACAGGAGTGGTAGTGCTAACTCAGGATATGGGACACTGTATGGAGATGTAGTAGCTGGGTGGTTTAGTGGAGTAGTAGTGCTAACTCAGGATATGGGACACTGTATGGAGATGTAGTAGCTGGGTGGTTTGACGGAGTAGTAGTGCTAACTCAGGATATGGGACACTGTATGGAGATGTAGTAGCTGGGTAGTTTACAGGAGTAGTAGTGCTAACTCAGGATATGGGACACTGTATGGAGATGTAGTAGCTGGGTGGTTTACAGGAGTAGTAGTGCTAACTCAGGATATGGGACACTGTATGGAGATGTAGTAGCTGGGTGGTTTAGCGGAGTAGTAGTGCTAACTCAGGATATGGGACACTGTATGGAGATGTAGTAGCTGGGCGGTTCACAGGAGTAGTAGTGCTAACTCAGGATATGGGACACTGTATGGAGATGTAGTAGCTGGGTACCCGGTTTAGCGGAGTAGTAGTGCTAACTCAGGATATGGGACACTGTATAGAGATGTAGTAGCTGAGTGGTTTAGCAGAGTAGTAGTGCTAACTCAGGATATGGGACACTGTATGGAGATGTAGTAGCTGGGTGGTTTAGCGGAGTAGTAGTGCTAACTCAGGATATGGGACACTGTATAGAGATGTAGTAGCTGGGTGGTTTAGCAGAGTAGTTGTGCTAACTCAGGATATGGGACACTGTATGGAGATGTAGTGGCTGGGTGGTTTAGCAGAGTAGTAGTGCTAACTCAGGATATGCGACACTGTATGGAAATGTAGTAGCTGGGTAGTTTACAGGAGTAGTAGTGCTAACTCAGGATATGGGACACTGTATGGAGATGTAGTAGCTGGGTGATTCACAAGAGTAGTAGTGCTAACTCAGGATATGGGACACTGTATAGAGATGTAGTAGCTGGGTGGTTTAGCGGAGTAGTAGTGCTAACTCAGGATATGGGACACTGTATGGAGATGTAGTAGCTGGGTGGTTTGACGGAGTAGTAGTGCTAACTCAGGATATGGGACACTGTATGGAGATGTAGTAGCTGGGTGGTTTGACGGAGTAGTAGTGCTAGCTCAGGATATGGGACACTGTATGGAGATGTAGTAGCTGGGTGGTTTACAGGAGTAGTAGTGCTAACTCAGGATATGGGACAGTGTATAGAGATGTAGTAGCAGGGTGGTTTAGCGGAGTAGTAGTGCTAACTCAGGATATGGGACACTGTATGGAGATGTAGTAGCTGGGTGGTTTACAGAAGTAGTAGTGCTAACTCAGGATATGGGACACTGTATGGAGATGTAGTAGCTGGGTGGTTTACAGGAGTAGTAGTGCTAACTCAGGATATGGGACACTGTATGGAGATGTAGTAGCTGGGTGGTTTACAGGAGTAGTAGTGCTAACTCAGGATATGGGACACTGTATGATGATGTAGTAGCTGGGTGGTTTAGCGGAGTAGTAGTGCTAACTCAGGATATGGGACACTGTATGGAGATGTAGTAGGTGGGTGGTTTGCGGAGTAGTAGTGCTAACTCAGGATATGGGACACTGTATGGAGATGTAGTAGCTGGGTGGTTTACAGAAGTAGTAGTGCTAACTCAGGATATGGGACACTGTATGGAGATGTAGTAGCTGGGTGGTTTAGTGGAGTAGTAGTGCTAACTCAGGATATGGGACACTGTATGGAGATGTAGTAGCTGGGTGGTTTAGTAGAGTAGTAGTGCTAACTCAGGATATGGGACACTGTATGGAGATGTAGTAGCTGGGTTATTTACAGGAGTAGTAGTGCTAACTCAGGATATGGGACACTGTATGGAGATGTAGTAGCTGGGTGGTTCACAGGAGTAGTAGTGCTAACTCAGGATATGGGACACTGTATGGAGATGTTGTAGCTGGGTGGTTTACAGGAGTAGTAGTGCTAACTCAGGATATGGGACACTGTATGGAGATGTAGTAGCTGGGTGGTTTACAGGAGTAGTAGTGCTAACTCAGGATATGGGACACTGTATGGAGATGTAGTAGCTGGGTGGTTTACAAGAGTAGTAGTGCTAACTCAGGATATGGGACACTGTATGGAGATGTAGTGGCTGGGTGGTTTACAGGAGTAGTAGTGCTAACTCGGGATATGGGACACTGTATGGAGATGTAGTAGCTGGGTGGTTTACAGGAGTAGTAGTGCTAACTCAGGATATGGGACTCTGTATGGAGATGTAGTAGCTGGGTAGTTTACAGGAGTAGTAGTGCTAACTCAGGATATGGGACACTGTAAGGAGATGTAGTAGCTGGGTGGTTTAGTCGAGTAGTAGTGCTAACTCAGGATATGGGACACTGTATAGAGATGTAGGAGCTGGGCGGTTTAGTAGAGTAGAAGTGCTAACTCAGGATATGGGACACTGTATGGAGATGTAGTAGCTGGGTGGTTTAGCGGAGTAGTAGTGCTAACTCAGGATATGGGACACTGTATAGAGATGTAGTAGCTGGGTGGTTTAGCGGAGTTGTAGTGCTAACTCAGGATATGGGACACTGTATGGAGATGTAGTAGCTGGGTGGTTTGCGGAGTAGTAGTGCTAACTCAGGATATGGGACACTGTATGGAGATGTAGTAGCTGGGTGGTTTAGCGGAGTAGTAGTGCTAACTCAGGATATGGGACACTGTATGGAGATGTAGTAGCTGGGTGGTTTGCGGAGTAGTAGTGCTAACTCAGGATATGGGACACTGTATGGAGATGTAGTAGCTGTAGCAGTATTTTGTGCACCACCTAGGAGGGGATTTAGATTGGATTAACGACGCTCACTGGGAACTGGTCTTCAGTAAATTGTATTTCAAGTAGCCTGTTTCTCACTGATATCACGCAATGAATTCTACAAAGTCATCGATCAAAACTAGTATTGTGCATTGATATACATAATTCTGCGCTATTGAGTAGGCCTACACTGCATTCGCGTCTGGACAGATATACATCTGCTGTCAGTCTCAGCTTTGAACGCTATCTTTAAACCAGGACAGCGTCAATGATCGACAGTCCCAGCTGTCTAATTGTAGGCAGGTTCATGAAGTAGACAAGCACGCTCAATATTACACTTAGGTGTTTCAAGGGGTTTACCGTGGAAAGTTCAATGGACTGATGACTGATTGTAATGGTCCACATAGTTGTATACAGGAAGCATAGTATTATACAGTTGGTGAACTTACATGTTGGAAGAGTTATGTTGTGTTAGCCTGACTTGTTTCGGATTTATCAATATCCCTACATAATTATAAAGTTGGATGCTTTGAATAGCACAGGAACAATACCACAACACCACAAAACAGCAACTATTAAACATGTATCTGTCTTTGATGGTGAGATGGTTAAACTACCAGTCAGCAAGTGCTTGAGAAAATGTAACTTTGTGTCGCTTCCTTTAGTTGACATACAATAGCACAACAACAAGTAACAATTACACTTACTGAAATGCAAAGAGTTCAATGTCAACTAATTGACTGTCTATGGCAGCACTGTTCCAGATCAAGTTTATAGGGGAATCTCCAGGTTCATAGTTTGTATTCTTCTGCACGGATATTCCGAATTCATTAGCTGAAACAAACAAAAATAATATTTCATTTGAAGCTTCAATTGGCATTTATACATACTCACATACAAGTAGTGTCAGATGAAGGAGAAAGGGTTGTGACTCTTTGGTAAAGCGTCTGACCACCTCGCCAGTCATGCATGCGTCCCGGGTTCGAGCCCCGGGGCTCCTGCATGGAGAATATCAGAGAAATATCGTTGTCTCTCCCTTCCCAATGTGACTAAGCGATCACGTTAATGCGATCACGTTGAAACCAGTGTATCAACTTGAATTTTGCGCAGAGCCACGCGCTGCACGCTCCTTCACATGTCAGATGAAATGTGAGAACCTCGCGCTGTTAGTGCATATATATAAGTAGTAGAGACAAGGGCTAGTATGTTGGATGGAAAGGTAGAACATGTGAAATGTGAGGATGCTTGTTTCACTGATTATGACGTAAGGGAAATAAATTATCATGACTAGACTTACATCAACAGTCATACAGAATTATTGTCATAATTATGTTTGGGCTATGCCCAAACATGTTGATTTAGCAATGGATCTTTCTCATTTGTATTATTCTCAGCACACATTTCTCCCTGAGTTCCTACTCAAACCATGGCACAGTGATCCTTAGATATTGAGGTGTGCCATGATTTTTTTAAGAATTCGCAGTTGTTCTTCCAGATTTATTCGGGATTTTCTGGATTACTGTATGAATCAATGTGAAATTTTGATGGGCTATTTCTCCTTGAGTTTTAACCAATCGACTTCAAACCTTTGGACAATGATCCTTAAGGTATTGAAGCTTTATGCTATGACTTTTTTTAGGAATTCATATTTATTCTTCTGGATTTATTCAGGATTTACTGGATGACTATGTGGATCGATGTCGATTGAATAATGTTCATGTCTTGTGGACCCCCATTCATTGGATTCTTGACCAGTCAATATAATTCGGGCCTTTTGTTTTAGGCGACTACATACCGACACCCTTTGAGCACCCCTACATATAATAATTAAAATGCATAAATTCAGAAATGTTTTAATGCCGGGCCGGCGTCGCAGACAGTGACCCAGTATTGAACTAAAATTGCGTGTTTGGGGACAATGTTGGTTTAATGATGTACATGTCGTGTGATTCTCCATACATTGCTTGAATAAAAACAGGAGGGTGAACAGGGTTCCCCCATGTGAAGAATGACTCCACTCTTTTGTCCCTACATTTCATAATAAGAATACAACCAATGATGTTTCAATTCAAGGCCAGCGTCGCAGACAGTGGCCCAGTGTTGGACCAATATTGTGTATTTGGTGTGGACAGTTTAAACATATTAAATGCTACATCTGACAATAGAAATAACAGTTGCAATTCAGTTCAAACACAAAACGTTGAGTTAATGTTGTTAGAGATCAAGTTCGAAGAAATAATGTTAACATACAGCTATTAACATAATGTGTTTTGTAAATGTGATGCGTAGCAAACGTGAATTATAGTCGTTTTTTGTTCAGAATGATACGACACACAGCTCAATAAGCACCCCTTCACATTTAAAAGAATCTGGCAAAACTCAATGACCTTGGCCTCCTTTGTTTTCTCCGAGCTGGCTAATACAATGAAGTATGGGGGAGGGGGTCTTACATAACCCTGTTTTCACTGAGTGACGTCACTGCTTTCACAGAATGAAGTATGGGGAGGGGGTGTTATATAACCTTGTTTTCACCGAGTGACGTCACTGCGTTTCACAGGATACAATGAACAAGGTGTGAACATTTATATGTCAAATATCACAGGTATGTCCATTATCAATTACATTTTTATGTTTATTTCCCAATAGCTGTACCTTATAACATTACCTTGATTACTATTTATAGTAATAGCAATTAATTTATTTCGTGTGGAAAATATATATCTAT
>OZ024917.1:73177171-73369279 GCA_964017125.1 Flabesymbios commensalis
AAAAATGTGAAGTACGGATGGATGTTGCAACTGTAGGCCTGCAGCGTTTACGTCGATTTGTAAGAAAGAGGTGGGGAGACCATCTGGGATATGCAAATTAGTTAATTTTTGAAGATCTGATGAATAATGGCGAACGTAGAGCGTTTACGTCAATTTGAAAAGAAGAACCAGGGCGGCCATCTAGGATATGCAAATTAGCTGATTTTCGAGCGCAACCAGGGTAATCCATCAGAGAGTGTTCAGAGAAAAAAATCGTGAAGATCGGATGAATATTCACGACCGTAGAGCGTTTACGGCGATTTGTAAGGAAAAGCTGGGGCGGCCATCTTGGATATGCAAATTAACTAATAATAATAATAGACAGCACTTAAACAATAAGTCCCCACCACATAGTGGGGGGGAGACTTAATGATAGAAATAAATGTCATGTGCAAATAAATAGTCTCTGTATCATAAAATAAGGACACTAAATGTTTATTTTGAAATTTGTAGTCACCTTGGGATGGAAATAAAGGGGCAATTCACACCTGAAGGTGAAGGAAAAATATTTGCATGAGTATTAATGTTAATGTTAACACTTAACCGTTCAGAATTTTTTTTATATGTTTCGTCTGTAATTTTAGCATGACACTGGCATAATGCTGTTTCTGCCTCTTAAATGCTGCCCAACCGTAAGCCAGGAACGTTCTGTGTTGTCTGTTGTAGTTTGGTCCGCTTCGGTAGCTTATATACAATCACATTGGCCGTCTTGTGTAATGGTAATATCCATATATTTGGTTTCGTCTAATAAAAAACAAGGAAAATAGCAAGTGTAAATTTGATGTTGCATAACATATTATATGTGATATGGTAAATGGAATACACAATACAATATTATTTTTATATCCATATTATGTAGCACCACAATTGCGATAATATTTGGCGTATTGTTGTATTCTGTAACAATTATTTAACCTTTTTAAAGACCGCTAAAATAAATAATTAAAATAAGCATCCACTTGAAGTTGTGTCTCGATACCTCGATACACAACTTCAATGGTTAAGACATCTGATATTTGTATAAGATAAAACAATTGCGAATCTTGATGTTCAGACACTCATTGCGTTCCCAATAACTTTAAACGGCTAATAAAATAGGCGTGCAGCTGGAGGGGCAAAATTTCGATTTTAATTCTCATTCATGTACATGGATAAAAAAGCCTATCTACTAGTAAAATGTCCGCTCTTTCCAGCTATGCCTGCTGTGGAGATGTCACTGGCTGCGTTATTGGTGAAATTTTAGTTTGAAGACACCTACCCTCAAAAAATAAATACAAATCGTTAACAACAGAAATAGTCGTACAAAGCTGATCTAACACGGAAATGATTGGTACTCTGAGGTTTTATAGTACTTTTTGACGTGCTATTTCCGTCGTATGCCAGATTGGCGTGCTTGAACTTTTTTTACAATTGGCATAAATCCAAGATGGCCGCCATTTTTACTAAAAAAACAATTATTGTGTCATACTTGGGTGTTTTTTGCATTTTAGTTTGATATTAAAACGGATCAAAAGGAAATATAGTCCTGATTAGCTGATTAGAAGTCAACCTCACAGCGCGCGGATAGACTTTAGACGTCAGAATCTGACGTCTGTGGACGTCAGATTTTGACGTCTAAAGTCGATCCCCGCACTGTGAGAGTGAAAATATATATAATGGCCATATATATAACATAGGTATTCAAATGAAGCGGAAAGAGCTAACTAAGACATTTATGATGATTTTAAATTAAAAAAAACCTTTTGGCCTCCATGGTTTATACAGAAGTATTTCAGCGCTTCAAGGGTTAATTACATATACAACATATATAAATTGAAGAGAGTGTCATGTTCATTGGATAAATATACATTTAAAGTTGAATAAATTGTCCTTTTTTATATATTAAATATGTAAGTGTTGTTTGTCTAATGAGTATTTTTGTATTTTTGTTTGTACTTCAATTGTAGTGCTAACAATCATAAATTCGTTTGTTTTAACATTTACTGTTATAATTCAAAACAATCAGCTATTTGATGCTTCAATCCTGTTTTTATGACTTGTCACATTGAGTTATTTTTCACTAGTTTAATTGTTATTATTGTTATTATATCTAATATATATTTGTTCCACTGAATTTATCAGGATACATAAACGATATTGCTACTGTTTTTTAACATTCTTTTGCAAAAAATACATCTAAAAAAGGTGATCTTTCACCGCTTATATAGTATGAATTAATTTGTGACAAATAAAAAAAGTTGCCACGAGATGGGGCACAAGTGTTTCCTTATATGGGGTGATTGGCTATCATGTGACCCTATGAGAGGGTCACATGATATCCAATCACCCTATATAAGAACATAATTATTCCTACCATATAAGGGGTGATAGATCACCTTTAAATCACCGAAAAAATGGAGGATTTCCTGCAGCACCGCAAAGTGTTTAAATCCCTAATCGGATACTTATTACATTCAACATTTATGACTTAAATCTTATAGCACTTACTTTCTGTTGTCTGTCCACTGAATTGTATTTTTTCCGTGTACCTATTGAAATCCGAGGCCAGACATCTTAAGTATGAGGGATCACACCCTCCCTCGCATCCAAACACAAGGTAGGGGTCAACATTCGCATACGTCACCCCATCATCTTTATACTTAAATGACTTTTCCCCAGCATGCACACGATGTGGCACACGATCACAGCCTGAAAAGGAAAGGAGGTTACGTAGCCAAGAGAAAGAGGGAGGGAGTGGAAGAATTGTAAACATATTAATTGTATTACAAGAAAATAAACGTAATCAAATCATACCGTGGACTTCTGCGGAGCTACCTGCAAAACATTATAAAAAAAAATACAATTTAAAGTACAGATCAAGAATTATATAACTTGTTTTCATATGGGTAGAAAACGAAGATAAGTCTAAATAAATATAATTATGTTACTAGATGGATAGAAGTATGTAATATGCATTATGATGAAAATGTGTAAAACACATAAGTTATTTATTATATGTTCTTTATTCCCATATTTTTGTCAACACCAGGCTGTTTTATCATTAAAGATTATGTCACTCACTCACTCACTCACTCACTCACTCACTCACTCACTCACTCACTCACTCACTAACACACTCTCTCATTCACTCACTCAGTCACTCACACTCACTCAACTTAACAAAGATACAAATATGCTAATGTATCACATTAAACACATATTTCATCCAATGACATACAATACCACAAATGAAATAGTTTAAATATGTATTATATGAAAAAGATAGAATACTGCATAGGATACACATATATAAAATGATATACAAGAATGAATGTGTATAAATACAATACTCACAACGACAGGTTTTGTGAATGGTCTGCTCGATGGAGAATTCATGACCGTCTAAAACACATGATTAGTAAAAATATAGTTTACAGGCTAGAAAATTGAAATGAACTGAATGGGGTTTTAGGCCACCTCTGTGCACATATCGGCTAAACTGGCCCAGGAGAATATTCTGAGGATGGTGATATGAATAAGATGACACTGTCCTACAGACACAGAATTCAGGCTAGATAAGTTCACTGTGCTACAAATATAGAGCAGCCTCACCAAGCTACAAATATAAAGGAGACCCACTTTGCTACACACATAAAATATGCTCACCATGCTACAAATATAAAGGATGCTCACATTGCCGCGAATTTAAATGAGTCCAACCATACTACAAAATGCTACAAATATAAAGGATACCCACCAAGCTATAAATATAAATTTCAGATAGGTTCACTATGCTACAAATATAAAGGATACCCACCAAGCTATAAATATAAAGTTCAGATAGGTTCACTATGATATAAATATAAAGGATACCCACCAAGCTATAAATATAAAGTTCAGATAGGTTCACTATGCTACAAATATAAAGGATACCCACCAAGCTATAAATATAAAGTTAAGATAGGTTCACTATGATATAAATATAAAGGATACCCACCAAGCTATAAATATAAAGTTCAGATAGGTTCACTATGCTATAAATATAAATGAGGCCCACCATGTTACAAAATATAAGGGAGACTCATCATATTACAAATAATAAAGAAGACAATCATGCTACAACTATAAAGGATAACCCACCTGCTCACTCACAAATAGAAATGAGGTATACCATGCTACACATAAAAAGGAGACCACCACGCTACAAATATAAAGGAAAACCACCGTACTAAAAAATAAAGGAGACCCACCACGCTACAAATAGAAAGGAAACCCACCATACTACAAATATAACGTAGACTCCCCATGCTAGAAATAAAACCCCAGAGAGACCCACCACAATAATAATATAATGAAGACTCACTATGCCACAAGTAATATCTTCTACACACCTTCACAAATAAAGTCAATCCATATAAAATGATACTATAGTATTTGTTACACACCTTCACAAATAAAGTCAACCCATATGGAATGATACTATAGTATTTGTTACACACCTTCACAAATAAAGTCAACCCATATAGAATGATACTATAGTATTTGTTACACACCTTCACAAATAAAGTCAACCGATATAGAATGATACTATGGTATTTGTTACACACCTTCACAAATAAAGTCAACCCATATAGAATGATATGTCTACTATAGTATTTGTTACACACCTTCACAAATAAAGTCAACCGATATAGAATGATACTATGGTATTTGTTACACACCTTCACAAATAAAGTCAACCCATATAGAATGATATGTCTACTATAGTATTTGTTACACACCTTCACAAATAAAGTCAACCCATATAGAATGATACTATAGTATTTGTTACACACCTTCACAAATAAAGTCAACCCATATAGAATGATACTATAGTATTTGTTACACACCTTCACAAATAAAGTCAACCCATATAGAATGATACTATAGTATTTGTTACACACCTTCACAAATAAAGTCAACCCATATAGAATGATACAATAGTATGTGTTACACACCTCTACACATAAAGTCAACCCATATAGAATGATATGCCTACTATAGTATTTGTTACACACCTTCACAAATAAAGACAACCCTTATTTTCTTCCTTCCGCTGCCTACACAGCTTGCTTCGGAGTCCTCACATTGTCCAGTGCACATGTTCTTGGTGATAGGATGCTTATTGTGGCAAGTTCCATGCTGGGGGAGCAAATGACTCTTTTCGAAGCCAGGATCCACTATAAAAGGGGTCGGTTTAGAATCACACGGCTCTGAAATAATAAACCCAATGCTAGAAGCTCATAATAATACATTACCAGGTCGGACATACATAAAAACCTTGAAATAAATACGTTTATATAGACTATAGCTGTAAGGCTGAACAGTAACAGTGTCTCCCTTTAACATGTATACTCATCTATAATTCAGTCACAGTGTCTCTCTTTAACATTAATCAGTCACTGTGTCTCGCTTTAACATTAATACTCACCTATGAGGCAGTCACAGTGTATTCCTTTGTATCTGGGGTCACAGTCACAGGTATAGGTTTCACCATCAGATCTACATATGCCATGGTCACATAGTTCAGCCTTACACGGTGACCATTCCATCTCATCCACTGAAATACAGAAAAAATGAAATATAGACATCACGAAATACCAAAAACATGACATACAGAAAACATGAAATACAGAAAACATCAAATACAGAAAACATCAAATACAGAAAACATCAAATAGAAGTAAAATATCGAATTCGGAAAACATAACAGAACAGACAAGATACGGAAAACATGAAAGAAAGAAAACATTTTCATACATTAGTAAAGACAATCATGCTTCATCGGTATAAGGTGTGCTCTATTTAGAATTGTTACTACGCATAGCAACTGTCTTATATGTAAATTTGATCACTTTTGCTTCATAAATAAATGAGTGAATGAAAAGGGTTTTATGCCACATGTGTGCACATATATGATAAACTAGACCAGGAGAACCTCCTGGGATGACACTGACACTGGGATCCAGGCACATGAGTCTAAATTAGATCCCTTGAGGGCTGAGGCCGAGCACGCTACCTCACTGTCAGATAAGCTCTTAAGAATACTGAAAGTACTAGTGAGAGGGAAGAAACATTTGTTTTTTTGAAACCTGAATGCCAGAGTGGGGGACCGGCTTTCTTGCTCTGACTTTACAGAACCGACACAATGATCCGAAATAGCAGAAAGTAACACTACAAAAATCCTCCCTCCCGTTTTCAGCTTACTCAATTAGCCCACCCTAGAACAAAGATGTCGTCTATAGTAATCTTTCTGTGTTTTAATCCATAGAGCTCCAAAGTCGACTACAGTAGTCTGTGTGTCTGTGCTTTTGTTTGCATTTTATTTGAGTGGGCGAATGTGTTAATAGATAAAATGTGTGATTTGAAAACCTCTTCAACCTGATTACCACCACCAAAGGAGGCTATGTTTTTGGTGTTTGTTTGTTTGTTTGTTTGTTTGTCTGTTTATTTGTTTGTTTGTGTGTTTGTTTGTTTGTTTGTTTGTTTGTTTGATTGATTGTAGTGTTTGTTTGTTTGTTTGTTTGTTTGTTTGTTTGTTTGTAATCATTTACATTTTTATCCGGATTAAGATCCGGATCCAATGTCCGGCTTACGATCTGAATCCGCATTTTTTGTAAGATTTGTGTCTCGGCCCAAGGAACAATTCATAACATTTTGGAGATGATCCGTATTAGGATCCAGATCCGGATCCAACACACAATCACTTTGTGAATGAGGATTACGTGGCGTCAATTTCTGCAGATCGCAAGGCAGAGGTCTAGTACATAATTCTTCACACAATCGTCCGTTGTCTTATACACAATCATAGGTCTACTTACAATCACAAACGTCTTTATTGCTTGAGCACAAATCATTTTCTGTGTCATACACGGTACCATGAGGACAGTCCATCACGCTGGCTTTGCCAGCCGTACATGCGAGATACGAAGTACAAGTACCGCACCAGCCATATATACCATCCTGCTTCTTCTTACATTTGCGGATACAGTGATCTGAAATAACACAAAACATTTGTATAGCATTTGTGCAATGTTGGAACGCCGTACGTAGTGAATTGATAGCAGTACAGTTACCTCGTAACAGTGCATGTACAGGCCTACACAGGGAAAGGCGGGAAACGAATGCCGTGAATTGATAGCAGTACCACACTACATTTCTCAGACTAGTGAAAACAGTTTTGGTACCCTACCTCAAAACTGGACACGATTCCATTCAAATGTTATTTTTTTAATCTATTCGCATATAAATCTTCTATAATGTGATAGATCATATTACATTAAGTCTGTTCTATGCCACTGATATCTCATTTATTTGTCTAATGACCTGCGTAGACAATAAGCCGTTGAAACGTTGTAAAATCAGTGTTGCATGCCTATTGGAGCAATGTGAAGACGCCTATTGGTGCAACTATGTATAATTTATTTAACGAAATAGGCCTTAAGATCATTGTGCTCTGTAGCCTACGGCTGGAATAAATACATTTAAATGATATTTATAATATAACCTGATAGTCTAGACTATAGCCTAACAAAATGTGCGTTAATAATTAAGCAGCTTCCGCCGCCAGCGCAGTTATTTGTTTTTAAGATAGCTACTAGTCTATCAATATAGTCTATCTATACTTCACATAGCCACCCCATACCACTGAAAATTGTTTTGGTGACATTTTGATCCCCATATCATCAACTCTTTAATTACTATGGCCACTGACAAAGAAATGCTCGTTAGCGCGTTTCAGGAATGACTTGATTCCCTTTTGAGAGCAACAATTTAAAAATGGCCGCTTAGCGGCCATTGTGAATTTGATAATTTTGTGATTTTTAAGTGACTCAAAAAAAAGCAAAATAGCTGGATCATGAATATAAAACAAAATAGAAGGTCGCACACAAGGATAACCCATGACAAATTTCGCACTAATAAAATCCAAAATGACCACCAGTCGGCCATTTCATTTTTTTTTTCCTCATTATCTCGGAAATCTTGCATGATAGCTGATATAAGAACTTCTGCTCTCTCATACTTCACATATCCATCACATACCGCCAGGTATTTTTTGGTTACATTTTGATTCCCATATAATCAACCCTTTAATTACTAGGGCCACTAACAAAGAAATACTCTTTAGTGCGTATCAGGAAAAAGTTTCCAGCGGATCTTTTTATTTGGCTAATATGCACAGCAATGTCAGCCAATGACCTGATTAACTTTTGGGAGCAAACGATTTTAAAATGGCTGTTTAGCGGCCATTTTGAATTTGAGAAATTATGTGATATTTACGTAATATAACTCATAAACAAAGAAAAAAAGCTGGACCATGCATATAGAACAAAATGTGAGGACTTGCACAAGGATAACCCATGGCGAATTTTGCAGAAACAAAATACAAAGTAGCCAACTGGCGGTCATTTTTAATTGTTTTTTTCTCATTATCACAGAAATCTTGCATAATAGCTAAAGCGGTAATATAAAATAAAACTTGAAAAAATTTGCTGATCTATATCAAATTTAAAATGGCCGACTCGCGATAACGGAGGGCTGCTTTCGTGCTCGTTTCCAAACAACACTCTTTCTAGTTGAGGACAGTTATTAATCTTACTATACTATGTCTACTGGCCCTATCACTGTTCTGCCATTGATCTGTTGATAAGTAAGCCTATAGTTCTACACGAGGCATGGTGGTCTGATATCAGTTCAGACCTGCGATTTACTACCCCATAAAGGCGTGGAGCATGGATTGTTGTGCTCCTTTTATCCAAGAAAGGATGAATTTTTTTAACATATGGTGGTGACTGAGAGCGATCTCGACTTCAACTCAAGATACAGTAGGCCTACATAACTTTTAGTGTTGTTTAAACCATATGAGCTGAGCATGGGATGTAGGGCCTAGCTGTAATGTCACTGATTCTAACAAACCAGTCCTATTATCGACCTGATTAATCGAGGCCAATTTTAGTCTTTCATAATTATGAAGGCAAAATGGAAAGTAGGTTAACACATCTTTTATTGGAAGCCATCTGTGGTTCAAATCTTCAATTTCAAGTTTTGTTTCAGACACGATCGGGCTATACTTACCCCCTGCTTATTGTGTCAACCAAGTGTACTATCGGGGCTACAGGGTCACACGAGTGCATATGTAGTTCGCATACAATGCATTAGGCGATGGGGAGACGAGGATGAGGTTAATATGTAGCCCACACAAGGCTATACATTTGGGCTAAATCTTTTCATTGCGCATAGGCATTATGACCTAAACACTTTTACTACCCAGCAAACTTGAGACGTTGGCCCAACGTTGGTTTACCGTTAGCCATCGTCTACGACGTTGATTCAACAGTAAACGTACTGTTTGCTTGGTACGTCAGTCCTGGCTAGTTAGCACAATCCGTTGTAGGCGTAGGCCTTGTTAGTCAGGGGGCGGATCTAGCTTTTCACTGACGGGGGGGGGGGGGGTCAAATCAAAAGAATATTTCACTGCAGGTCTTTGATTTTCAAAGGCTTTCTCTTGCAATCTGAGGCATATTGGGCACTGCTTGTCCCTCAGTGTGGAACCAGTTCATAAGGAAACCCCTAAATAAAATTATATTTTTTTCGACCTAGTCACCCCCCTTGGATCCGCCTCTGCAATATGGCAATATAGGCCTAGACATTAGAAATTAAACTTACGTTAGTATTCTTCTGCGCATTTGATTAGTATATCCCTGCCCAGCAAGTTAGGTTGGGGCAGATGTTAGGCCTGCCCCCCCCCCTTCTTATGCATCACTCCGGACGTGACGCTACATGAACTTGGCCAAAAATAACATTATTTAGGCCTGATTTTATTGTATATAGCTGACATCTGATAATCCCCATCGTACCCTACATGTATTACCATGGTTATAGTGATACATATTATTTATATTACAAGTAAATGTATATACAAGACTTCATCCATCTTATTTTTTTGAAGTAAATGTTTCTAATAGAAAGTGTGGGCAGTGGGGATTTGATAATTAACATAGGCCTAATCATCTAAATGTGTTGATAGACGTATATATGACTAGTCTTAGCGATATAACGTTGAATAGGCCTACTACATTTATCGATAATACGTGATGAAAAAAACAGTGTAGGCAATATAACAAAAACATATTAGGGGGAGGGGGGGGGGGAGAAACCCCCTGCGTCCCCCTTTTTATCCAGAACGTGGATCCGCCACTGAGAAATGTTTGAAAATAACATGCTTTCTATTTCGCTAATTTTATTTGCACCGATAGTCGTGTGCACATTGCTCCAATAGGCGTTCAACCAGACAAGAACTTTAGTTTTGGCGAATAATTACAAAATAAAGCTACCAGTTTGCTCTCCAGTTGCTGAGCTGTACAGTCTGGACTCTAATCTCAACAATTCGATTATATTATGACATTCATTTAGCTATTTGCCAGCAAAAATGAGTTTGAAAAGGACAATAAGTCGGGAATATCAGGATGGGTAGCCAACTGTTTTCCTTCGTCTGAACAAACTATAGTCGCTATACCAGTAAAATAAACACCAGCGTTGTCCTTATACAATCTAGTGTTCCGTGGATGGGGTCATTACACTAACTAATTGAACTTTATGTCTTTTTTACACTTTTTGTGATCTGTCAGTGCTCTAAATGGACATTTTGCGCTGAGAAGCATTCATCCTTCGCCAAGAAGCGTTAACTTTGCGCCAATAGGCGTCTTTTTTTATTCTGCAGTGTGGGTACAGTTACCTCGTGACGGTGCATGTATACACAAAGGAAGGCGGGAACGAACGCTGTGAATTGATAGGAGTACATTTACCTCGTGACGGTGCATGTATACACAAAGAAAGGCAGGAAACGAACGCTGTGAATTGATAGGAGTACAGTTACCTTGTGACGGTGCATGTATACACAAAGAAAGGTGGGAAACGAACGCTGTGAATTGATAGGAGTACATTTACCTCGTGACGGTGCATGTATACACAGAGAAAGGCGGGAAACGAAAGCTGTGAATTGATAGCAGTACAGTTGCCTCGTAACGGTGCATGTATACACAGAGAAAGGCGGGAAATGTTCGCCGTAAATTGAGAGCAGTACAGTTGCCTCGTAACGGTGCATGTATACACAGAGAAAGGCGGGAAATGTTCGCTGTAAATTGAGAGCAGTACAGTTGCCTCGTAACGGTGCATGTATGCACAGAAAACGGAGGTAAATGCGTTTTTACCGCCAATCTAAAAACAGTTTGCGCCTAAGAAACGAGCTGGTTTGGGAATCTGGTTCGCGATGCAAATTTAACGGCAATCTTAAAATAATTTGCACAAAAAAAAGTCTTTGATGGTTTGGAAAATCCGGTTCTAATTTGGACTGATCTGGTGTGACTCTACTCTGGTTCCCTGAGCCACACTACGTGACGCGGCAGAGCTTCCTATAACTTGACCCAGAAAATTATTCTTCGGCCTAATTAAAACAGACGTGGAAGTCACGTGTCTGCGGATCTTGGCCTCTTTTCGACCTTAAATGAAATTGGCATGGCTTGCTGGGCACGTGTGTATCAAACGCTCTGGATTGTTAAACCGTTTTAGTAGTAGTAGTAAATCATTGCTTTACGTCACATTTCGGGACAAATGTTTTTTTAAGTGACATTGTAATACGATAAAATCGTTGTAGTCAATTGATGAGATGACAATGACAATAACATGTATGAATCACGAGCAGATACAACGATCTGAAGTACCAGTAAAAAACCTTTTAAATCACCAGTAGATACACCCACTCCCATTTTTTTTTGGATGTTTGGAAATTTTTTATGAGGCCGAGCACACTATCGCTTGGTTACGGAGGCTCCTTACAATATTGAATTGTTACGACTGGACGGATAAGAAACATTTGTTTTCTTGGAACATGAATGTCAGAGCGGGGAACGAAGCCGTCGGCTCCGACTTTACAGAATATAGTGGCGCGTCGTGTTCAATATGATCATCAGATACTAGATGTTCACCCAATGCTGGGCTAATGTTGGGCCACCGTCTGCGACGCTGCGCCAACATCAGCCCAGCATCGATCACGAGACTCTGACTGGACATAAAGCATGAATTCTATCATCGCTAAGCAATTTTTAATCTGTTTTATTAGCAGGTAAAATCACAGTAATTGTGAATGAAAATGTCTGTTTAACCCTTTAAGTCCTCACGATGCATTAAAGCATCATTTTACATCCCAGACTTTATTTTCGTACAGCCAAGGATTTTAGAATGAAAATTTCCATAAAACTGATTAACCAATACATGACAATTTTCTTTAATTTTTAAACCACATCAAATCATCGTCATCCACTACAAATCGAGAATTGCGGCAGCAATTCGCGGCTTGTAGTGGATGAAGATGACAATGGTATATTCAGCCTTGAAAGGGTTAAAAATGAATATTTGTTAATGTCTGGGCTCAAATTAAACAAATCTGAGTAATTTTTATCCACTTGAAGTTGTGGGTCGCGGGAGCGAGACACAACTTCAAGTGGTTGAAAATTTAAATTATATAATTAACGAGGGTTAAGTAGGTAGGCGAGTAGAATATTCTGACAGGACATAAAGCTTTCAATCACAGATGTATGTTAGGTGAACTGGGCTGCAGTTTGAAGGCACATTACACAACAGTATCAGTCCCTTAAAGTACAACGTCTGATAATGTCACCCAACTAACGCATAATACTTCAGGGTTACAAAGATATTCATAATCTATTATTTTACTTAGCTTCTGAGCAGTAATTATATAAAGATGTAATATATATAATTACACATGTTAACTATAGTACCCCTGACTTGCCTGCTTTCAAGTTGGTGAAAAATTAAAATATATAATTTGGCGTTTAAATTTGTAAGGAATCGTGTTTTGCTTCAATCACAAGACATTAAATCATAATTAAGTGTATTCCACGTCAGATCACAGCAAACACCAGGCAATTGCCTAATGCCGGGTTAACGATGGGCCGACGTCTTCAAAGCTGGCCCAACAGTTACCCAACATGGGGTGCAGTTCTCTGCTGGTCCGGCTTTCCTGGAATATGGGACGTCATTCAGGCTGGATGACGCGGTAACGTTAGCCTAACGTTGATTCAATGTTGGGCCAGCGTCCGAGCAGCCCAGAGCAGCCCAGAGCAGCACAGAACAGCACTGCGCAGCACAGCACAGCACAGCACAGAGCAGCACAGAGCAGAGCACAGAGCAGCCCAGAGCAGCACAGCACAGCACAGCACAGCACTCCGCAGCACAGCACAGAGCAGCACAGAGAAGCACAGAGCAGCACAGCACAGCGCTGCACAACACATCACAGAGCAGCACAGCACAGCACAGCACAGCACAGCACAGCACAGCACAGCACAGCACAGCACAGCACAGCACAGCACAGCACAGCACAGCACAGCAGGGCAGAGCAGAGCACAGCACAGCACAGCACAGCACAGCACAGCACAGCGCAACACTGCACAGCACAACACAACACAGCACAGCACAGCACAGCACAGCACAGCACAGCACAGCACAGCACAGCACAGCACAGCACAGCACAGCACAGCACAGCGCAGCGCAGCGCAGCGCAACACTGCACAGCACAACACAACACAACACAACACAACACAGCACAGCACAGCACAGCACAGCACAGCACAGCACAGCACAGCACAGCACAGCACAGCACAGCAGAGCAGAGCAGAGCACAGCACAGCACAGCACAGCACAGCACAGCACAGCACAGCACAGCACAGCGCAACACTGCACAGCACAGCACAACACAACACAACACAACACAACACAACACAACACAGCACAGCACAGCACAGCACAGCACAGCACAGCACAGCACAGCACAGCACAGCACAGCACAGCACAGCACAGCAGAGCAGAGCAGAGCAGAGCACAGCACAGCACAGCACAGCACAGCACAGCACAGCACAGCACAGCGCAACACTGCACAGCACAGCACAACACAACACAACACAGCACAGCACAGCACAGCACAGCACAGCACAGCACAGCACAGCACAGCACAGCACAGCACAGCACAGCACAGCACAGCACAGCACAGCACAGCAGAGCAGAGCAGAGCAGAGCAGAGCAGAGCAGCGCAGTACAGCACACGCAGCGCAGCACAGCACAGCACAGCACAGCACAGCGCAGCACAGAGCAGCTCAGAGCAGCACAGCGCAGCACAGCCCAGAGCAGCCCAGAGCAGCACAGCGCAGCAAAGCACAGCGCAGCACAGCACAGCACAGAGCAGCACAGAGCAGAGCACAGAGCAGCCCAAAGCAGCCCAGAGCAGCACAGCACAGCACTCCGCAGCACAGCACAGCACAGCACAGAACAGCACAGAGCAGAGCACAGAGCAGCACAGAGCAGCACAGCACAGCGCAGCACAACACATCACAGAGCAGCACAGAGCAGCACAGCACAGCACAGCACAGCACAGTACAGCACAGCACAGCACAGCGCAGCACAGAGCAGCACAGCACAGAGCAGCCCAGAGCAGCACAGCACAGCACAGCACAGCACAGCACAGCACAGCACAGCACAGCACAGCACAGCACAGCACAGCACAGCACAGCACAGCACAGCACAGCACAGCACAGCACAGCACAGCACAGCACAGCACAGCGCAACACTGCACAGCACAGCACAACACAACACAACACAACACAACACAGCACAGCACAGCACAGCACAGCACAGCACAGCACAGCACAGCACAGCACAGCAGAGCAGCGCAGTACAGCACACGCAGCGCAGCACAGCACAGCACACGCAGCGCAGCACAGAGCAGCAAAGTACAGAGCAGCACAGAGCAGCGCAGCACAGCACAGCACAGCAAAGAGCAGCACAAGAGCAGCACAGCACAGCACAGCACAGCGCAGCAAAGAGCAGCACAGCGCAGTGCAGAGCAGCACAGAGCAGCACAGCGCAACACAGCACAGCACAGCCCAGAGCAGCCCAGCACAGCGCAGCACAGAGCAGCACAGCACAGCACAGCCCAGAGCAGCCCAGCAGCACAGCGCAGCACAGCACAGCACAGCACAGCACAGCGCAGCACAGAGCAGCTCAGAGCAGCACAGCGCAGCACAGCCCAGAGCAGCCCAGAGCAGCCCAGAGCAGCACAGCGCAGCAAAGCACAGCACAGCACAGCACAGCACAGCACAGCACAGCACAGCACAGCACAGCACAGCACAGCACAGAGCAGCTCAGAGCAGCACAGCACAGCGCAGCGTAGCACAGAGCGGCACAGCACAGAGCAGCACAGATCACTCGTGTTTTATGGTTTGTTTTCTTACCTTCTGTCAGAGCTTGATGCAGCACGACGCAAAGAAGGAGTGCTAAAAGCGTCTTCATGTTCACAGAGTGATCACGGAATGTCATCTGCATGAGCTCCCTGCCGCTCCCTGGCCGAGAAGGGGCTATATGTACAAGTGGTCACGTGACTGTGGAGGTACCCAGCAAACACAACACATCGACCCAATGTTGGACCAATGTTGGTCCACCGTTTACGACGCCGGCCCAGCATTGGCCCAACATTGTGTCAATATGTCATGTTACCTGGGTATGCCCTATTGCCAAAGTTGGGGGGGGGGAGTGCTTCAAAATATTACTGCTACCACCCCTTAACCATTACACCGCTGAGCAAGACTATAGTCGTTTTTAATATGTATAATCTGTTTTATTGGAAGGTTGAATCACATTTATTGGGAGTTAAATGTGTGTTTAAACATCAGGATTTGCAAATGTTTGGTCTCAATTTAAACAAATATGAGTAATTTTCAACCACTTGAATACCACGAGACACAACTTCGAGTGGCTGATATTATAAATTATTCAATTTAGCACTTTAATGGTTAATTTAGCTTATACCTCACCCGACAAATACTGACATTGAACCAATGTTGTTATAATGTTGGGCCAGCGTCGTAGACGGTGAACCAACATTATAACAACATTGTTTTAATGTCCCGTGTTTTCTGGGTACTCGCCAAGTTCACCGACCGTCAAATTCATCTTTTCAACTCACCACTCCACACTGTTATGTTTCAATTATATCACTGGATTTAAATTGAGGTTTGAATTACACTCTAAAACTTTCATATAATATGCAGGAATCAGGTGCAAAGTTTGCTGTTTAGGCGCAATACTAAAGTTATTGTAGACGAGCAGAAGACTCTGGGTTCACATCTACTCTTTCAGCGCGGGGATCGACTTTAGACGTCGGAATCTGACGTCTATGGACGTCAGATTCTGACGACTAAAGTCGATTCTTGCACTGAATGAGTAAAATATTGATAATGGCCGTTACCCACAACGTAGGTATTCAAATGAAGCGGAAAGAGCTAACTAAGACATGTATGTTGATTTCAAATTGAAAAAAACCTTTGGTCTCGATGGTTTATACAAAAATATTTCTGAGCTGTAAAGATTAAAATTAAAATTAGGTTTTTGTTGGAATTACGAGCATTGACAATATTTAGAAAAAATACACTGTTTGCTTAAATATTCAAACCGTATTCTTTGAACGAATGTCTTCGATTTCTTGGTTTATACAAAAGTATCTCATCGCGATAAGAAGTTCAAGTATGCATGATTCGTGATGATTACTCGACTTCACACGTCATAATCAGACGTATATAACCGCCATTTTCTGAAGTCCCGCAATGAAAGGGTACACTATTTATTATGGGCGTACACCCATAACATTCATGATGATTTCAACTTGAGAAAAAAACCCATTGGTTCATACAAATATGAGTCAGCGCTTTAACCCTTACAAGCCTGAATTTACCATTGTCATCTTCATCCACTACTAGCCGCGAATTGCTGTCGCAATTCTCGACTTGTAATCACTTGAAGTGGGTGGCAAATAAAAAAAAGCAGAAAAAATATTGTAATTATTAAATAGTTCAACAAACATTTTCCCATAGGTTTTAGTTAATTAAGTCGATTTGCAGCCATGCAAAATCGATACTGTAATGCATCGTGAGGGCTTAACCATTTCAAGCCTGAATTTACCATTGTCATCTTTATTCACTACAAGCCGCGAATTGCTGTCGCAATTCTCAACTTGTAGTGGATGAAGATGATTTGATGTGAGTGAAAAAAAAAGATAATCGTTATGTATTGTAAACAAGATTCATGGAAATTTTCATTACAAAACCCTTGGTTGTAGGAAAATTAAGTCTGTTTTCAGGGATGTAAAATGAGGCTTCAATGCATCGCGAGGACCTAAAGGGTTAAGAGTTAAAGCATACACGATTCGTGATAATAACACATTGGTGACAGTCTGTGAAATCAGGGGAGCATTACAACAGTTCACTATATAAAATACCAAAGACTCTCTTTACACGAGCGCACGGTAAGGTCACTGTTTTTTGTCTGTTTTAGATGAAAAGACAAAGCAAAATCCCATGATGAGGGAGGGCGGAGAAAAACATTTAAAAAAAAACATTGAACCTAATTTAGGAAAATTTATTGAGGGGGACGAAATAAAAACAACTTTCAACCTTTTGTTAAACCTTAATGAGGGCGACGAGAAAAAAAACAAGCAAAAAAATAGCTGGATAAATGTTTTTTATGTCATTAAATGAACTCTTTTCTTTGGAAATTGGTAAATCAAATGCGCGCGCTGGGCAGAAGAAAAATAAATGTTTGTTTGGTAATGTGCCGCCTTAATCTAATGTGAGAGAAACATCTAAAACAGAAAAAAATAGTGGCCTAAGCTTGTGGGAATACACGTTCCGTAAAACGTACCGTAAGTAAAATAAAACGAGCTTAAATGCCTTCATTAATGACAGGAAGTGGATACAAACGTGTGAATAAGAAAACAACAGATATTATGAAACAATTAAGAGGCCTATTAGAATTTGCCGTTCCCAACTTTTACTGGTTTTCCATTCAGGCCAATCCTAAAACTTTGCATTTTAATCATAGACAAATCAGCCTATCCTACCTAAACTCAACATTGCTTTGTGTGATTTTTTGTGCGGGAAACACATATAGATCCTGTATAGTATCACTAACATGTACATTTCTCATAGTTACTTTAATTATTTATTGCACAATATATTTTATGTATGTATATTTCGGGATAATTATATGTATCGGGAAACATATGTATCGTGCATAGTATCATTAGCATATATAGTTTTTATAATAATTTTAGAAAATACTATTTTATAATGTTATGCACTGTATATAACATACTGTACTGTTCATTTTAATGACACATAAGTTTACAATACACTTCCCGTCGTCAATGCATTTACCTATGTACCTGCTTATCTATATATCTATATATCTATGTACCTGCTTCTGAGAACGTCAACGCGAGAGAGAAGGCCACAGTGCACGATATTTGGTCTATTGGTGGTTTAATGGTGGACCGACATTAAACGTGTTGGCCCAAGATTAAGCGTCTCCCATTAGTTACCCTGTTTTGGTGACAGGGCACACGCAGACTTAGTGCCTTGAGTGAGGATAGGTAGAACTGGGAAAATAGAGACTAAGATATCACATTTCATAGCTCAAAATATAGTACATATCACATGTCATGGCTCAAAATATACTACATATCACTTGTCATGGCTCATTCTCTTTCAAAGTATTTATTTTTCAAAGTATTTATTTTTTCGGAGTTCACAAAATATAAGGTAAACTATTGCAAATTAACTATTTTATTTTATTTTTATTTTTATTCGTTTTGTATTGCTTTTTTTCAAAATATGACTAAATGTCTTCATTCACAGCCATGAACATGAACGGATATTTATCTCATTTTGGGCCGCGATTCTAACCTCAAGATGCATGAAAATGACCTCACTTTATAACATACTAAAGTATAAGATCTCGAATGAAAACCCTAATAAACTTCCTTACTGATATACCATGTTTTATTGATTTTTGTCAATATGCCATGTGGCGTTGAAATGCAAAAAACTAACTTAATGATGGTAAATTCTGTGCCGGTGATTAAGATATCAACAAGAAATATCATTCTGGTGGTGGGCACATTTACAGATCTACCTTTTCTATTTCTGCTGAATCGATTCACTAATTATAATTCAACTGGGACCATGTTAATAATATCTGATCCAACGGCGTGTCAATGGTGGTCGCACGTTTTTATTAGAGTATATAGGAATCAAAGTGTCATCTAGCGAATTCACTAAAAGGTATGTAAAGCCCATGCGAAGCAGAAGGTAATAAATATAGAGGTCTATCACGGCGTCAATTTTTGCGGCGTCAATTTTGACGATGTCAACTTTGGCGACATTAATTTTAGCGTGGCAATTTTGTCGGCGTCAATTTTGGCCGTTGTAATTTCGGCGGCGTCAATTTTGTCGGCGTCAATTTTGGCCATGGCAATTTTGCGGACATTATTAGTTATGGCGGCGGCAATTTTAGCCGTAGCAATTTTGCCCACATTAATTTTGGCGGCGTCAATTTTGGGGGTGTCTACTTTGGCCGTATCAATTTTGGCGACGTCAACATTGGCCGTAGCAATTTTGGCGAACTCAATATTGGCGGCGTCAATTTTGGTGACGTCAACTTTTGCGTATTTGGGGGCCACAATTTTAGAACAGCAAATTGGCTCAACATCACATGACGTCACATGACGAGATAAGATAATCACCATCATCTGCCTGTAACTTCGGTGGTGAAAATTTTGGTGGCGTCAATAATGACAGCGTCATTTTTGACGTTATTAATTTTTATGGCATTTATTTTTGTGGAGACGGGAACTATGACGGCGGCCATTTTTTGCTGCGGCAATTTCGACGGCATTACTTTTGGCAGTATCAATTTTTGCTGCGGCAATTTTGGTAGCGTAAATTTTGGTAGCTTTAATATTGGTGGCATTAATTTTAGGGGCAACAATTTTGGCGTTGGAAATTTGACGGTGTCAATTTTGGCGGCAGCAACTGTGGCGGGTTTGACGGTAGAACTTTAGCGGCCACAAATTGGCTCAACATGCCGCATGACGAAATGAGCTAATCACTGCTATCACTGCAATCATTTAATTCCTATTAAACTTTTTACTAACACATCAAAAAAACATGTTACTGATACCTGCCCAGCAAACACGATGCGTTCAACCAATGTTGGCCCAACGTTAAACCAACATTGGTTGAACGCCTCGTTTTTGCTGGATGGTGATATAACAATCTATCATATAGACAGGTGGCACAATTTCACATTTATTATGCAGGGTGGACAAAATGTTAGAGATTGTCATCCATGTTTTTCTGCTATAGTTACTTCCTAGTGAACACATATCAGGCGGATGACAAACACAATTTTACTTTATTTTGATGTTAGAGCAAAAAAAATGGGCGCCATTGCGAAAAGTTGGGTATTTTTCGTATGGTTGATAACCAATGAAAATAAGAGTTCATAATGGCCTTTCCTATTTTAAATTACACTAGTATTGACCTATAAACAATCTATGATAGAAAGATCACCACGTGACAAACTCTCCTTCTGGACTTGATATTTAACATCGAGTTTAACCCTTTAAGTGCTAATCACCATTATAGTCGCATTTAATTGGGTTTATTAGAAGATTAAATCACTGTTATCGTTGTAGTCGTTTTTAATTCGTTTTATTACACTAATTCACAGTTATTGCATGAATGTAATACGTGGTTAAACATCGAGATATGCAATTAATTTTTAGTCTCAAATTAAGCAAATGTTATTTTCACTCACTTGAAGTTGTGGATCGCGGTAGCGGGACACAACTTCAAATGGGTAAAAATTGTATAACTTTAAGGGTTAAGCATAATATGTAAAATAAAAGTTCTTATCGTCATATTATAAATACAGTGATTAAAAATTAAAGGTGAGTTTTTGAATTTTGCACCCTTAACGTTTTGCAGACGAGGAGCTGGTTGAATTCTTTTAAATGGATTGTTTCGAATTGTTGCCCTGCTGAGCACGGGTCCCAGCATTAAACATTGTTTATTTATCGTCTTCTGTCGTTCGATAGTAGAAGGGAGGGAGGGGGGAAAGAAAGAAAGAAAGAAGGAAGGAAGGAAGGAAGGAAGGAAGGAAGGAAGGAAGGAAGGAAGGAAGGAAGGAAGGAAGGAAGGAAGGAAGGAAGGAAGGAAGGAAGGAAGGAAGGAAGGAAGGAAGGAAGGAAGGAAGGAAGGAAGGAAGGAAGGAAGGAAGGAAGGAAGGAAGGAAGGAAGGAAGGAAGGAAGGAAGGAAGGAAGGAAGGAAGGAAGGAAGGAAGGAAGGAAGGAAGGAAGGAAGGAAGGAAGGAAGGGAGGAAGGAAGGAAAGAAGGAAGGAAGGAATGAAGGAAGGAAGGAAGGAAGGAAGGAAGGAAGGAAGGAAGGAAGGAAGGAAGGAAGGAAGGAAGGAAGGAAGGAAGGAAGGAAGGAAGGAAGGAAGGAAGGAAGGAAGGAAGGGAGGGGGGGAGAGGGAGGGAGAGAAGGAGGGAGGGAAGGAAGGAATTTATAAAGGAACTTGCGCACATACAGGCTAAACAAGGTTAGGAGAGCTTCCTTGTTTTCTTAGAACGTGATTGTCAGAGCTGGAGACGAACCCGCGATCTCCGTGTTTAAAAATGTATAGTGGTGTGTCGTGATCATCAAATAGAAATGTAGACCCAACGCTGGCCTAATGTTGGGTCACCGTCTGCGACGCTGTGCCAGCATCAGCCCAGCATCGGATGAACATTTTTTCCATATCGGCGATCACGGGACTCTGATTGGACATAAAGCATTAACACTTCCATCGCTAAGCATTTTTTAATCTGTTTTATTAGCACGTAACATCACGTTTATTGTGAATAAAAATGTGTGTTTAAAAATCAATATTTATTAATGTTTGGTCCCAAATTAAGCAAATGATAATACTTTTTATCCACTCGAAGTTGTGGGTCGCGGGAGCGACACACAACTTCAAGTAAATAAAAATTTAAATTCTATAATTTAGCGACTTAAGGGTTGGCTAGGTGGGTGAGTAGAACACTCTGACTGGACATAACGCAGTAAATCACAGACGTAGGTTAGGTGAACTAGGCTGCAGTTTGAAGGCACATTACATTACAGTATAAGTCCCTTAAAGTACCAAGTCTGATAATAATAATAATAATAATAATAATTTATTTTATTCGTACTCGTAGTACAGAAACAACCACACATACCATACATAATTATCATGGGACACATTATTATCAGCCCTGTCCCGGCCTTATCTAGGGCGGTATTAGTGGACCAGACATCAGTTGATCCGGTATATGTCCAGTCAAGTGGCAGTGGCGGGATTCGAACTCGCAACTTCCTCTACAATATCAGAGGCGCGACCTCTAACCACCGCACCACCACGACTGGACACGAATGTCACTCAACTATCGCATAATACCTTAGGGTTACAAAAGTAGTTATTGTATATTTATTTAGCTCATGTGTAATATAAATATAAATATATAATATATACAATTACACATGCTATCTATGGTACAGCTGAGTTGTCTGCTCTTATTTTTCATTCATTTAGGCTAAAGCTTGATTAACACAACTGGGCGAGAATATAAATAATATAATTTAGTGAGAAAAAGGTTCAGGAATCGTGTTTACTGGGATGGTAACGGAAATGAATAGGGTTTTAGGCCACTTTTGTGCACATGTAGGCTAAGCTGGGCCAGGTGAACCTCCAGGGGATGGTGAGATGAATGAGGTGACACTGCCCTCCAGACACAGGATTCGAAATTCGAGCCCTGGCGGTCTGAGGTCAAGCACGCTACCTCTCGGTCACGGAGGCTCCCCACAATATTAAATCGTTACGAGTGAGCGAGGAAGAAACATTTTGTTTCTTTAAAAATTGAAGGCCAGAGCGGGGGACGAACCCGTGATCTCCGACTTTCCAAGCAGGCAGCTTTAACCACTACACCAGGGCGCCCGCCCCTTGATGGTGTGGTGGACAGTCACAAGACATTAAATTATAATTAAGTGTATTCCACGCGAGCTCATAGCAAACCCCATACCTTTGCCTAATGTTGGATTAAAGTTGGGCCAACATCTTCAACGCTCGCCCAACAGTTACCTAACATGGGGTGCCGTTCGCTGCTGGTACGGCTTCCTGGAATATGGCACGTGTTTCAGGCTGGATGACGCGGTAACGTTAGCCTAACGTTGAGTCAATGCTGGGCAAGCGTCTGCGACGTTGGCCCAGCTTCGAATCAACGTTGGGTGAACGCACCATTCTATACACAGCCACCCAGGTATCATTCTGCGAATTCAAATACTGTGTACCCCATTAAAACGGCGTCAATACTCCTAGACAATTTACCGTTCACAAAATTAAGAGTACAGGTCTGACAGCAGGTCATGTTATACACTAAGTACTGGTGTTAACTCTTGAAGTGCTAAGGTATCTTTTTTAAATTTCCACCCACTTTACCCTCAAAGCTCTGAATTAATTTGTAAAAAACATCGCAACCAAATGGGGTTTTTCAATTTGAAATCATCATAAATGTCTTAATTAGTTCTTTCTGATTCATTTGAATACCTATGTTATAGGTTCACGGCCATTATAAATATTTTTACTCTTACAGTGCGGGGATCGACTTTAGGGGTTTTGTCACAAGTTAAAAAAATTTCCAAAATCCGAGAAAAAGTTCGGAAGTGGGTGGGTCAAGACCCAATTCGGTTTTCTATTTTTTTGGGGGGATATGTTGTGTTTTTTGTGTTATTTTCATGTTTCCAAAAAAAATTAAAAAAATGGATAGGAGGATGGGTGGTTGCTGTCTGATTAATCCGAGTTTTTCTCGGATTTTTGGATTTTTTTTAACTTGATAATACCCCTTAGTCGTCAGAATCTGACGTCTACAGAGTTAAATGGGTTGAAGTTGTGTCTCGCTACCGCGACCCAAAATTTCAAGTGGGTGAAAATTACTCATATCTGCTCAATTTGAGACCAAAACAATTGCAAATATTGATTTCTAAACTCTGATTTCGTCCCCACGAACAGTGATTTAATCGACTAATAAAACAATAGTTTCGCTTAACGCCGGAAGGTTTAATGCATCTGTATAATAATTAGCAGCCACAAATATTAGCGATAAAATGCCCAAGCGAGAAAGTCGTCAAATTAATTGGGAAGGAGAATAAGAGGGATTTACAGTACCGATGATATTAGTTTTAATAAAATTTATATTTCCAAATTATTTAGAATAATTATAGGTTTTGTCAAGATGATTTCACACGGTATGTAACACACGTGTAAGTAATTAGCGAGCATAAATCTTGTGGATGTGTCATCTTAGACCCGCCCTGCTTGACAGATGTCTCTTCAGGTCTAGCGTCGTCTAGCCTGGGCTGATAGAGCGCCGTTATCATTAGCATATAACATGTGCCAAATTCTGTGAAACGCAGTGACGTCACTCGGTGAAAACAAGGTTATATAACACCCACTGCCCTATACTTCATTCTGTGAAACGCAGTGACGTCTCTCGGTGAAAACATGATTATATTGGAACCCTCCCCCATACTTCATCGCATTAGCCAGGTCGGTGAAAACAAAGTAGGTCGAGGTCATTGAATTTCACAGAGTTACATTTTGAACTGTACACACTTTATTGTTTTACGGAATGTTTGTGATATTTTCAAAACGACTAAAAAATCGTGTTTGCAAAATTTCATGAAAATCGCTTAATAACAATGAATGAACAAAGTAACAATAATTACATAATAGGCGTTATCTTATATAAAATACAAAAAAATAAATTAGTACAAAAATGCAATCTCATTAAAAATATTTCACGAAATTTTCAGTATATATACCAAATTTCATGAAAATTGTTTGATAATTGTCTGAGAAGCCTCTACCCCTGGACAGACTATATAATATTGCACAATAGTTCAGTCCAGTCGAATAGACCATGCAAAAATACAGAGAAACCAGTTGCCGTATTGATTCGTTCGTTGTGTGTTAGTACCGACTCATGACTCAGCAAGTACGATACGTTGACCTAATGTTGGCCCACCGTCTACGACGTCGAGCCAGCATTAAACCAAAATTATGTCCACGTCACATTCAGTGTGCCAGTACACACATTGACTTGACTCTCTGTAGCATTTGAAAGGTTTCAACTGTCCATACCAAATACACAATATTGGTTCAATACTGGGCCACCGCTTGCGACGCTGGCCCGGAATTGAAACATTGGATAAATGATTTTTTATTATCAAATCTAGAGACTAAAGGGTGAAGTGGTTTAGACATAGGGGCACCCTGCTCACCCTCCTGGCAATGAAAGGAGAATCACCAGACTATTGAAACAACATTCGACCCAATTAGACGCCTACTGCCGTGCAAGACAAAAGACAGTATCTGCTCACTTTACAAGTAAACAGAAACTGCCGTTTGCCATTTAGGAGCATAGTGATCCAGAAAATCCTGGATTAATCCGGAAGAACACGATAAAAATCATAGCACCCCTCCTGACTACTCTGGGAATGTTGTGTCAACATTTCAAGTTGATTAGATAAAAACTCAGGGAGAAATAGCGTCTTACAAAAACGTGCCGAGAATGATAAGTTTAATTTCCGTTGAAAAATCAATAATAAATGACAAAGATATCCAGGGGCGATGTATATAGCGCTTTTGATATATTAAGGGACCCGTGCGTTTTCCGCCCGCACACGCACACGCACTCGTTATCCTTTTTCCGTCAAAATTCGAGTTTTAACAACCCTTTAAGCCCTCGCGATACATTAAAGCATCATTTTACATCCCTGAAAACACACTTAATTTTCCTACAACTAGGGGTTTTAGAAAGAAAATTCCCATGTAACTGGTTTACAAATACATGGTAATTTTCTTTATTTTTTCTCCCACTTCAAATCATCTTCATTCACCACAATTCGAAAATTGTGACAGCAATTCGCGGCTTGCAGTGGATGAAGATGACCATGATGACAATCGTAAATTCAGGCTTGAAACATGTTATGCTCACGTACTCCTCTCCGCACAAATCGCCCTGGAACCGATTTTAACGGTACGGATGGATGGATAATCCGTAAAAATGACATAATACAGCGAGAAATCCGGAATTGTCCCCCTCTTATTTCAATCACATTTTTTTTACTCAAAGCGAAAACTAGGAATATGATTATGAGAATATGGGTACGGACCACAAAAGAAAGGACAGGACTGGAAGCAAAGAGAGGATGAGGGTGCGGAGAAGAAAGAGGATAGGTCTGAGCACCTCTTTAGGGGCGCCCAGACATGTCCTTTTTCCTATCAGCTGAGTAAAATATAGCTAGTCGGATTCACATTAACCGTCGTGAATAAATTTCGCCGATTTCTCTGTCAATTCTCAACCAATTTTCATGAAATTTTACACACACTATTTTCCATTCATGTCGAGATTACCCTCAAAGTTTCGCGATGTTTTGATAAGTATTTGAGAAGTTCGACCATTTAACTAGTAGTAAATAAATAGAAATGTTGCCCATTAGCTTCGTCTCAGAATTTTATTACATGTCAAATGGTCTAGCTTCTAAAATACTTATCAAAACTTCGCGAAATTTTCTGGGTAGTCACGACATGAATGGAAAATAGTGTATGTAGTGTATTTTATGAAAATTGGTTGAGAATTGACTGAAAAATACGGGAAATTCAATAATTCTAGTTGATCAATTTAATGTGCATCTGACTATAGTTCCCAGCCTTAAATGACGACAAATATTTGTATTTGTTGATGAAGAATACGCATCTCCAAAAATAATTATTTTAAAAGGTGAAAATCATCCACCGCATCCCAACAGCCACAAGACGTTGAATCAACGTTGATTTAACGTTGGTCCACCTTCTACGATGCTGGGCCAACGTTAAACCAACATTGATTTAACTAGCTTTTCATTGAAATTCTCAACCAACAATCCTCCGCCGCTCGACAGAGTATAGCATAGTTGTCCTGGTATTGGCCCAACGTCAACGACGATGGCCCAGCATCAAAACAACATTGGGTCAACCACTTGTGTTTGCTGGGTAGCCTAGTGATGGGAGAATGATATCTGTGGCGAATGAAATGAATCGGGCTTTAGGCCACCTTTGTGCACATATAGGCTAAACTGGGCCAGGAGAACTTCCTGAGGATGGTTAGATGATTGAGATGACACTGTCCTCCAGACACAGGATTCGAAATTCGAACCCTGGCGGTCTGAGGCCGAGCACGCTACCTCTCGGTCACGGAGGCTCCCCACAATACTGACTTTCACACGTGGATGGGGAAGAAACTTTTTGTTCCTTTCAAACCGCCGAGACCGGGAACCGAACCCCGAACTCTGGCGTGAAAGGCAGCGGTGCTAGCCACTATCCTAGGGCCCCCGCCCAACAGTAGCGAATATCCAAGCAAACACGAGAAATGGACCCACCGTTGTTTCAATGCTGGACCACGGTTTCCAACGCTGGCCCAACATTAAGACAATATTTGATCAACGTATTGAATAAATGGTTGCAAAGTTTACTTTGGGCTACGTACATTGTAACTGCCCAGTAAACACAAAACATTTGTATGACTTTATGCAATGTTGGACCAACGTCGAAGACGTTGGGCCGACGTTGTATAAATGTTTTACAAATGTCTTGTGTTTGCTGGGTGTAGATGTGTCACAACAAACACGATGCATCAACCCAGTGCCGGCTAATGTTGGGCCAGCGTCACAGACGGCGGCCTAATGTTGAGCAGACAAAGGGTCAATGTCATCGTGTTTGCTGGTGTCACGGCGTGATGAAATATCAAGACTACATTGGGAGCCTCCGTGACCGAGAGGTAGCGTGCTCGGCCTTAGACCGCCACGGCTCGAATTTCGAATCCTGTGTCTGGAAGACAGTGTCATCTCACAATCCTCAGGAGGTTCTCCTGGCCCAGTTTAGCCTATATGTGCACAAAGGTGGCCTAAAGCCCGATTCATTTCATTTCATTTTACATTGAGTCAACAAATATATAATAATCGCTATGTTATACACCAATCCCTATCAGGCTGCCACCAACTTAAACTATAAATAAAATATTCTGTTGACCGTTTAAATATAATTTTTGACATATTGGTATTTCTTATTTTTTTATAGGCCTACATTTTTTTATTGCTGTGTTAATCAGTTTACTAGCCTGAGCTGGGCTTTATACAAAAATGCACTAGCCTTGTTTTGTTACATATTCAACGTTTTTTTATCTTTCTTATAGATTTGTTGTGCTCAATTCAAATCCGATGAGTGCCAGCTTGAAAGTTTGGGATTTTTTTGTAATTTCAAGGTCAAAGGTCAATTTCAAGGCCAAATATGATTTTTCAACAATTGAAGCTATAGAAAGACATGTAATACGGATTTTCATGTGATTTTGACTGCGAAATCCATTTCTTAGAAACCAACATTGGACTAAGATCTTGTGTTTTTTGACTGAATACACACCCAGCAAACACAAAACAGTTTTCTAACATATGGAAATGTTTTAAAACAATATTTCGTAGGGTCTACAAAATATGAATACATCATTTTTCTTAATTTTTAAATGTTAGACAAAAAAACAGCATCCGAAACGTTTTTAAAGCGCAATGCAATATTTTGTTAAAACAAAAAAATTGAACATATTTTACAATGTTGTAACTATGTTTTTGAAACATTCTTAATGATGTTCATTAGATAACATTTAAAAAAGCTGTATAATTTTTCTCGATATCTACAAAATGTTTCCGTGCTTGTTGGGAAAATATATTCCATTTTTTATATATTTTTTTTATAAGAGGTTGGGTTGGTGGGTAAAATCTATCAAATTATTTTTGGATCTCTAGATTTTAAAATATCTGTAAGACCCTTAAAGTGGGGTAGGGGAATATCATGATGATGGTCGGATGAGTTTTGAGAACGAGCATGCAACCTGACGGCCACGGAGGTTCCTCACAATACTTAATCGTTACAGTGGGTGGGGAAGAAACATTACGTTTCTTGAAAACTGGAACGGGAGAGACAGATTTTGGTATTATAAGCGTACAGCATGAACTACGTATTCGGTGTTTGTTGGCAACCCTCCCAACATGCACACGAGATGTTGACCCAATGCTGGGTTATTGTTGGCCCACCGTGCACGACGCTGGCCCAACATCAACCCAGCATTGGTTCAACATCGTGTGTTGGTTGTCAGAAGAGTGAAGTGGGGGGGGGGGGGTCGCGCTGACTCTTACATGGCGTGATGTGATATATAGGCCGAGTTTAGTTTCCTGGTAAACGCAATAAAGAAATAAAACCCGAAATTTATATGACATTGGCACGAAATCTTTTAATTAGGATAGATAACATACCACTAAAATAGGTTGACTCCTTTAAATTCAGTTATTCAATCGAGATCGCTTGGTACATGTCTGATTTTCAAATTATAATTCTGTTAACCCTTTAACCGCCAAATTATTCAATCTGAATTTTCATTCACTTGAAATTGTGTCTCGCTGACGCGATCCACAACTTCAAGTGAATGAAAATTATTCAGATTTGACAAAATGGAGGTCAACTGTTTTCAAATATTGCTAATTGATGTCATATTTTATCTGTAACATGTTTAAAAGGGGGTACTTAATGTGCTAATAAAAAATGAAAACCCAATATATGCGGCACCGGCGGTTAAAGGGCTAACCATTGAGGTTAGAAATGCATAAGTAACTCCAGCTTTAAACAAACGAAAAAATAACGTATACCTCAACAAAACAGTTAATTGGTGATCTTCTAAAATACTTTTTAAACGTCTTTCCCTGGGCTTTGTATGAATGAATGAATGGAAGAAATCTATTATAGCGCATGTATCCAGCCGGAGGCTTTTCAGAGCGCTGAACATCTAGAGTTACTTAGCAAGGCCTGTTATCATTCAAATTCCAGCTCAGTCTCGTGGAAGATATACAGCTGAGCTGCCATTGAGGCGCATCAAGCTGTTTTCATTCCAAGCAAATTCGCCTTATGTGCCAAGTACTCACACATTGTGGATTTTCTGGGGTCTCGCTGGATGGGAACTGCGCCTACGTCCATTGAGGTTATTTTACGTCCAACTCTTTGTACCTGCTATTTTAACAATTTCACTGTGATAGAATAATATTTGTTTATTAAAAATAAGGTAGACCATATTAGATACCGTCGTGCCAACACAAGAATAATCCAAGATAAAATGTGATGGTAAATTATTTGCAGGCTAGCGGTGGCATCTACCGAGATCAGCCCATCTCGCCGTACCCAACGATGCAGTATGTATATTCTCGTACGATTATCTAATTAAAGCGGAAAAATCCAACTGAGCAGTGAAGAGTTTTGGAAGAGTGCGAGATGGGCTAATCTCACCATACGTCTCGTAGTCAAAGCCAACAGCATGAGTGCGAGAAAGTCGGAGATCGCCGGTTTGTACCCCGCTTTGGCACCCAGGTTCCAAAGAAAGATAAGTTTCTTCCCCGCTCACTCATAAATAATCAATATTGTGGGATGCTTCCGAAACCGAGATGTAGCATGCTCGGACCAGACTATCAGGTCCCGAATCTATATCTGTAGGTCATCTCACCATCCTCAGGAGGTTTTTCTGGTCCAGTTTAGCCCATATAATGTGGCCTTAAACCCCACTGATTCATTTTACCCATCCCTGAAATACTGAAAAAACATCGTGAACAGAATGCGGTAGTAGATATTTAACAAAGTGAACCAACTCTACTCCTGCAATTTCGTATATATATGTAACCATGCAAAGACCTCTGGCCCACATTCGGTATATAGTCAGAGCCAGGATTTCCAAGGAGGAAAAGTAGCGGGTTATACGCCTACATAGCAGTATTATGGTGCTAGTAAGGAGTGGGCTTTGCTGCACGCCTGGACAAAATACATCCCCATCAAACCCAAGACGTTCTACCAATATTGATCCAGCGTTGTGGATTGCCAAAAGTATCTGTTTACTTTACAAGTGAGGAGATACTGCCTTTTGGCTTTTCAGAGCAATACATACAGTCAGAATCACATTGACCAGGGTGAAAGAATTTCGCTGATTTCTCACTCAATTCTCAACCGATTTTCATTAAATTTTACACGAAGTTTTAGCAGGTATTCCAAAAATTGGACCAATTCTGAGACGAAGTTAATGGGGTTATAGAGGGCGACATTTACTACATCTTAAAGAGACTAACTTTTAAACCATACACTATTTTAAAATATACTGTAGTATAGTCGTAGAATCATTATTAAATAGTGCTGTAAAATCTCATAAAAATGGGTGGAGAATTGATTGGGAAAATCAGCGCAATTCATTCACTACAGTTAATAGTTCCACACGAATCGCTGTATGGATTAATTCATTTTGCTTACGACGTCGGCCCAACACTAAAACAACATTGTTTAAACGTATCGTGTTTGCTGGGAATTATTAATTAATACTGTACATCTGGTAATATTCGCGAGGTTTTAATACTCGCAAATTTCGTGAGGAGAACAAATTCGCGAATTCATGAATCTTTCGAAATTATCACTATAATAGCGCTACTAAAGAAAAAATCGCGAATTCTAAACTTCGCGAAAAAATCCGAAAATAAAAAAATCGCGAAAATAAAAACACCTGAAAATTACCTGATCTACAGTATATATTTGTTTTATTTCGTCGCATGCTTCATGCTGTACGCAGCGTGCACAGTTAATTAAGTGTACCGTGTATATGGAATACAATACAACTGGTTTAATCCTTTGAACGCTAATCACGAATAATCCGTTTGATTAGCCGATTAAATCACTGAAAACGAGTTGTGTGCTTATAAACATCAAGATTTACAAATGTTTGGTCGCAAATTAAAGAAATATATGTAATTTAAACCCTCTTGAAGTTGTGTGTCGCGGTAGCGAGACACAACTTCAAGTGGGTGAAAATTAAATAAGATACCTTGGTGGAAAAAGGGATAACCCGTTTTCAATTTTCCAGTACATTTTATTTTCTCAGAAAATTTAAAATCTAAGAGCACAGCGCGGCCCAGAACTGAGGTCAACTTTGCATTCAGGCCAAACTGGGTTAGGAGAATCTCATGAGGATGTATGAGATGTATCAGGCCACACTTCCCTCAAGACAAGAGGCTGAGGCCGAGCATGCTACTTCAAAAGAACTATGGTGTAATGTTAACCCTTTCAGTGCGGGGATCGACATTCGACGTCAGAATTTGACGTCAAAAGTCGATCCCCAAACTTGAAGAACTAAATAATTATTATGGCCGTAGACCTATAAAATAGGTATTCAAATGAAGCGAGCAGAGCTAACTAAATTTATCTAATTTTTAAACATAACAACTGTTTTTAAATCATACAATAGAGTAATTTCAACGATGACCACGATAGTAAAAAACCTACAAATTTACAGAAATAAAAATAATGTGTATTAGATCTTTCTGACATTTTGGTGCACACTTTTTCCGTGAAGCAAACCCCCACCCGATTCTGCCGACAAAATGACGACAGCTGTGTTCTTTAGTTCCCCATAAACACGGGGTTGACCCAATGTTGGACAAATGTTGGGCCACCATCTACGACGTCAGCCCAACATTAGACCACCACCGGGTCAACGTGTGTTTGCTCACTCACTGTGTAGTCTGAACACTTGCCTGTAAATGTGAAATAGGGCCAAAAATATTTTACCCTTGCAATGCGGGGACCGACTTAACCTTTAGAGCACTGAGCCAAGAAATTTGAAATTCCAGGCACTTGAATTTGTGTCTCGCTACCGCGATCCACAACTTTAAATGACCAAAAATTAGTTTAATTTGCAAAATCTAGGTTGAAATGTATATGATTATCATAGATTTAAGACATATTTATTTTTTTAAATCCGGTTATGCAAGACAATTAAAACATGAGAAAACAATACTATAGTCAACTGTAGTCGACATCAGTGTGCTAATGGTTAATATATATTTCTGACCTGCTATAGTAGTCCAGGAGAAAAAAGGATGCACCCAAAACAAATTGCAAAAGTAATACAATATATACCAAAAGAATATTCTTAGGCATCTTTATGACATATAAAAAATACACATTGAATTAGGAATACACGGTCTCATACATGTTGTATAAAATTATACAACTCTTTACAGATATTTTAAAGATCTAGAGATCCAAAAATAATTAGATAGATTTTACCCACCAACCCAACCTCCTATCAAAAAAAAAAAAAAAAATGGAATATATTTTCCCAACAAGAGGAGAGGTACCGGCATTTTACAAACTTCGGATTCAAATTAGTCTTACAAGATGAAACAACACTCACCTGAGACTATAGTTTGGCACTTCTCTCACACATTCTATGTTCGTTGATGGGACTAGTCAGCAACAATAAAAAAACTTGAACAACGGCACCACAGAACACTGCGAAACGGAATTTTGTCCATGTGCTTCAAAAATTCCGTGGTTGACGACCTGGACCCGGAAGTGGATCCCATGTCAAACGAGACTAACACGCCCTATGGTACACCAGAACGCAAAACCCGTCCTCAGTTTAAAGTGACACTGAACATAGAAGTGAATCACGCTCACCAAAAAGAAATCTGACTATAGAAGGTTTCCTCAGAAAAGGGAAAAGACCGCCGTCAGTGACATCACCAAAAGAAAACGGCAGCAGTAAACCAAAACTGGCCGCCAAAGCAGCAGAGGGCAGTGAGCGCCCTTCAAGGACTGCTTCAAAGTCCAGAGCAGAATTTACACGAACCACCATAATTTATGTGTAAATATAGTAGGACTGGCAAAAAGCATTACGACTGATATTTCCGAATAAAGGACTAAGGTAACGGATAATAATGACCATTATGTAATTATGTAAGATATAATTATAGAATAATGAACGAAAATAAAGATGGTTCTGGAAGATTTAAACATTAACATTTCAACCCTGAATGTCAGGGGTCTGCGTGATGATGCTAAGCGTAAACTTACGATTTAATTAGTTTAGAAATCTGTAGATAAACATATTAGTGAAAAGATTGGTCGTGAATGGCCAGGATTGTATTTTCACGCATTTCATCCTCAAATCATAGTAGAGGAGTATCAACCCTGTTATCTAAAAACAATAATTTTAAAGTCACATCACACTTTGTAGCTGGAGATGGTAGAATATCACTTGTAAAATGTCGATGATGTTGATATAACTGCAGTCAACATATACGCACCGAACAATAGTAATGATGGGATTGTGTTTTTCAAAAAGGTTCATGCATTCATTCTTGAAAATAAAATAGATAATAGCCATATAATAATAGCAGGTGACTTTAATTATAATGTTGATAAGATCAAAACTGGTGCAAGTAAAGACCCAACCGAAAAATATTTTACTAAACTTATGTCATCATTTAGCCTATTAGATATGTGGGGTCATTGTCACCCAGACAAACCCGCTTTTACGTATACGTCTACAGCAAGACGAGCAGTTTATGGTAGTAGAATAGATTATCTACTTGTTGACAAGAAAATAGCAACAAACAGTATATCATGTCAAATAGAATCTCCACCAGTACCAGACCATAAGTCCTTAATACTATCGATCAAACCTGCAAAAAAGAGAGGGAGAGGTTATTGGACATTAAATAATGACATTTTACACGATATATCCTTTAAAAATCAAATAAGACAAATTTTCAGAACCACGGTACGGGAATTCGCTGAGGAGAGTCCAGTACTAAAACCGCAAGTATGGGAATTATGTAAAATACGTTTTAAAGAATTCACGATTAAATACTGTTCAAACAAAGCATATATTCAAAAGACAGAATCAAGGGAAACCTTAAATTCACTAGAAAAAAAAACAGAAAATCTCCTAGTACGTGATGAAGAAAATATAAACCTTATTAATAAAAGAACAGAGCTAAAACAAAAAATAACTGAATTTGCCAAATTAAAAGCAGAAGGTGCTCGAATCCGTTCAAAAGCAAAATGGATTGAAGAGGGTGAAAAAAGTACGTCCTTTTTCCTAAGATTAGAAGCGGCCAGACAATCCAATAATACAAGAAAATCAGTAATATCATATGATGGGAAAACAGTGGAAGCCAATAAAGAAATACTGGATCACGTAGGTCAGTTTTACTCTAAGCTATACACATGCGATAACCCTGATATAAATAAGATACAGCGATTTATGAACCATATCGAAAACCCCAAAAACATTAACACTACAACAACAAAGAGAATGCGAAGGAAAAATAAAAATTGAAGAATGTGACCAAGTTGTAAAAAAATTAGCCTTAAATAAATCACCAGGTACGGATGGGCTCACAGCTGAATCCCATCAGACATTTTGGCAGATATTAGCAAATTCTTAATAGAAGTTTTTAACGAATCTTTTAAAGCCGGATATATGGGAACATCACAACGTGGGGTAGTGCTTACTTTAATATATAAGAAAGGAGACAAATTAAAAATTATCGCCTATAAGCCTGACTAATATTGATTATAAAATTTTAGCATTTACGCTTTCTCAACGTATAAGGAAAGTTATACTTTCAATTATCAGTGATGACCAGACTGCATATGTAAAATCCAGGTACATAGGAAAAAATATAAGACTATTCCAAGACATAATAGAGCATAATAAAATAAACAATTCAAGCGGAATTCTAATGTGTATAGATTTTGAAAAAACATTCGATAGCTTAGAACACTCCTTTCTTTTTGAGACTTTAAAAAAGTTTAATTTTTGTAATGACTTTATCAAATGGATAAAAACATTATATACAAACTCATCAGTGTGTGTAAAAAATAACGGATATATTTCTGATTTTTTCTCCCCAAATAGAGGCGTTAAACAAGGCTGTCCGATTTCAGCGATCCTGTTCATACTTGTAACAGAGATACTATCCATAAAAATTAAACAAGATCGCAACATACACGGAATGAAAATAAAAAACACCACAGGCACTTTAAGGGAAGTAAAACTTACTCAATATGCCGACGACACAACCTTTTTACTTGAAGACGAAACAAATATTACTCCTCTCCTCAAACTCCTGAAAACATTTTCTGAAGTTTCTAGACTAAAAATTAATATCGATAAAACGGAATGTATGGGAATAGGTAGATTAAGAGATATAAAAGGAGATGTACACGGAATAAAAATAAATGAAAAGCCGATAAAATACCTGGGGATATATGTAGGAAACGACTTGGAAGAATCCATGAAGTTAAATTGGGATGATAATATAAAAAAATGAAGAAAACTCTAGTTTCATGGAAATCAAGAGATTTAACTATATTTAGTAAAATAACAAAAATTAAAACCTTGGCAATATCAAAGCTAACCTTTGTGGCACAAAACCTAACAATACCCGATTCAATAATCAAACAAATAAATAAGACTCTATTCCAATTTATATGGGTTAAAAAAGATTTTATTGTATGAAAACTTATGTATAAACCCATCAATTAAGGTGGAGCAAACATGTTGAATATAGAGAGTTTTTTCAGTGCTTTGAAAGCTTCATGGCCGAAAAAATAAATGATAGTCCAAGTTCTAATTGGAGTGCCCTGGGAAAATTAAACTTGGAAAAAATAACACCAACTTTAAATATAATATCAAAAATGAACTTTGATAAGGCAGAAATGTTACCAGATCTTAAAAAGTTAACCAAATTCTATCAAGATGTTGTTATATCATACGCTAAGTGTAACAAAAAAACTGCCCTTAGAAAAAATAAATATTTCAGAGGAATGTCTCTGGGGCAACTGCCATACAACGGTATATAGTAAAGAAAACAAAATGCACAATGTGTTAAATATGAAAGAATGGCAGTTGAGTGATATTAATGTTATAAAAGATTTAAAAATCAACAATGGAATAATTGATGAAAAATACATATTTGATAAACTGAAGTCAAAAAATAACTGGATAGTACAAATGATGTTGGTTAAAAATGCTGTAAAATCATACATTAAAATTATAGATTCAAATAATCCGAGCCTAGCCGCAGATGGGTTAAGCAGGCAAATCAAAAGTGTTGTACACAAATTATAATTCATCGTTCCATGTAACTTTCAGTTGGGCCAAATGGATCAGGCGATTAGGAGTCCAAGATTTGCAAATAAAATATATATCTAAACAAAAAATAGTGTGTATCAAAGAAATAAAAATTAAACAGTTTAACTATAATTTTTTTAATAATATTCTTCCCTGTGGTGTAAATCTTAAACAGTGGAGACTGATTGATGATGTTTTATGTATATTCTGTCAACATGCTCATGCCATCCCTCATTTGTTATTCTCATGTAATCTAACCACTACTTTTTGAATATTATATCTACAATTTTAGGCATAAGAATTGATGTTGAAGCTATAATTTTGGGTTAACTAATAACTTAGAATTGAATAACATACTGTCTATTTTAGGATACTCAAATAATAAATATTGGTTGTTATATAAAGATGAAACTACCAAAGGTAAAGTTCATAATATCCATATGGTTCATAATATCCAAAAATACAAAAAATACATAAAAACAGAATTAAGATATAAAGTTAAAGTATACGAACTTGTAGAACATATGGACCATTCAATTGGCGATATGATGAGAAATATTGTATTTTCTTTATAGTAACAATAATTGAATATAAATGTGTTTTATGAACGTTGATGTGTATTCACTGTATCGGATGATACCCATGATACCGTCCGTGTTAGTTGGTATAACATGTTGGTATTATTGGGATTTTGATAAACCCCGAGTGGAGAAGTAAGTTGGAGGAAAGGAAGATAATATAATAATAAAAAGTACTAACATTTTGATGTCTTAAAAATCTGCAGTTGCCAAAATTTCCTTCCGCGAAGTTAATATAACGTGTTAACAAAGGGAAAGTTAGGGGTTTAATCGGTAAAGGTAATGTGTTATAGGTAAAATTCTGAAAATTGGTAAGAGGAGTGCTGATAGTGGAAGCAAACGGGTAAGTGACAGATTTAGTGGAAAAAAGTGTATGGCTTGGCTGTGTACGTGCAAAAAGCTGCGGGTTGTGGAAGTTGTACACAACCACAGGGTGCAATCAAACGAATCGCAATTCCAATATATTCCCGAGGACAAGAAAAATGCAATTTGCAATTGCATTGTATCATATAGGAAAATATAGCGCAAATATCAATAGAAAATAGCATATATACATAAACAATAAAATGAGAGTGGTAATTAACTCAGAAATACATTACACATAATAATAATTACATGTTATTGGCTTTTGGCCCTTTGTGCCATCAAATTTGCAGAGCGCCGAACTGTTTCTACCGGCAAATGGCCTACAGGTGGTGTTTCATCGGCATTGTTGCATGGTAAAATAGATTCATTTGTGAGCTGTTGAAGTTTTCAAGGGTACAAATGGTTGATTGAATAATTTTGAATTGAACCATCCCTTTTTACATTGGCAGATCTGATTTTATTATCATCACCTTTGAAGACTTCAACAACTCTACCCAGCAACGAAAATGGTCTGGATTTTTGTGGGTGACGTATGAGAACGATGTCATCAACATCAATCTTATTTTCAAATCTATGCTCATAACTATTTTTAGTACTTTCTCTAAGAGACAACAAGTAAGCATTGTTCCACAATTCATGGAAGTGTTTGAGTAGATGATTTCTGTTTGATAGGGACTGTAATAATAGGGATTGAGAAGGAGGTTCTGAAAGTGTGGGGTTTTCTCCCTCAATTCTCAGAAACAAATTGGAATTAGAGTTGGGATAGATAAAACTATTGGGGGTAATCACTTCTAGATCCGATTCAGAAGTTCGATATGTCAATGGTCTAGAGTTAACTGCATTTTCAACATCACATAAGAGAGTGAGCATGTCAAAATATTCTATTTTAGCTCGACCTACAGTTTTTCGAATACAGTTTTTGACTACTCGAATCAACCTTTCCCAAGTACTACCTACCCAGGGAGAGTAAGCAGGTATGGTAACATGTTTTATATTGTAGGTCTGGAAATGTTCCAGAAATTGGCTGCAAGAGAAAACATCAGATATTACATCACATTCTTTTAGAAAGGATCTAGCATTATCGCTATATATGTGAGATGGAATACCAAACTTGTTGCTGAATCTCAATAAAGCTGAGTCAAAGGAATGAGTGCTCATATCAGGTATAAGATCCAAATGAACAGCTCTAGTGTTCAAACAAGTAAAAATAAGTATGTACATGTTGCGCCTTTGTCCACATTTTGCGCTTAGTTTTCAACCCATAAATGGCCAGTAAAGTCAACTCCAGTATGACGGTAAGGTACAATCAAATTGACTCGGTGTTTGGGTAAGTTAGTCACTTTTGGATATTTGAATGGCAATCCATTCATTTTACGACATATCATATAGTGGGAAAGCACTTTTTTGATTACCTGTCTGCCTTTAGGCACTCAAAACCCTCCCAAGCGCAATGCATTGAGGGTAGTACCTACACCAAGGTGTTTTACTCTATGATGAAAATGAATAATTAACAGGCTAGTCAAGTGGTGACTTTTACCTAACAGAATAGGATTGTGTGCTCCCTCCTCGTGTGTTACATTCTTGGTAATTCTTCCCTTTGATCTTATAACCCCTTCCTCATCTATGTATAAATTGAGATCTTTGACCAAATCGGGAATGTTTCTATTACCAGGAGAGTTTAAAAAGGAAATTTCCTTTGGAAAACATTCTGCTTGCATAGTCTTAACTAGATACGTTATGGCACTTTGAACCAAAGCAATATTGACGTTGCATTTTAGTTTAATGAAGCGGAACACCAACTCAGTCCCTTTAAGTAACTTTCCATAATTTGAGAATGATTTTGTTGGTATACACTCCACCTTTGAACCTCGAAATTGGTCATTGTCTATTGCTACATTAGTTTGAATTGTCTTCTTATTAGCTTCACTCAGACAGTTTAATTTGTTCACAGGCCAATCACTGTCAGCTGTTTTCAGCCATTCTGATCCGTATGTCCAAAATTGAAGTAAATCTTTAAACTTGTTTAAGGACAATCCCCTAGTTAAAAGATCCGCAGGGTTTTGATCTGTTGGCACATACTTGAAAACAATATCCAAGTTATACTTGACTTTCAATTCTTGTGTCATCATACTAATGGCTTTCAGCCTGGTTTTAGCAAATTGGTTTTTATTTGCTGGGACATCAGCCAAGACAAAACTACTTGGGCATCTACTGCAATCACAAGCCTCTTGAATGTAACATTAGGGTAGGAATCCAGTATTAAATGCAGGCATTTTACACCCAAAAACACGGACAACAATTCAAGAGTTGGTAAGCTTCGAGGTTTTATAGGAGTGACTTTGGCTTTAGCAAACATCAAGTTGGACTTGTTATCTTGAACATTGTACAAAGCGAACCCATACGATTGTTTTGAGGTATCGCAGAAAAGATACAAATCAGTGTCAAATGCCTCATTCACAACATATCTTGGAAATGTAACATTCAGAGATGTTAAATTATGAGCTAACTGGGACCACAAATTCATATGTTTTTCCATGACATTTTCATCCCATGAAAGATTTTGTGACCAGAGCTCTCTCATGAGAATTTCACTTCTCACTGTAACAGGCAAATAAAGACCGAGAGGATCAAACAATTTGGAAGTTTGACATAATATACCTCTTTTTGTCTTCGCGTCTTTATCAAATACGGTTCCATACAACTTGAATACATCTGTTTTAGTTGAATATTTGTAACCTAGTAACTTTTCATAGGGACTTTTTTGTTATCGGAGATCATTCTCTCTCTTAGCATAGGGTTATTAGAAGTCCAAGACCGCAAATCAAATCCACCCTTTTTCATTCTCTGGTCAAGATCTAAGTACAAAGAGAGAAGTTTATCTTGATCATTTGCTGTAGGCATCAAATTGTCAACATAAAAATTGTTCAGTAAAACCTCAGAGCAGTAATCTGAAGGAAACTGCTTAGCATGGTGCTTGATGATAAAATTAAGAATGAAAGGACTGGCATTGTAACCGAAGATTATGGTTTTGTATCTGAAGCAGCTCAATTTGTTTCCTTTTTTTAAGAAAAAACAAAACCTGTTTTTGTCTTCTTCGTGGCCTAGTTTAATCACCAGAAAGGCTTTTCTGATGTTTGAAATCATAGTGAACTTATTAGATCTGAAATATAAAAGAAGTTTTGTCATATCAGTCATCAAATTGACTCCAGGATATGCAGCTTTATTTAGAGATGGGGAATTATGGGTTTTAAGTGAGCAATTGAAAACTGGTCTGATTTTTGTAGTTACCTGCTGCTCAGTTTTAATTATGGGACGATGTGGGATCCACGTGTAATCAGCATATTTTTGAGGATCAACTTCTATTCTTTCAATAATTCCTTCCTCCTCTTGTTGTTTAAAAACTTTTATATAATCATCCATAAGATTATCTTTCTCTAATTTTTTGGAAACTCTGTCCATCACAGTTAAAGCTACATTATGGTTGGATGGAACCTTTTCCAGAACATCTTCGTGCCATGGAAGTTTGACATTGTAATGACCATCTTCAAACTTAATGGAATCTTCAAAGTCTTTTTTTTTACAGAGTCGTAATCAGTAATGGCATTTTCTTTATTATCAATGCCTAAGCCCTCGGTTTGAAACATCATATCGAGATTCCTTTCCAAAGAACTTTCGGGAAATAAACATTGGAATGGGTCAGGATATGATGACTTGGGGTTCATGACAAAATTGACATGAGTCTCTGGACATTTAGCAGTTCTAGAAATAATGTGGTTATAGTTGTTGAATGTATCAGGTCTAGAGCTGGAAAAACTAGGTAAGACTGAGATTTGTCTTGGGAATGGAAAGTTGTTTGCGTCTCCAAAAGGCACAAGACCATTAGGAAATTCCCATGCAATACCCTTCATACATTCAACTGTTCTGGTCATAGATAAATTTTGTAGAACATCCGCACCCATTAGTCCGTCTATTTCTATAATTTCAGGAGGCAAACAGCCTTCATATTGAACAGCCAGGGGGACACTTTTACATGCAAGATTGCTAATAACTTTAACATATTGAGGCATATTCAGTTGTATATGAAACTCCTTGTCTATTAACACCTTTTGATTAAAGGGTTTTAAATTAGGAATTTCAACAGCAACAGAAATTTCTTTCAACACTTTCTTTTGAGAGCCCAAGAATGTTTTGATATCATGCTGTATAATTGAAACATTTTCATCTTTACATGCTAAGGCAGCACAAACTTTTTCTGATAAGTAAGATCTTTGACTGCCGGAGTCTAATAAACATCTAGCTCTGCAAACTTTTGAACCAGTCTTCACTTTAATGTCCATGATGGGCATTATTATAGAATGTTCTGCCGATACTATTTCACTTGCATTTAAACACACATTAGAATTAGTCTGGCCAGGGGCATTTTTATGCTTGTCAATATCTTTGCATAATGTACTTATATAAGAGTTGACCTTGCAATGTAAACATTGATATTTTAGCTCATTATTTTTGCCAGGACATTGTTGCTTTTTGTGACATGGACTAGTAAAAAGAACACACATACCCATTTCAAGACAACGCCGCCTTCTGGCCTCATGGGAATTATATTTCTCCCATCGGTACATCACATGACTACTTGCATTACAAAATTTACAAGGTTTTCTGGGGTGAGAAGCTGACGATTGGGAGATATCATATATGATTAGTAAAATTTTGTAATGCAGAAGCCCCTTCGGGATTTTAATCCTGTTGATACATGGTAGGTTCACCAAAATGACTACTAGGTTTTGAGAGAAACGTTTAATGATCATCGTGACCTTGTGATACAGTTTTGCTTTTTCAAACTTGGTTCGAATGATCGTTTTTATCAAATCATGATAATTATCAAACAATTCTTTGAGGGAATGATAGTTTGATCCGATTTTATGAACCAATTCTCGCTTGAGGATAGCGGGTAGTTTATTGAAAACGATGTGGCTAATTGGAATTGGGTAGTAAAAGATCAACACCATAGTTTTTCAAATCATGTATGCATGCTCTAGTTTCATTCAAATATTTTTTGACATTCTCAAATTGGGGATCATATTTGGGCGAGCTGCTGATAATTTTAGTGAAATATTCTTCAATGATTAATTCTTTATCTAAGAATTCGGCATTTAGCAAGTCTAATGCGGCTTTGTAATTTTCACTACTGATTGACAAGTGGCTTATAACTGAAAAGGCATAATCAGTTAAGTAGCCGCGAAGGTACGTTAGTTTGGCCGAATCATCCAGCTTACCACCAGCAGTCATTACATTATTAAACTGCATGAGAAAGTTTGAAACAGCAACCTGTCTTTTTCTAGACCACTGAAACTTGGACATTTTAATTTAAGTGGCCGTATTTGGGTAACTGTGGTAGTGTGCGATGACGTGTCAGTTTTTACAGGAGTAATCTTAGTTTGGACATCAGAAATTTTCTCCTGAACACCGATTTCATATTTTATTTCATCTTTGAAATCAGTAACACGATCTGTGTCATCCACTTTGATTTCCTTTTTTTCACATAACTCATGAATATCATCATTAATTTTGTCAATTTTATGCAGGTAGGTATTTATGGTGGTTTCCTGCTTCAACAAAAAAATACTTTGTATAGTTTTCTGTTCTGATTTTTTATTCAAATCATTCACAATCATTGTAACTTTGCCCTTATATGCGGATCTGCTCTTTCTAAGAGCACCTGTAATGTCCTTGAAAGACATTTTGATTGCTAGTTATGGGATATGTGAATATTCAACAATATATATTTATATCTGAATAAGATATAAGCTTATATAAATCTGTATTTATTTAGGTAATCGATCGCAAAATTACAATTACAACTATTTCCTGAATCCTATTAATAACAATAATGATGCAGATTTATTTTTTCGGGGAAAAAAACAGTCAATGATAATATCATATATTTAATTGCTTATTTCATCTTTATTAACGCACATTTGTGAACTGATTTCAAATTAATGAATATATATGTATAATTTAAATGAATATATATGTATAATATTTATATTTCATCAAATTCATGTTTACATCCCTTCACTTTTTTACAGATGCTTCACTCATCAATCCTCCTCTTTCTATATAATTGCTACAAGTAATTATAAATACTACTTTCGTATGGAGGAGTGATATTTGAGGTAACTGTAATACAAAATTAATATAGTACATCAACTTTATTCATATGCACATGCATACCGCTCTTTACATTTAAAACGGTTATGCATGGGCACAGGTATAGATTACGTTGGGGTGCCCTTTTTGATGAAACCTCACCCATAGTATTGATGAGGTTTCAACATCTGTTTTAGAGACTGTTTTTAGAGTCATCTCTAGCAAAACATGACCTGACCTTTAAAAGCAATGGGGTATACTCAATTTTTGCTATTGTTGTATTAATCCCATTACATGTATATTCGTTATCAGGTTATATAAATATATGACTCCATTTAACACCCCAATAAACAAGTGACCCTGAGCCGGCGTTGTTTCGATGTTGGTTCAGCGCCTGCGGCGCTGGCCCGGCATCGGAACGACACTTGTTGGGCGTCTGCGTTTGCTGGAGTGGTGGACTGAACATATGTATTTGACAGCTGATGTAAGGTGTCTGTCCAGCGTTGGTATGATAATGGCCCACCATATTAATGGGTCGGTGTTGGACAACCTCGGCACCCAGCAAGTGCCAGACGTTGAGCCATTGTTGGCTTGATGCGGGCCCGACGTCGAAGACGACGTGCCTGCATCACCCCAGCCTTGTTCTCGGACTTGCTGGGCGATCTTTTCCCAGCAAATGCCAGACGTTGGGCCGGTGCCGCTTTGATGCTGGTCCGGCGTCGCAGAAGGTGGGGCTACGTTGACCGGCATTGGCTCGATGTCTAGCGTTTGATGGCTTACCGTTATTTTCATGTTTATTATATAACGACAGTCGCTCAACTTTTGGCCAATCCCGGCAGGCACAGGGCATTTGTATGGCATTTGTACAGCGTCGGCCCAACGTTGGTCTAAAATTGTACAGATGTTGGCGGGTGTTCTGTGTTTGCCGGGATGCAGGTTCATATTCGACCCGTTCCGTGAGGTGTATATACCGGTGTAACCGCCCAGATTACCCCCCCTGACTGGATTATACCCGGTATAGTCTGGGAGCTCCCAGACTATACCCCAGGGTATACTCTGGGAGCTCCCGGAGTATACCCCACAAGCCCAGACTATACCCCACCGGATTCAGGGTGGGTATAGTCTGGGCGATAGGGGTATACTCTGGGAGATATCATATATGACTTACAATTAAGTATCATATGATAACTGATCGTAATCTGGCATAATTCATGTGTCAAATGTATTAACCCTCTGAGGACTAGACTATTTTATGTCCCCTATGTTAACCTTCTAATGGCTAGAGTATAATATGTCTCATGTATTAACATTAACCTGCTGGTGGCTAGAACATCACATGCCTCCTTGATTAACCTTCTGAGGCCTAGACTTTCATATGTCTCATACAATAACCTTTCGATAGCTAGATGTCTCCTTTATTACCCCCCTGGGGCTTACAGTATTACGTGTCCAGCTACTCTAGTAATTAATTGGTGTGCTCCAAATGATTTGGCGTGCACTAAATAATTCAAATAATTAATTGGTGCAGACCAATTAATTATTGGTGCGCACCCAGTAGTACACTGAAAGTATTTAATTGTTTCGCACCAAATAAGTTAATGCATGAGACAAGTGATACTCTAGCCATAAGAAGGTGAGGATGGGAGACATAATTTTAGGATGGTTGATGCATGAGCCATGTGATGATCTAGCCACCAGAATGCTAATACATAAGACAAGTGATACTCTAGCCATCAGAAGGTTAACATAGAATTCTTAAGATAGACTAGTCTCCAGAGGGTTAATACATAAGACATGTGATACTCTAACCATCAGAAGATTAATATAGGAGGCATGTGATATTCGAGCCCTCAGAGGGTTAATACACAAGACACGTGATACTCTAGCATCCAGAGGGTTAATGCATACGACAAGTGCTGTGACAGCCATCAGGTTAATGCCAGAAGGTTAAAAACAGAGACATTTGACAGTCTAGCCCCAGACGATTAATAGACGAGATATGTTAGGGTTAGACATATGGTAGTCTAGCACACAGAGGGTTAAAACTTTAGGCATGCGTTTAATGATCATCGTGACCTTGTGATACAGTTTTTGCTTTTTCAAACTTGTTCGAATGATCGTTTTTATCAAATCATGATAATTATCAAACAATTCTTTGAGGGAAGGATAGTTTGATCCGATTTTATGAACCAATTCTCGCTTGATAGCGGGTAGTTTATTGAAAACGATGTGGATAGTTGGAATTGGGTAGTTAAAGATCAACACTGCATGAGAAAGTTTGAAACAGCAACCTGTCTTTTTCTAGACCACTGAAACTTGGACATTTTAATTTAAGTGGCCGTATTTGGGTAACTGTGGTAGTGTGCGATGACGTGTCAGTTTTTACAGGAGTAATCTTAGTTTGGACATCAGAAATTTTCTCCTGAACACCGATTTCATATTTTATTTCATCTTTGAAATCAGTAACACGATCTGTGCCATCCACTTTGATTTCCTTTTTTTTCACATAACTCATGAATATCATCATTAATTTTGTCAATTTTATGCAGGTAGGTATTTACGGTGGTTTCCTGCTTCAACAAAAAAATACTTTGTATAGTTTTCTGTTCTGATTTTTTATTCAAATCATTCACAATCATTGTAATTTTGCCCTTATATTCGGATCTGCTCTTTCTAAGAGCACCTGTAATGTCCCTGAAAGACATTTTGATTGCTAGTTATGGGATATGTGAATATTCAACAATATATATTTATATCTGAATAAGATATAAGCTTATATAAATCTGTATTTATTTAGGTAATCGAGAGCAAAATTACAATTACAACTAATTCCTGAATCCTATGAATAACAATAATGATGCAGATTTATTTTTTCGGGGAAAAAAAAAGTCAATGATAATATCATATATTTAATTGCTTATTTCATCTTTATTAACGCAAATTTGTGAACAGATTTCAAATTAATGAATATATAAATATAATTTAAATGAATATATATGTATAATAATTATATTTCATCAAATTCATGTTTACATCCCTTCACTTTTTTACAGATGCTTCACTCATCAATCCTCCTCTTTCTATATAATTGCTACATGTAATTATAAATACTACTTTCGTATGGAGGAGTGATATTTGAGGTAACTGTAATACAAAATTAATATAGTACATCAACTTTATTCATATGCACATGCATACCGCTCTTTACATTTAAAACGGTTATGCATGGGCACAGGTATAGATTACGTTGGGGTGCCCTTTTTGATGAAACCTCACCCATAGTATTGGTGAGGTTTCAACATCTGTTTTAGAGACTGTTTTTAGAGTCATCTCTAGCAAAACATGACCTGACCTTTAAAAGCAATGGGGTATACTCAATTTTTGCTATTGTTGTATTAATCCCATTACATGTATATTCGTTATCAGGTTATATAAATATATGACTCCATTTAACACCCCAATAAACAAGTGACCCTGAGCCGGCGTTGTTTCGATGTTGGTTCAGCACCGACATGTGATACTCTAACCATTAGAAGATTAATATAGGAGCCATGTGATATTCGCGCCCTCAGAGGGTTAATACACAAGACACGTGATACTCTAGCATCCAGAGGGTTAATGCATACGACAAGTGATGTGACAGCCATCAGGTTAATGCCAGAAGGTTAAAAACAGAGACATTTGACAGTCTAGCTCCAGACGATTAATAGACGAGATATGTTAGGGTTAGACATATGGTAGTCTAGCACACAGAGGGTTAAAACTTTAGGCATGCTCTAACCACCAGAAGTTTAATATAATGATAGCTAATACGTGACACTTAATTCGCTAGAACCCAGATAGGGCCCTGGGTAAAACTGCCTGCTTGGAAAGCCTGGCCTTCAAGTTTTTCCCCGCTCACTTGTAAAGTGTCATCTCACCATCTTCAGGAGGTTCTCCTGGCCCAGTTTAGCCTTTAGTTTATAATTAGTTTAGATTTTTAATTGATTGTAATCATATATAATATCTCCCAGAGTACACCCCTATCTCCCGGACTATACCCCACCCTGCATGAGATGGGGTATAGTCTGGGCTTGTGGGGTATACTCTGGGAGCTCCCGGAATATACCCTTGGGTATAGTCTAGGAGCTCCCAGACTATACCCATAGTCCAGAAAATACCCGGGTATAGTCCAGTGGGGGTTAATCTGGGCGGTTACACCGGCATATTTTATGACAAGCGTACCCTGTCACTCGCTTTTTGCTGGTTTAGAGTTGGGCCAAAACTGGCAACTTTGACCCAGCTCTAAACCGGTGGAGGACGAGAGAAGTTGGCAGTTTGCCCAAGACTGGGTCATTGTTGTGTCATCCTACCCAGATGATACAACACTGACTCAGACAATGATAATTTTATTTATTTTATTTATTTATTGGATATGACTCTTTGCTTTAAATGAACATGATTATCATGATTATAGTCTGACGATGTTTCAATGATAATACACTGCAAATTTTGTATTGTATAATTTATTCAAAAAAAAAAAAAATCAATCAAAGAGCCAAATATTAACTTATAAATCAAAGGGGGAGTACTTGTGCTCATAGATTCACCCTCATCTGAGCCACATATTAAATTATAAATCAAAGGGGGAGTACTTGTGTTTATAGATTCACCCTCATCTGAGCCAGATATTAACTCATACATCAAAGGGGGAGTACTTGTGTTTATAGATTCACCCTCATCTGAGCCACATATTAACTTATAAATCAAAGGGGGAGTACTTGTGTTTATAGATTCACCCTCATCTGAGCCACATATTAAATTATAAATCAAAGGGGGAGTACTTGTGTTCATAGATTCTCCCTCATCTGAGCCAGATATTGAATTTCTGACAATAACTTGTCAAATACTTGTCTCTGAAGCTTTTGCAGACGTCTGCGATCCATTTTTAGTTCTGAGGCAATTTAAATCTGATTCAATCTGAGCAGGAGTGCCCAGAACTCCTATGTAGTGAGTGAATGAAAAGTCCCCATAGCCCACCATACCCGATCACTCCACATTCGCATCATCATATGCACATCTTTCATTTATCATTTAATTGTTTTTAACGTATACCTATTACACAGTCACAAAAATAACCGCTCAAATAGAAAAGTGACGTTAATCAAGAATGTGTCTTACTTATCATGACTGCTATTCTGGGGCATGAAAACAGAGATGTGTTATTCGGAACTTAATTGTGTACGTGAACCCTATTGAGCTCATTAGAAAAGACTAACGTTTACATCGCGATCTTCTGAGATTTAATTGCTACCACCTGAATTCTTTTTAAATTTAGTTGTATTGTAATATCAGATATTAGGCTACTTGACGTATTTTGTTACGAGCGACTTTCCTTTGTTTAAAAACGAATTAATGAGCTGCATTACCTGGTTCAATAACGCAAATGACAGGGGCTGTTGGAATGATTTTCCATCTGAAATATATATACATTACACAAGTATAAATATTTGGAACTGACCGACTACAAGTCTTTATTCCGTTTGAAACTAGGTAATAAAATCAACTTTTAATTCTGATTGTAACAAAACATTATCAGATAGAACACTCACATGAAGTAGAACTGCTCTTCGGAATATACTGATCGAAATGTTATACGCATAGGATTTTGTGCTCAATCTTGCCCTTACGTTTTGTTCAATATAATTATGGTGCATTTTTCCATATAAATAACTAAAGTTTTGTTTCATCACGATTCAATATCACGATAAACATCTATTATGTAAAATCATTGAAATATATTGACCTATGAAGATTAGACACTTGTACTTCAAAAGCATTAAATTATATAATATTCTGTAGGCCTACTGCAACTGCTTGACCTGGAAAACATTATTTCAATAGTGTTACTCTTTAACATACGTAACCGTACTGTAGTCAGGTCAAAGCAATAAGCTGCAAATTCAGATAAGAATATAAATTACTGTCGTTTTAACATTTAAAGGTTAAATTATCTCTATCATGGAAAGACTTAAGATTAAAAATCGTGCTTAACGATCAAAGGTTAAGAGTTTTAAGAGTTTAATTATCATTTCATTTTGTTACAAAAAAGGGGGTTATATTAAAAATAGGAAGAAAACCAAAACATCTGATCTAATTAGTTGTGTGTGTTGAATTTTATCATTACCTTGTGAGTTGTGTTGCCACACATACGTTTATAGTTGTTAACATTTAAAGTCCCAATCTCCGATCAGTTTAAGTGGCCACATTTCTACTTTTACTAGATGTTCCTACTTTTACCAGATAGTGTATTCTAGCATAATCATGATCATCGCCATTAGTAGACCAGGCGCCCATGGGGTGGGGTGTCACCTGGAAGGGAAATAATTTCTTCTGGTATTTTCTTGTTGCTATGCCATCCAGGAATGGAAATCGAATATGTTGACTAATTGCTAAATTATTGTCACAGGGCAATCTTTTTTCAATTTGCAGTTTATGGTGTCTGGTGCATTCTTAGTTTAAGCGTGGTGCAGATTAAATTATATTTTTTTATACTAGATATTACTAGTCAGTAACATAGATTTATTGTCACACAAATAAATACTGAAACACCAAAGTCCCCCTGTGAGGATACGGTACTACCTTTCAGGTCTTACCTGCCACATAAATCTTGAGGCATGTAATGCATCATATGTCAAAAGACTGACCCTGAATACAACACCACATGAACCGATAGTGGCAGGACAAAAGTAACTGATGCAAGTAATTTTCGACAGGATGATGTGTATGAAACGCTGAAAAAGGCTGACCACCTTAAATTCGTGATTCCCCAAAAAAATACATATAATACTTAGTGTTGGAAATGAATGAATAAATGAATGAATAAATAACTAAATGAATAAATAAATAAATGAATGAATGAATGAATGAATTAATAAATGAATGAATAAGTGAATGAATGAATGAATGAACGAACGAACGAATGAATGAATGAATGAATGAATGAATGAATGAATGAATGAATGAATGAATGAATGAATGAATGAATGAATGAATGAAGAAACCAACGAAGAACGAATAAATGAATGAATAAATGAATGAATGAATAAATGAATGAATGAATGAATGAATGAATGAACAAACGAACGAATGAATGAATGAATGAATAAATGAATGAATGAATGAATGGATGAATAAATGAATGAATGAATGAATGAACGAATGGATGAATGAATGAATGAATAAATAGATGAATGAATGAACGAACGAATGAATGAATGAATGAATGAATAAATGAATAAATGAATGAATGAACGAATGAATAAATGAATGAATGAATAAATGAATGAATGAATGAATGAATGAATGAATGAATGAATAAATGAATGAATGAATGAATGAATGAATGAATGAATGAATGAATGAATGAATTAGGTTTCTTTGTAGCCAGGATACCCGGGCGGGTGATGAAGAGGGTGGCCTGAAGCAAAGACCAGACTGTCAGTCAATGTTTTTTCACTGCTAGTTCATCATCTGCGACGCTGGCCCAACATTAAAACAACACTACTGGGAATAGTGGATCAGAGCATGCCTTTCCAGCTAACACGAGGCATTGACCCAATTTTGTTTTATTGTTAGTCAGCCGTCTTCGACGCTGGCCAAACATTAAAACCACATTGGGTCAATGCCTCCTGTTAGCTGGGCTGGTGAATGTGATCCGATGTGTGTGAATCAGAGCCCTGTTGAATATGATCCGGAGTATGTGCAGTGAGGGAGAAATGTGATGTGTCTGTCTGTTTGTCTGCAACAAAGACAATCTGTGTGCGCCTCACACTTCATGATACTTCACGCTCAACTCTCATTCTAGCCGTGGGGGGTACAGCCTGACAGAGACACCTAGTGAATGATTCGACAAACACGGCTGTAAAATAAAAAATGGATTCCGATTCGCCCCTATTGGGCCACTATTGGCCCACTTCTGGCCGGCACACGGCCTTCACGCAACAACACTTTTCTCAGCATCAGAACGCTCGAGGCTCACTCACTTAACAGGGTTTATTTTTCAATTACTGCAGATTACATGTAACCTAGCCTATTTTCTAAAATGGTAAAGAAACATATCAGGCCTATTATGGACTTGATTACCCGCTCACTTGTTAGACTCGTTTTATCAGAGACGGTTGGTCGTTTTTCCATCCAGATGAGTCTAAGAATCACATAAGTGATCTATTAATTAATTTTGTGGATGACAACTCCTGCTCACTTCTAGAGCTTAAGGGGTCAAAACAGAGTAATGAAGCAGCAAACAGTGAATGAATTAATGTTTGGTGAATTAATAACTGTCCAAGAGGCGCCCGTCCTCATCAGGGTGCTAAGTGAGGACACTTTTATCCCCAAGGTCTCTATTTAATCCTTTAAATACCCAGTATTTTTATATATATTTTATCGAAATGTGAATTGTTGCAGCAATTCCCAATTAACCCAATATTGGTTTTGAGTTGGCCCACCGTCTACAACGCTTGCCCGACATTAAACCAATATTGGGTGAATGACTCAAGGGGATAGCACCTTGCTAAGTACAGTGTCCTATATTCGTTTTTATCCAGTTTTAGCAGGTTAAATACCAGTTATTAGGAATGAAATGAGTGTTTAGATATCAATATTTGCAAATGCTTGGTCTCAAAACCAACAGATATGAGTAAGTTGTAGGTCCACTCACTTGAAGTTGTGGGTCGTGTTAGCGAGACACAACTTCAAATGGGAGACAAATTAAATTACATAGGTTAGAGAGTAAATGTTACAAGAAAGCAGAACCATTGATATTTATTTGATTGACTTCTTTATTTTATTTTAAACGAATTTTATTTCAAAATGTCATGTCGTGCATTATTCAAAGCTTTGTCAACTCTGTTTAGTTTATATATACTCACCGGGTGGTGTTTATCCTTACTATCACTAACATGAGCGATATGCTTTCTGGGTATATTATTATCCCATTGATGGTTCACAGTGAAAAATGGACAACTACTTCAGCATAATTAATAATTAATTACTTAGTTCTTAATAAGTAGTGACTTCTGTTTATCATTGTCGCACAAGCAAAGTCAAACAGCAGTAACTGGCTACTTTCAAAGTAAGCAGTTACTTTGGGCTGTCGTTGTCGTCAATAAAGAATAAACAGCAAACAACAACAACTGCGTACTTGAAAAGTAAGCAGTTACTGCTGTCTGCTTTTGTTTCCAATACAAACAAATAGCAGCAATTACCTTATTTTCGAGTGTGTACGGCAAAGGCAAATTTTTTGCCTTTGGTGCCAGTTCTGAGGCAATTTAAATCTGATTTAATCTGAGACAGTCCACACAATTGGTCATCTCGGTCGCGTGTTTTATTTATATCAGATAGTTATGATCAATTTCTTCCCTATGTGTAAGGTATCTCTGCTATGTGTAGCCGTTCGAAATACCTTACGCGTAGCCGAAATCTCAGCTACATGCACCCAACTTCGGCTTCGCATAGCCGAGACATTTACACATAGCCGGAATCTCAAAATGTCAGTTACACATAACTGATGATATACTTATGTATAAATTACTATGATTACTCGTAAACATACCACAAATATTAGATATTACGCTTGGCCAAATGGGTAAAGCGTAGCCGTAGTTCGCCTACGCATAGCCGAAGTTTGGGTATGCGTAACCGAGGCTCAGATATGCGTAACAGAGGTTAGGGTACGTGTATAATGTGGGATTAATGTCCCACACGGGTTGCCATATAAATCCCCCAGGAGTGCCCAGAACTCCTATGTAGTGAGTGAATGAAAAGTCTCCATAGCCCACCATACCCGATCACTCCACATTCGCATCATCATATGCACATCTTTCATTTATCATTTAATTGTTTCTAACGTATACCTATTACACAGTCACAGAAATAACCGCTCAAATAGAAAAGTGACGTTAATCAAGAATGTGTCTTACTTATCATGACTGCTATTCTGGGGCATGAAAACAGGGATGTGTTATTCAGAACTTAATTGTGTACGTGAACCCTATTGAGCTCATTAGAAAAGACTAACGTTTTCATCGCGATCTTAGATTTAATTGCTGCCACCTGAATTCTTTTTAAATTTAGTTGTATTGTAATATCAGATATTAGGCTACTTGACGTATTTTGTTACGAGCGACTTTCCTTTGTTTAAAAACGAATTAATGAGCTGCATTACCTGGTTCAATAACGCAAATGACAGGGGCTGTTGGAATGATTTTCCATCTGAAATATATATACATTACACAAGTATAAATATTTGGAACTGACCGACTACAAGTCTTTATTCCGTTTGAAACTAGGCAATAAAATCAACTCTTAATTCTGATTGTGACATAATGAATGAATGAATGAATGAATGAATGAATGAATGAATGATTGAATGAATGAACGAATAAATTAGGTTTCTTTGAAGCCAGGATACCCGACCGGGTGATGAAGAGGGTGGCCTGAAGCAAAGACCAGACTGTCAGTCAATGTTTTTTCACTGCTAGCTCATCATCTGCGACGCTGGCCCAACATTAAAACAACACTACTGGGAATAGTGAATCAGAGCATGCCTTTCCAGCTAACACGAGGCATTGTATGCGCAGTGAGGGAGAAATATGATGTGTCTGTCTGTTTGTCTGGAACAAAGACAATCTGTGTGCGCCTCACACTTCATGATACTTCACGCTCATATCTCATTCTAGCCGTGGGGGGTACAGCCTGACAGAGACACCTAGTGAATAATTCGGCAAACACGGCTGTAAAATAAAAAATGGATTCCGATTTGCCCCTATTGGGCCACCATTGGCCCACTTCTGGCCGCCACACTGCCTTTTTTTTTTTTTGTATAAACATATTTTATTAAGCAATTGAAACATATACAAAATAGTAATACGAGGTTTCGTTCGCTGAGTGGTGACATGATGACTGGTTTCGTGCAGGCTGCTGTAGTTGGTGCGGGGGTTGAGGGGGCGCAGCGCTCCGTCTTGTGATTAAAGTCAGTGTAGATCCATTTAAGTGGAAGTCAGGGCAAGAAAAAATGTACTGTGAATAGTATGAAACAGTTATAACTGGCTCGCTGAAGACAATGTGGCGTTTAGAACTTAAATATGACAGCAGCGAGTCCATTAACTGAGCATTGCGATAGGTTGCATACGCAGGTAGTAGACAAGATGCTGTCATATGAACAATGTTAAGTATAAGGTAAAGGTATATATCAAAAAACACTTGGAATACACGCTGCTGGCATATACACAGCGCAGCGTAAAATATGATAATTTTTAGGGAGCAGCTCGGACATGAAATTACACTAGCATCATGGCCAGCGTCCCGGTGCTGCAGCAGGCTGCAGACTGAGGTGGTATCCATGCAAGAGCAACTCGAAAATAGTCAAATGTATGCCTGCATATCCACCACCCCGATGATTGCAGCACGCTGCAGACCCAGATACTAGACATGATGCTGTCATATGAACAACATAATATAAGAGTGTAACGTACTAAAATGCAACTAGAAAATGAATATGCTTGCACCATGTCCATCAACACCATGTTGCAGCGGGCTGCAGACCGAGATACCAGACATGCTGCTGTCTAAATAATAAGAAAATATTATAAGCACAGCAAGACAATGGATTGTCATTACCAAATAAATTGTTAGTGCATTTGTTGCACAACAAAATGTTTAATTATGTTACATCGGTGTGAATACAGCATGGCAAGGCAGAAAACTGAAAAACATTTATACAGTGTCACTCACATAAACTTAGTATAGAAAACCGTTGTGTTTCACATATATATTGTTCAACTGCAGCAATTAAAGTTTTGGTCATATTTTCTTGAATGTCACCATAAAGAATATTTTTTAAAGACAAGGGAGCTTCAGTATTTCGAAAATATGCAAGTAAAATGTCTCTGTGAGTTAAATATAATGGACATTCTAAAAAGTAATGTTGAGGCGTTTCTATACATCCACATAAACAATTAGGAGTTTCTGATACATGATTGATATACAGGTGATATTTTAATTCACTGCAGTTCATTCTTAATCTAGACATTATTATATTGACTTTTCTTGAGAATTTATAGAAATGTGGGTTTTTTTTAGGGATTGGATGTTTTATTTTAGATAAAAGTATATAATGATCGTCGATTAATCTGATTGCTTCATCGGTAGTGTTCCAGGTATTCAGGGTAAAAGGGAAAAATGAATTACGGAAAGTTTCTGTTCTGGGCCTGTAGTTGGTTAAATTGCCACACTGCCTTCACACAATAACACTTTTCTCAGCATCTGAACGCTCCAGGCTCACTCACTTAACAGGGTTTATTTTTCAATCACTGCAGATTACATGTAACCTAGCCTATTTTCTAAAATGATAAAGAAACATATCAGGCCTATTATGGACATGATTACCCGCTCACTTGTTAGACTCGTTTTATCAGAGACAGTTGGTCGTTTTTTCATCCAGATTAGTCTAAGAATCACATAAGTGATCTATTAATTAATGTTGTGGATGACAACTCCTGCTCACTTCTAGAATAGCAGCAATAACCTTATTTTCGAATGTGTGTACGACAAAGGCAAATTTTTTGCCTTTGGTGCCAGTTCTGAGGCAATTTAAATCTGATTCAATCTGAGCAAGTCCACACAATTGGTCATCTCGGTCACGTGTTTTATTTATATCAGATAGTTATGATCAATTTCTTCCCTATGTGTAAGGTATCTCTGCTATGTGTAGCCGTTCGAGATACCTTACGCGTAGCCGAAATCTCAGCTACATGCACCCAACTTCGGCTACGCATAGCCGAGATACTTACACATAGACGGAATCTCAAAATGTCAGTTACACATAACTGATGATATACTTATGAATAAACTACTATGATTACTCTTAAACATACCACAAATATTAGATATTACGCTTGGCCAAATCGGTTAAGCCTAGCCGTAGCTCGCCTACGCATAGCCGAAGTTCGGGTATGCGTAACCGAGGCTCAGGTATGCGTAACCGAGGCTAGGGTACGTGTATAAAGTGGGATTATTGTCCCACATGGCTTGCCATATAAATGCCACAGGAGTGCCCAGAACTCCTATGTAGTGAGTGAATGAAAAGTTCCCATAGCCCACCATACCCGATCACTCCACATTCACATCATCATATGCACATCATTCATTTATCATTTAATTGTTTTTAACGTATACCTATTACACAGTCACAGAAATAACCGCTCAAATAGAAAAGTGACGTTAATCAAGAATGTGTTTTACTTATCATGACTGCTATTCTGGGGCATGAAAACACGGATGTGTTATTCTGAACTTAATTGTGTACGTGAACCCTATTGAGCTCATTAGAAAAGACTAACGTTTTCATCGCGATCTTCTGAGATTTGATTGCTACCACCTGAATTCTTTTTAAATTTAGTTGTATTGTATTATCAGATATTAGGCTACTTTACTTATTTTGTTACGAGCGACCTTCCTTTGTTTAAAAACGAATTAATGAGCTGCATTACCTGGTTCAATAACGCTAATGACAGGGGCTGTTGGAATGATTTTCCAGCTGAAATATATATACATTACACAAGTATAAATAATTGAAACTGACCGACTACAAGTCTTTATTCCGTTTAAACTAGTTTATAAAATCAACTCTTAATTCTGATTGTAACATAACATTATTAGATAGAACACTCACATAAAGTAGATCTGCTCTTCAGAATATACTGATCGAAATGTTATCCGCATTGGATTTTGTGCTCAATCTTGCCCTTACGTTTTGTTCAATATAATTATGGTGTATTTTTCCATATAAATAACTAAAGTTTTGTTTCATCACGATTCAATATCACGATAAACATCTATTATGTAAGATCATTGAAATATATTGACCTATAAGGATTAAACACTTGTACTTCAAAAGCTTGAAATTATAAAATATTCTGTAGGCCTACTGCAACTGCTTGACCTGGAAAACATTATTTCAATAGTGTTACTCTTTAACATACATAACCGTACTGTAATCAGTTCAAAGCAATAAGCAGCAAATTCAGATAAGGATATAAATTACTGTCGTTTTAACTTTTAAAGGTTAAATGAACTCCATCATAGAATATGACTTAATATTAAAAATCGTGCTTAACGATCAAAGGTTAAGAGTTTTAACAGTTTAATTATCATTTCATTTTGTTACAAAAAAGGGGGTTTTATTAAAATTAGGAAGAAAACCAACACATCTGATTAGTTGTGTGTGTTGAATTTTATAATTACCTTGTGAGTTGTGTTGCCACAGATACGTTTATAGTTGTTAACATTGAAAGTCCCAATCTCCGATCAGTTTAAGTGTCCACATTTCTACTTTTACTAGATGTTCCTACTTTTACCAGATAGTGTATTCTAGCATAATCATGATCATCGCCATTAGTAGACGAGACGCCCATGGGGTGGGGTGTCACATGGAAGGGAAATAATTTCTTCTGGTATTCTCTTGTTGCTATGCCATCCAGGAATGGAAATCGAATATGTTGACTAATTGCTAAATTATTATCACAGGGCAATCTTTTTTCAATTTGCAGTTTATGGTGTCTGGTGCATTCTTAGTTGAAGCGTGGTGCAGATTAAATTTTATTTTTTTTTACTAAATATAACTAGTCAGTAACATAGGTTTATTGTCACAAAAATAAATACTGAAACACCAAAAGCAGTCCCCCAGTGAGGATACGGTACTACCTTTCAGGTCTTACCTGCCAAATAAAAGGGCGACAATGTTGTCACCCTCATTGGGCCCTTCAGTTGATCTTGAGGCATGTAATGGATCATATGTCAAAAGCCTGACCCTGAATACAACACATGCAGGACAAAAGTAACTGATGCAAGTAATTTTCGACAGGATGATGTGTATGAAACGCTGAAAAACGCTAACCACCTTAAACTCGTGATTTCCAAAAAAATTACATATAATACTTAGTGTTGGAAATTAATGAATAAATGAATGAATAAATGAAAGAATAAATAAATGAATAAATTAAATAATAGAGAAATGAATGAATGAATAAATAAATAAATAAATAAATAAATAAATGAATAAATAAATAAATAAATAAATGAAGGAATAAATAAATGAATAAATGAATAAATGAATAAAAAAAAAAAAAAAAAAAAAAAAAAAAAAAAAAATAGATAAATAAATAAATAAATAAATAACTAAATAAAAAAATAAATAAATAAATAAATAAATAAATAAATAAATAAATAAATGAATGAATGAATGAATGAATGAATGAATGAATGAATGAATTGATGAATGAATGAATGAATGAATGAATGAATGAATGAACGAATAAACGAACGAACGAACAAACGGTCGAACGGACGGACGAAAGAACGAACTAACGAATGAATCAATCAATCAATGAATCAATGAATCAATTAATCAATGAATGAGCGAATGAATGAATGAATAAACGAATGTATTAATGAATGAATGAATGCATGAATGCATGCATGAATGAATGAATGAATGAATGAATGAATGAATGAATGAATGAATGAATGAATGAATGAATGAATGAATGAATGAATGAATGAGCGAATTAATGAATGAACGAATGAATGCATGAATGAATGAATGAATGATTGAATGAAAGAAAGAATGAATGAATGAATGAATGAATGAATGAACGAATAAATTAGGTTTCTTTGAAGCCAGGATACCCGAGCGGGTGATGAAGAGGGTGGCCTGAAGCAAAGACCAGACTGTCAGTCAATGTTTTTTCACTGCTAGCCCATCATCTGCGACGCTGGCCCAACATTAAAACAACACTACTGGGAATAGTGAATCAGAGCATGCCTTTCCAGCTAACACGAGACATTGATCCAATTTTGTTTTATTGTTGGTCCGCTGTCTTCGACGCCGGCCAAACATTAAAACCACATTGGGCCAATGCCTCGTGTTAGCTGGGCTGGTGAATGTGATCCGATGTGTGTGAATCAGAGCCCTGTTGAATATGATCCGGAGTATGCGCAGTGATGGAGAAATTTGATGTGTCTGTCTGTTTGTCTGGAACAAAAACAATCTGTGTGCGCCTCACACTTCATGATACTTCACGCTCAACTCTCACTTCTCGCCGTGGGGGGTACAGCCTGACAGAGACACCTAGTGAATGATTCGACAAAAACGGCTGTAAAATAAAAAATGGTTTCCGCTTCGCCCCTATTGGGCCACTATTGGCCCACTTCTGGCCGCCACACTGCCTTCACACAACAACACTTTTCTCAGCATCTGAACGCTCCAGGCTCACTCACTTAACAGGGTTTATTTTTCAATTACTGCATATTACATGTAACCTAGCCTATTTTCTAAAATGATAAAGAAACATATCAGGCCTATTATGGACTTGATTATCCGCTCACTTGTTAGACTCGTTTTATCAGAGACGATTGGTCGTTTTTTCATCCAGATTAGTCTAAGAATCACATAAGTGATCTATTAATTAATTTTGTGGATGACAACTCCTGCTCACTTCTAGAATAGCAGCAATTACCTTATTTTTGAGTGTGTACGACAAATGTAAATTTTTTGCCTTTGGTGCCAGTTCTGAGGCAATTTAAATCTGATACAATCTGAGACAGTCCACACAATTGGTCATCTCGGTCACGTGTTTTATTTATATCAGATAGTTATGATCAATTTCTTCCCTATGTGTAAGGTATCTCTGCTATGTGTAGCCGTTCGAGATACCTTACGCGTAGCCGAAATCTCAGCTACATGCACCCGACTTCGGCTACGCATAGCCGAGACACTTACACATAGCCGGAATCTCAAAATGTCAGTTACACATAACTGATGATATACTTATGTATAAATTACTATGATTACTCGTAAACATACCACAAATATTAAATATTACGCTTGGCCAAATGGGTAAAGCGTAGCCGTAGTTCGCCTACGCATAGCCGAAGTTCGGGTATGCGTAACCGAGGCTCAGGTATGCGTAACGGAGGTTAGGGTACGTGTATAAAGTGGGATTATTGTCCCACATGGCTTGCCATATAAATACCACAGGAGTGCCCAGAGCTCCTATGTAGTGAGTGAATGAAAAGTCCCCATAGCCCACCATACCCGATCACTCCACATTCACATCATCATATGCACATCATTCATTTATCATTTAATTGTTTTTAACGTATATCTATTACACAGTCACAGAAATAACCGCTCAAATAGAAAAGTGACGTTAATCAAGAATGTGTCTTACTTATCATGACTGCTATTCGGGGGCATGAAAACACGGATGTGTTATTCTGAACTTAATTGTGTACGTGAACCCTTTTGAGCTCATTAGAAAAGACTAACGTTTTCATCGCGATCTTCTGAGATTTAATTGCTACCACCTGAATTCTTTTTAAATTTAGTTGTATTGTAATATCAGATATTAGGCTACTTGACGTATTTTGTTACGAGCGACCTTCCTTTGTTTAAAAACGAATTAATGAGCTGCATTACCTGGTTCAATAACGCTAATGACAGGGGCTGTTGGAATGATTTTCCATCTGAAATATATATACATTACACAAGTATAAATATTTGAAACTGACCGACTACAAGTCTTTATTCCGTTTGAAACTAGTTAATAAAATCAACGCTTAATTCTGATTGTAACATAAAATTATTACATAGAACACTCACATGAAGTAGAACTGCTCTTCAGAATATACTGATCAAAATGTTATCCTCAATCAAAATGTTATGCTCAATCTTGCCCTTACGTTTTGTTCAATATAATTATGGTGTATTTTTCCATATAAATAACTACAGTTTTGTTTCATCACGATTCAATATCACGATAAACATTTATTATGTAAGATCATTGAAATATATTGACCTATGAAGATTAAACACTTATACTTCAAAAGCATTAAATTATAGAATATTCCCTAGGCCTACTGCAACTGCTTGACCTGGAAAACATTATTTCAATAGGGTTACTCTTTAACATACGTAACCGTACTGTAATCAGTTCAAAGCAATAAGCAGCAAATTCAGATAAGGATATAAATTACTGTCGTTTTAACATTTAAAGGTTAAATTAACTCTATCATAGAATGACTTAATATTAAAAATCGTGCTTAACGAATAAAGGTTAAGAGTTTTAACAGTTTAATTATCATTTCATTTTGATACAAAAAAAGGGGTTTTATTAAAATTAGGAAGAAAACCAACACATCTAATTAGTTGTGTGTGTTGAATTTTATAATTACCTTGTGAGTTGTGTTGCCACAGATACGTTTATAGTTGTTAACATTTAAAGTCCCAATCTCCGATCAGTTTAAGTGGCCACATTTCTACTTTTACTAGATGTTCCTACTTTTACCACATAGTGTATTCTAGCATAATCATGATCATCGCCATTAGTAGACCAGGCGCCCATGGGGTGGGGTGTCACCTGGAAGGGAAATAATTTATTCTGGTATTTTCTTGTTGCTATGCCATCCAGGAATGGAAATCGAATATGTTGACACAGGGCAATCTTTTTTCAATTTGCAGTTTATGGTGTCTGGTGCATTCTTAGTTAAAGCGTGGTGCAGATTAAATTATGATTTTTTATACTAAATATTACTAGTCAGTAACATAGGTTTTTTGTCACAAAAATAAATACTGAAACACCAAAGCAGTCTCCCAGTGAGGATACGGTACTACCTTTCAGGTCTTACCTGCCACATAAAAGGGCGACAATGTTGTCACCCTCATTGGGCCCTTCAGTTGATCTTGAGGCATGTAATGCATCATATGTCAAAAGACTGACCCTGAATACAACACCACATGAACCAATAGTGGCAGGACAAAAGTAACTGATGCAAGTGATTTTCGATTAAGAATTGACGTCTGAATTGACGTCGAAATAAATAACTTTTAAAAATATTCAATTCAATTTCACACGAATCTCATTAATAACTTTTAAAGTACTCAATCAAACTTCACCAAATTTACAGGAAAGCTGCCGTGATACAAGCCGATGGAGCCTGCAAATCTACAATGAAAACGATTAAGAATTGACGTCTGAATTGACTCGAAATAAATAACTTTTAAAAATATTCAATCAAATTTCACACGAATCTCATTAATAACTTTTGAAGTACTCAATCAAACTTAGCCAAATTTACAGGGAAGTTGCCGTAATACCTGCCGATGGTGCCTGCAAAATTAAATGGAAAACGGTTGAGAATTGACGTCTGAATTGGCGTCTAAATAATTAACTTTTAAAAATACTCAATCAAATTTCACACTAATAACTTTTGTAATACTTAATCAAACTTCACCAAATTTACAGGAAAGTTGCCGTGATACAAGCCGATGGTGCCTGCAAATCTACATGGAAAACGATTAAGAATTGACGTCTGAATTGACGTCGAAATAAATAACTTTTAAAAATATTCAATCAAATTTCACACGAATCTCACTAATAACTTTTGAAGTACTCAATCAAACTTCGCCAAATTCACAGGGAGGTTGCCGTAATACCTGCCGATGGTGTCTGCAAAATTACATGGTAAACGGTTGAGAATTGACGTCTGAATTGACGTCAAAATGAATAACTTTTAAAAATACTCAAGCAAATTTCACATTAATCTCATAAATAACTTTTGAACTACCCAATCAAACTTCGTTAAATTTACAGGGAAGTTGCCGTAATACCTGCCGATGGTGTCTGCAAAATTACATGGTAAACGGTTGAGAATTGACGTCTGAATTGACGTCAAAATGAATAACTTTTAAAAATACTCAACCAAATTTTACATTAATCTCACTAATAACTTTGAAGTACTTGATCAAACCTCGCCAAATTCACAGGGAAGTTGCCGTAATACCTGCCAATGGTGCCTGTAAAATCACATGGTAAACGGTTGAGAATTGACGTCTAAATTGAAATCGAAATGAATAACTTTTAAATATACTCAATCAAATTTCACACTAATCTCATTAATGACTTTTGAAGTACCTAATTAAACTTCACCAAATTTACAGGAAAGTTGCCGTGATACAAGCCGATGGTGTCTGCAAATCTACATTGAAAACGATTAAGAATTGACGTCTGAATTGACGTCGAAATTAATAACTTTTAAAAATATTCAATCAAATTTCACACAAATCTCACTAATAACTTTTGAAGTACTCAATCAAACGTCGCCAAATTTACAGGGAAGTTGTCGTAATAACTGCCGATGGTGTCTGCAAAATTACATGGTAAACGGTTGAGAATTGACGTCTGAATTGACGTCAAAATGAATAACTTTTAAAAATACTCAAGCTAATTTCACATTGATCTCATTAATAACTTTTGAACCACTTAATCAAACTTCGTCAAATTTACAGGGAAGTTGCCGTAATAACTGCCGATGGTGTCTGCGAAATTACATGGTAAACGGTTGAGAATTGATGTCTGAATTGACGTCAAAATGAGTAACTTTTAAAAATACTCAATCAAATTTCACACTAATCTCATTAATGACTTCTGAAGTACCTAATCAAACTTCGCCAAATTTGCAGGAAAGTTGCCGTGATACAAGCCGATGGTGCCTGCAAATCGACATTGAAAACGATTAAGAATTGAAGTCTGAATTGACGTCGAAATAAATAACTTTTAAAAATATTCAATCAAATTTCACACGAATCTCATTAATAACTTTTGAAGTACTCAATCAAACTTTGTTAAATTTATCGGGAAGTTGCCGTAGTACCAGCCGATGGTGCCTGCAAATTTACATGGAAAACGATTAATAATTGACGTCTGAAATGACGTCGAAATAAATAACTTTTAAAAATATTCAATCAAATTTCACACGAATCTCATTGATAACTTTTGTAATACTTAATCAAACTTCACCAAATTCACAGGAAAGTTGCCGTGATACAAGCCGATGGTGCCTGCAAATCTACATGGAAAACGATTAAGAATTGACGTCTGAATTGACGTCGAAATAAATAACTTTTAAAAATACTCAAGCAAATTTCACATTAATCTCATTAATAACTTTCGAACTACTTAATCAAACTTCGCCAAATTTACAGGGACGTTGCCGTAATACCTGCCGATGACGCTTGCAAAATTACATGGTAAACGGTTGAGAATTGACGTCTGAATTGACGTCAAAATGAATAGCTTTTAAAAATACGCAATCAAATTTCATAATAATCTCATTAATAACTTTTGAAGTACTTAATCAAACTTCGCCATATTTACAGGGCAGTTGCCGTAATTTCAGCTGATGGTGCCTGCAAACTTACGTGAAAATCGGTTGAGTATTGATTGAGATATCAGCGAAAAATGGGTAAAAATAATGACAAAAATGTCAAGAGATCTGTGAAAACGCATTGTAGACAGTGGGTGTGTGGCTGTCGCTACTGTCTTGGCATTTCTTTCATTTTTCGTTTGACGACTTCTGACGTCAGAATCAGACGTCAAAAGCCGCCAAGCAGTGAAAATAGGGTGTTCCACATCTCCCTCAATAAGGGCTATATAGGAAAAGCAATCTTTTCTCGTTCATTTTCAGCTAGATATCATATCTTAAGAAAAAAAAAAAAAAATCTATTGGGTCTATGTCGCTATAGTGTTGGTAAATACTCTCTCACTTCTGGTGACCCGCCCTGTCAGTTTGAACTGCTCAGTCACACATGTACAACTGGGGTCACTTACTCAGTGCTGTTTCAATGACGGCCCGCATTTTCAGCGCTCTGGCGACGTAGAAACAGTGTTGTTTCAGTGCATCACATTAATAACTTTTGGAATACTCTATCAAACTTCACCAAATTTACAGGGCAGTCGCTGTAATGGCTGCGAATGGTGAATGCAAAAATACATGTGAAGCGGTTGAGAATTGACCGATATATCAACAAAAAACGCTTGGCCGGCATTGGTACAATGTTGGCTGAGTGCTTTGCATTAATACATTTTAAAGTAGTCAAATTTACAGGGCATTTGCGGTAATACCTGCCGATGGTGCCTGCGAAATTACATAGAAAATGGTTGAGAATTGACGTCTGAATTGGCGTTCAAATGAATAACTTTTAAAAATACTCAATCAAATTTCACACTAATCTCAATAATAACTTTTGTAATACTCAATCAAACTTTGCCAAATTTACAGCGAAGTTGCCGTAATACCTGCCGATGGTGCCTGCAAAATTACATAGAAAACGATTGAGAATTGACGTCTGAATTGGCGTTTAAATGAATAACTTTTAAAAATACTCAATCAAATTTCACACTAGTCTCAATAATAACTTTTGTAATACTCAATCAAACTTCGCCAAATTCACAGGGAAGTTGCCGTCATACCTGTCAATGGTGCCTCCAAATTTACATGGAAAACGATTAAGAATTGACGTCTGAATTGACGTCGAAATGAATAACTTTTAAAAATATTTAATCAAATTTCACACGAATATCATTATTAATTTTTGAAGTACTTAATCAAACATCGCCAAATTTACAGGGCAGTTGCCGTAATACAAGCTAATGGTGCCTGCCCATTTACATTGAAAACGGTTGAGAATTGACGTCTGAATTAACGTCTAAATGAATAACTGTTAAACATATTCAATCAAATTTCACACTTATCTTATTAATAACTCTGAAGTACTCAATCAAACTTCGCCAAATTAACAGGGCGATTGCCGTAATACCTGCCAATGGTGCCTGTAAAATTACATGGTAAAGGGTTGAGAATTGACGTCTGAATTGACGTCTAAATGAATAACTTTTAAAAATACTCAATCGATTTTCACACCAATCTCAATAATAACTTTTGTAATACTTAATCAAACTTCGCTAAATTTATATGGAGGTTGCCGTAGTACCAGCTGATGGTGCCTGCAAATTTCCATGGAAAACGGTTCAGAATTGACGTCTGAATAACTTTTAAAAATACTCAAGCAAATTTCACATTATTCTCAATAATAACTTTTGAACTACTTAATCAATCTTCGCCAAATTTACAGGGAAGTTGCCGTAATACAAGCTGATGGTGTCTGCAAATTTACATTGAAAACGGTTGAGAATTGACGTCTGAATTGGCGTTTAAATGAATAACTTTTAAAAATAATCTATCAAATTTCACACTAATCTCATTAATAACTTTTGAAGTACTTAATTTAACTCCGCCAAATTTACAGGGAAGTTGCCGCAATACAAGCCGATGGTGCCTGCAAAATTACATGGTAAACGGTTGAGAATTGGAGTCTGAATTGACGTTAAATGAATAACTTTTAAAAATACTCAAGCAAATTTCACATTAATCTCATTAATAGCTTCTGAACTACTTAATCAAACTTCGCCAAATTTACAGGGAAGTTGCCGTAATACAAGCTGATGGCGCCTGCAAATTTACATTGAAAACGATTGAGAATTGACGTCTGAATTGACGTCTAAATGAATAACTGTTAAAAATACTCAATCAAATTTCACACGAATCTCATTAATAACTTTTGAAGTACCTAATCAAACTTCACCAAATTCACAGGGAAGTTGCCGTAATACATGCCGATGGTGCCTGCAAATTTACATGGGAAATGATTAAGAATTGACGTCTGAATTGACATCGAAATAAATAACTTTTAAAAATACTCAAGCAAATTTCACATTAATCTCAATAATAGCTTCTGAACTACTTAATCAAACTTCGCCAAATTTACAGGGAAGTTGCCGTAATACAAGCTGATGGCGCCTGCAAATTTACATTGAAAACGATTGAGAATTGACGTCTGAATTGACGTCTAAATGAATAACTGTTAAAAATACTCAATCAAATTACACACGAATCTCATTAATAACTTTTGAAGTACCTAATCAAACGTCACCAAATTTACAGGGAAGTTGCCGTAATACAAGCCGATGGTGCCTGCAAAATTACATGGTAAACGGTTGAGAATTGACGTCTGAATTGACGTCTAAATGAATAACTGTTAAACATATTCAATCAAATTTCACACTAATCGTATTAATAACTTTGAAGTACTCAATCAAACTTTGCCAAATTAACAGGGCGATTGCCGTAATACCTGCCAATGGTGCCTGTAAAATTACATGGTAAACGGTTGAGAATTGACGTCTGAAATGACGTCAAAATGAATAACTTTCAAAAATACTCAAGCAAATTTCACATTAATCTCATTAATAAGTTTTGAAGTACTTAATCAAACTTCTTCAAATTTACCGGGCGATTGCTGTAATACCTGCCAATGGTGCCTGTAAAATTACATGGTAAACGGTTGTGAATTGACGTCTAAATTGACGTCGAAATGAATAAGTTTTAACAATACTCAATCGAATTTCACAATAATCTCATTATTAACTTTTGAAGTACCTAATCAAACTTCACCAAATTTCCAGAGAAGTTGCCGTAATACAAGCCGATGGTGCCTGCAAATTTACATTGAAAACGGTTGAGAATTGACGTCTGAATTGACGTCTAGATGAAGAACTGTTAAACATATTAAATCAAATTTCACACTAATCTTATTATTAACTTTTGAAGTACTCAATCAAACTTCGCCAAATTAACAGGGCGATTGCCGTAATACCTGCCAATGGTGCCTGTAAAATTACATGGTAAACGGTTGAGAATTGACGACTAAATTGACGTCGAAATGAATGATTTTAAAAAATACTCAATCAAATCTCACACTAATCTCATTAATAACTTTTGAAGTACCTAATTAAACTTCACCAAATATACAGGGAAGTTGCCGTAATACAAGCCGATGGTTCCTGCAAATTTACATGGAAAACGATTAAGAATTGACGTCTAAATTGACGTCGAAATGAATAAGTTTTAACAATACTCAATCGAATTTCACAATAATCTCATTATTAACTTTTGAAGTACCTAATCAAACTTCACCAAATTTCCAGAGAAATTGCCGTAATACAAGCCGATGGTGCCTGCAAATTTACATTGAAAACGGTTGAGAATTGACGTCTGAATTGACGTCTAGATGAAGAACTGTTAAACATATTAAATCAAATTTCACACTAATCTTATTATTAACTTTTGAAGTACTCAATCAAACTTCGCCAAATTAACAGGGCGATTGCCGTAATACCTGCCAATGGTGCCTGTAAAATTACATGGTAAACGGTTGAGAATTGACGACTAAATTGACGTCGAAATGAATGATTTTAAAAAATACTCAATCAAATTTCACACTAATCTCATTAATAACTTTTGAAGTACCTAATTAAACTTCACCAAATATACAGGGAAGTTGCCGTAATACAAGCCGATGGTTCCTGCAAATTTACATGGAAAACGATTAAGAATTGACGTCTGAATTGACGTCGAAATGAATAACTTTTAAAAATATTTAATCAAATTTCACACGAATCTCATTATTAACTTTTGAAGTACTTAATCAAATTTCGCCAAATTTACAGGGAAGTAGCCGTAATACCTGTCGATGGTGCCTGCAAAATTACATGGTAAACGGTTGAGAATTGATGTCTGAATTGACGTCAAAATGAATAACTTTTAAAAATACTCAAGCAAATTTCAAATTAATCTCATTAATAACTTTTGAACTACTTAATAAAACTTCGCCAAATTTATAGGGATGTTGCCGTAATACAAGCTGATGGTGCCTGCCCATTTACATTAAAAACGGTTGAGAATTGACGTCTGAATTGACGTCTAAATGAATAACTGTTAAACATATTCAATCAAATTTCACACTAATCTTATTAATAACTTTGAAGTACTCAATCAAACTTCGCCAAATTAACAGGGCGATTGCCGTAATACCTGCCAATGGTGCCTGTAAAATTACATGGTAAACGGTTGAGAATTGACGTCTGAATTGACGTCAAAATGAATAACTTTCAAAAATACTCAAGCAAATTTCACATTAATCTCATTAATAACTTTTGAAGTACTTAATCAAACTTCTCCAAATTTACAGGGCGATTGCCGTAATACCTGCCAATGGTGCCTGTAAAATTACATGGTAAACGGGTTAGAATTGACGTCTTAATTGACGTCGAAATGAATAACTTTTGAAAATATTCAATCTAATTTCACACGAATCTCATTAATAACTTTCGAAGTACTTAATCAAACTTCGCTAAATTTACAGGGAAGTTGCCGTAATACAAGCGGATGGTGCCTGCACATTTCCATTGAAAACGGTTGAGAATTTACGTCTGAATTGACGTCTAAATGAATAACTGTTAAACATATTCAATCAAATTTCACACGAATCTCATTTATAACTTTTGAAATACTTAATCAAACTTCGCTAAATTGACAGGGAAGTTGCCGAAATACCTGTCGATGGTGCCTGCAAAATAACATGGTAAACGGTTGAGAATTGTTGTCTGAATTGACGTTAAATGAATAACTGTTAAAAATACTCAATCAAATTACACACGAATCTCATTAATAACTTTTGAAGTACCTAATCAAACGTCACCAAATTTACAGGGAAGTTGCCGTAATACAAGCCGATGGTGCCTGCAAAATTACATGGTAAACGGTTGAGAATTGACGTCTGAATTGACGTCTAAATGAATAACTGTTAAACATATTCAATCAAATTTCACACTAATCGTATTAATAACTTTGAAGTACTCAATCAAACTTTGCCAAATTAACAGGGCGATTGCCGTAATACCTGCCAATGGTGCCTGTAAAATTACATGGTAAACGGTTGAGAATTGACGTCTGAAATGACGTCAAAATGAATAACTTTCAAAAATACTCAAGCAAATTTCACATTAATCTCATTAATAAGTTTTGAAGTACTTAATCAAACTTCTTCAAATTTACCGGGCGATTGCTGTAATACCTGCCAATGGTGCCTGTAAAATTACATGGTAAACGGTTGTGAATTGACGTCTAAATTGACGTCGAAATGAATAAGTTTTAACAATACTCAATCGAATTTCACAATAATCTCATTATTAACTTTTGAAGTACCTAATCAAACTTCACCAAATTTCCAGAGAAGTTGCCGTAATACAAGCCGATGGTGCCTGCAAATTTACATTGAAAACGGTTGAGAATTGACGTCTGAATTGACGTCTAGATGAAGAACTGTTAAACATATTAAATCAAATTTCACACTAATCTTATTATTAACTTTTGAAGTACTCAATCAAACTTCGCCAAATTAACAGGGCGATTGCCGTAATACCTGCCAATGGTGCCTGTAAAATTACATGGTAAACGGTTGAGAATTGACGACTAAATTGACGTCGAAATGAATGATTTTAAAAAATACTCAATCAAATCTCACACTAATCTCATTAATAACTTTTGAAGTACCTAATTAAACTTCACCAAATATACAGGGAAGTTGCCGTAATACAAGCCGATGGTTCCTGCAAATTTACATGGAAAACGATTAAGAATTGACGTCTAAATTGACGTCGAAATGAATAAGTTTTAACAATACTCAATCGAATTTCACAATAATCTCATTATTAACTTTTGAAGTACCTAATCAAACTTCACCAAATTTCCAGAGAAATTGCCGTAATACAAGCCGATGGTGCCTGCAAATTTACATTGAAAACGGTTGAGAATTGACGTCTGAATTGACGTCTAGATGAAGAACTGTTAAACATATTAAATCAAATTTCACACTAATCTTATTATTAACTTTTGAAGTACTCAATCAAACTTCGCCAAATTAACAGGGCGATTGCCGTAATACCTGCCAATGGTGCCTGTAAAATTACATGGTAAACGGTTGAGAATTGACGACTAAATTGACGTCGAAATGAATGATTTTAAAAAATACTCAATCAAATTTCACACTAATCTCATTAATAACTTTTGAAGTACCTAATTAAACTTCACCAAATATACAGGGAAGTTGCCGTAATACAAGCCGATGGTTCCTGCAAATTTACATGGAAAACGATTAAGAATTGACGTCTGAATTGACGTCGAAATGAATAACTTTTAAAAATATTTAATCAAATTTCACACGAATCTCATTATTAACTTTTGAAGTACTTAATCAAATTTCGCCAAATTTACAGGGAAGTAGCCGTAATACCTGTCGATGGTGCCTGCAAAATTACATGGTAAACGGTTGAGAATTGATGTCTGAATTGACGTCAAAATGAATAACTTTTAAAAATACTCAAGCAAATTTCAAATTAATCTCATTAATAACTTTTGAACTACTTAATAAAACTTCGCCAAATTTATAGGGATGTTGCCGTAATACAAGCTGATGGTGCCTGCCCATTTACATTAAAAACGGTTGAGAATTGACGTCTGAATTGACGTCTAAATGAATAACTGTTAAACATATTCAATCAAATTTCACACTAATCTTATTAATAACTTTGAAGTACTCAATCAAACTTCGCCAAATTAACAGGGCGATTGCCGTAATACCTGCCAATGGTGCCTGTAAAATTACATGGTAAACGGTTGAGAATTGACGTCTGAATTGACGTCAAAATGAATAACTTTCAAAAATACTCAAGCAAATTTCACATTAATCTCATTAATAACTTTTGAAGTACTTAATCAAACTTCTCCAAATTTACAGGGCGATTGCCGTAATACCTGCCAATGGTGCCTGTAAAATTACATGGTAAACGGGTTAGAATTGACGTCTTAATTGACGTCGAAATGAATAACTTTTGAAAATATTCAATCTAATTTCACACGAATCTCATTAATAACTTTCGAAGTACTTAATCAAACTTCGCTAAATTTACAGGGAAGTTGCCGTAATACAAGCGGATGGTGCCTGCACATTTCCATTGAAAACGGTTGAGAATTTACGTCTGAATTGACGTCTAAATGAATAACTGTTAAACATATTCAATCAAATTTCACACGAATCTCATTTATAACTTTTGAAATACTTAATCAAACTTCGCTAAATTGACAGGGAAGTTGCCGAAATACCTGTCGATGGTGCCTGCAAAATAACATGGTAAACGGTTGAGAATTGTTGTCTGAATTGACGTTAAATGAATAACTTTTAAAAATACTCAAGCAAATTTCACAATAATCTCATTAATAGCTTCTGAACAACTTAATCGAACTTCGCCAAATTTACAGGAAAGTTGCCGTAATACAAGCTGATGTCGCCTGCAAATTTACATTGACAACGGTTGAGAATTGACGTCTGAATTGACGTCTAAATGAATAACTGTTAAAAATATTCAATCAAATTTCACACTAATCTCCTAATAACTTTTGAAGTACTCAATTAAACTTCGCCAAATTTACAGGGCGATTGCCGTAATACCTGCCAGTGGTGCCTATAAAATTACATGGTAAACGGTTGAGAATTGACGTCTAAATTGACGTCGAAATAAATAACTTTTAAAAATACTCAATCAAATTTCACACTAATCTCATTAATAACTTTTGAAGTACCTAATCAAACTTCACCAAATTTACAGGGAAGTTGCCGTAATACAAGCCGATGGCGCCTGCAAATTTACATGGGAAACGATTAAGAATTGACGTCTGAATTGACGTCGAAATGAATAACTTTTAAAAATATTTAATCAAATTTCACACGAATCTCATTATTAACTTTTGAAGTACTTAATCAAACTTCGCCAAATTTACAGGGAAGTTGCCGTAATACCTGTCGATGGGGCCTGCAAAATTACATGGTAAACGGTTGAGAATTGATGTCTGAATTGACGTCAAAATGAATAACTTTTAAAAATACTCAAGCAAATTTCAAAATAATCTCATTAATAACTTTTGAACTACTTAATCAAACTTCGCCAAATTTATAGGGATGTTGCCGTAATACAAGCTGATGGTGCCTGCCCATTTACATTAAAAACGGTTGAGAATTGACGTCTGAATTGACGTCTAAATGAATAACTGTTAAACATATTCAATCAAATTTCACACTAATCTTATTAATAACTTTGAAGTACTCAATCAAACTTCGCCAAATTAACAGGGCGATTGCCGTAATACCTGCCAATGGTGCCTGTAAAATTACATGGTAAACGGTTGAGAATTGACGTCTGAATTGACGTCAAAATGAATAACTTTTAAAAATACTTAATCGACTTTCACACTAATCTCATTAATAACTTTTGAAGTACCTAATCAAACTTCACTAAATTTACAGGGAAGTTGCCGTAATACAAGCGGATGGTGCCTGCACATTTACATTGAAAACGGTTGAGAATTGACGTCTGAATTGACGTCTAAATGAATACCTGTTAAACATATTCAATCAAATTTCACACTAATCTTATTAATAATTTCTGAAGTACTCAATCAAACTTTGCCAAATTAACAGGGCGATTGCCGTAATACCTGCCAATGGTGCCTGTAAAATTACATGGTAAACGGTTGAGAATTGACGTCTGAATTGACGTCAAAATGAATAACTTTTAAAAATACTTAATCAACTTTCACTCTAATCTCATTAATAACTTTTGAAGTACCTAATCAAACTTCACTAAATTTACTGGGAAGTTGCCGTAATACAAGCGGATGGTGCCTGCACATTTACATTGAAAACGGTTGAGAATTGACGTCTGAATTGACGTCTAAATGAATACCTGTTAAACATATTCAATCAAATTTCACACTAATCTTATTAATAATTTCTGAAGTACTCAATCAAACTTCGCCAAATTAACAGGGCGATTGCCGTAATACCTGCCAATGGTGCCTGCAAATTTACATTTAAAACGGTTGATAATTGACGTCTGAATTGACGTCGAAAGAAATAACTTTAAAAAATATTCAATCAAATTTCACACGAATCTCATTATTAACTTTTGAAGTACCTAATGAAACTTCACCAAATTTACAGGGAAGTTGTCGTGATACAAGCCGATGGTGCCTGCAAATTTACATAAAAAACTATTGAGAATTGACGTCTAAATTGACGTCGAAATGAATAACTTTTAAAAATACTCAATCAAATTTCACATTAATCTCATTAATAACTTTTGAAGTACCTAATCAAACTTCACCAAATTCACAGGGATGTTGCCGTAATACAAGCCGATGGTGCCTGCAAATTTACATAGAAAACGATAAGGAATTGACGTCTAAAGGGACGTCGAAATAAAAAACTTTTAAAAATATTCAATCAAATTTCACACGAATCTCATTAATAAATTTTGAAGTTCTTAATCAAGCTTAGCCAAATTTACAGGGAAGTTGCCGTAATACAAGCGGATGGTGCCTGCACATTTACATTGAAAACGGTTGAGAATTGACGTCTGAATTGACGTCTAAATGAATAACTGTTAAACATATTCAATCAAATTTCACACTAATCTTATTAATAACTTCTGAAGTACTCAGGCAAACTTCGCCAAATTAACAGGGCGATTGCCGTAATACCTGCCAATGGTGCCTGTAAAATTACATGGTAAACGGTTGAGAATTGACGTCTAAATTGACGTCGAAATGAATAACTTTTAAAAATACTTAATCAACTTTCACACTAATCTCATTAATAACTTTTGAAGTACCTAATCAAACTTCACTAAATTTACAGGGAAGTTGCCGTAATACAAGCGGATGGTGCCTGCACATTTACATTGAAAACGGTTGAGAATTGACGTCTGAATTGACATCTAAATGAATAACTGTTAGACTTATTCAATCAAATTTCACACGAATCTCATTATTAACTTTTGAAGTACTTAATCAAACTTCGCTAAATTGACAGGGAAGTTGACGAAATACCTGTCGATGGTGCCTGCAAAATTACATTGCAAACGGTTGAGAATTGACGTCTGAATTGACGTCTAAATGAATAACTGTTAAAAATACTCAATCAAATTTCACACGAATCTCATTAATAACTTTTGAAGTACTTAATCAAACTTCGCTAAATTGACAGGGAAGTTGCAGAAATACCTGTCGATGGTGCCTGCAGAATTACATGGTAAACGGTTGAGAATTAAAGTCTAAATTGACGTCGAAATGAATAACTTTTAAAAATACTCAATCAAATTTCACACTAATCTCATTAATAACTTTTGAAGTACATAATCAAACTTCACCAAATTTACAGGGAAGTTGCCGTAATACAAGCCGATGGTGCCTGCAAATTTACATGTGAAACGATTAAGAATTGACGTCTGAATTGTCGTCGAAATGAATAACTTTTAAAAATATTCAATCATATTTCACACAAAACTCAATAATAACTTTTGAAGTTCTCAATCAAACTCCGCCAAATTTACAGGGAAGTTGCCGTAATACAAGGCGATGGTGCCTGCAAATTTACATTTAAAACGGTTGAGAATTGACGTCTGAATTGACGTCGAAATGAATAACTTTTAAAAATATTCAATCAAATTTCAGACGAATCTCATTATTAACCTTTGAAGTACTTAATGAAACTTCACCAAATTTACAGGGAAGTTGCCGTAATACAAGCCGATGGTGCCTGCAAATTTACATGAAAAACTATTAAGAATTAACGTCTAAATTGACGTCGAAATGAATAACTTTTAAAAATACTCAATCAAATTTCACACTAATCTCATTAATAACTTTTGAAGGACCTAATCAAACTTCACCAAATTTACAGGGATTTTGCCGTAATACAAGCCGATGGTGCCTGCAAATTTACATAGAAAACGACGAAGAATTGACGTCTAAATGGACGTCGAAATGAAAAACTTTTACAAATATTCAATCAAATTTCACACGAATCTCATTAATAAATTTTGAAGTACTTAATCAAGCTTAGCCAAATTTACAGAAAAGTTGCCGTAATACAAGCGGATGGTGCCTGCACATTTACATTGAAAACGGTTGAGAATTGACGTCTGAATTGACGTCTAAATGAATACCTGTTAAACATATTTAATCAAATTTCACACTAATCTTATTAATAATTTCTGAAGTACTCAATCAAACTTCGCCAAATTAACAGGGCGATTGCCGTAATACCTGCCAATGGTGCCTGCAAATTTACATTTAAAACGGTTGAGAATTGACGTCTGAATTGACGTCGAAATAAATAACTTTTAAAAATATTCAATCAAATTTCACACGAATCTCATTTTTAACTTTTGAAGTTTCTAATGAAACTTCACCAAATTTACAGGGAAGTTGCCGTGATACAAGCCGATGGTGCCTGCAAATTTACATAAAAAACTATTAAGAATTGACGTCTAAATTGACGTCGAAATAAATAACTTTTAAAAATACTCAATCAAATTTCACACTAATCTCATTGATAACTTTTGAAGTACCTAATCAAACTTCACCAAATTTACAGGGATGTTGCCGTAATAAAAGGCGATGGTGCCTGCAAATTTACATAGAAAACGATGGAGAATTGACGTCTAAATGGACGTCGAAATAAATAACTTTTAAAAATATTCAATCAAATTTCACACGAATCTCATTAATACATTTTGAAGTACTTAATCAAGCTTAGCCAAATTTACAGGGAAGTTGCCGTAATACAAGCGGATGGTGCCTGCACATTTACATTGAAAACGGTTGAGAATTGACGTCTGAATTGACGTCTAAATGAATAACTGTTAAACATATTCAATCAAATTTCACACGAATCTCATTAATAACTTTTAAAGTACCTAATCAAACTTCACCAAATTTACATGGAAGTTGCCGTAATACCTGCCGATGGTGACTGCAAAATTACATGGTAAACGGTTGAGAATTGACGTCTGAATTGACGTTAAATGAAGAACTTTTAAAAATACTCAAGCAAATTTCACATTAATCTCATTAATAGGTTCTGAACTGCTTAATCAAACTTCGCCAAATTTACAAAGAAGCTGCCGTAATACAAGCTGATGGCGCCTGCAAATTTACATTGAAAACCGTTGAAAATTGACGTCTGAATTGACGTCTAAATGAATAACTGTTAAAAATACTCAATCAAATTTCGCACTAATCTTCTTAATAAATTTTGAAGTACTTAATCAAACTTCGCCAAATTTGTGATACTTGCCAATGGTGCCTGTAAAATTATATGGTAAACGGTTGAGAATTGACGTCTAAATTGACGTCGAAATGAATAACTTTTGAAAATACTCAATAAAATTTCACACTAATCTCATTAATAACTTTGGAAGTACCTAATCAAACTTCACAAAATTTACAGGGAAGTTGCCGTAATACAAGCCGATGGTGCCTGCAAATTTACATAGAAAACGATTAAGAATTGACGTCTGAATTGACGTCGAAATGAATAACTTTTAAAAATATTCAATCAAATTTCACACAAATCTCATTAATAACTTTTGAAGTACTTCATCAAACTTCGCCAAATTTACAGGGCAGTTGCCGTAATACATGCCGATGGCGCCTGCAAAATTACATGGTAAACGGTTGAGAATTGACGTCTGAATTGACGTCTAAATGAATAACTGGTAAACATATTCAATCAAATTTCACACTAATCTTATTAATAACTTCTGAAGTACTCAATCAAACTTCGCCAAATTAACAGGGCGATTGCCGTAATACATGCCAATGGTGCCTGTAAAATTACATAGTAAACGGTTGAGAATTGACGTCTAAATTGACGTCGAAATGAATTACTTTTTGAAATACTCAATCAAATTTCACACTAATCTCATTAATACCTTTTGAAGTACTTAATCAAACTTCGCCAAATTTACAGGGAAGTTGCCGTAATACCTGTCGGTGGTGCCTGCAAAATCACATGGTAAACGGTTGAGAATTGACGTCTGAATTGACGTCAAAATGAATAACTTTTAAAAATACTCAATCAAATTTCACACTAATCTCATTAATAACTTTTGAAGTACCTAATCAAACTTCACCAATTTTACAGGGAAATTGCCGTAATACAAGCCGATGGTGCCTGCAAATTTACATGGAAAACGGTAGAGAATTGACGTCTGAATTGGCGTTTAAATGAATAACTTTTAAAAATATTCAATCAAATTTCACACTAATCTCATTAATAACTTTTGTAATACTTCATCAAACTTCGCCAAAGTTATAGGGAGGTTGCCGTAGTACCAGCCATTGGTGCCTGCAAAATTACATGGTAAACGGTTGAGAATTGACGTCTGAATTGACGTAAATAAATAACTTTTAAAAATACTCAAGCAAATTTCACATTAATCTCATTAATAACTTTTGAACTACTTAATCAAACTTCGTCAAATTTACAGGAAAGTTGCCGTAATACAAGCGGATGGTGCCTGCACATTTACATTGAAAACGGTTGAGAATTAACGTCTGAATCGACGTCTAAATGAATAACTGTTAAACATATTCAATCAAATTTCACACGAATCTCATTAATAACTTTTAAAGTACTTAATCAAACTTCGCTAAATTGACAGGGAAGTTGCCGAAATACCTGTCGATGGTGCCTGCAAAATTACATGGTAAACGGTTGAGAATTGACGTCTGAATTGACGTTAAATGAATAACTTTTCGAAATACTCAAGCAAATTTCAAATTAATCTCATTAATAGCTTCTGAACTACTTAATCAAACTTCGCCAAATTTACAGAGAAGTTGCCGTAATACAAGCTGATGGCGCCTGCAAATTTACATTGAAAACGATTAAGAATTGACGTCTGAATTGACGTCGAAATGAATAACTTTTAAAAATATTCAATCAAATTTCACACGAATCCCATTAATAACTTTTGAAGTACTTAATCAAACTTCGCTAAATTTACAGGGAAGTTGCCGTGATACCTGTCGATGGTGCCTGCAAAATTACATGGTAAACGGTTGAGAATTGACGTCTCAATTGACGTCAAAATGAATAACTTTTAAAAATACTCAAGCAAATTTTACATTAATCTCATTAATAACTTTTGAACTACTTAATCAAACTTAGCCAAATTTACAGGGAAGTTGTCGTAATACAAGCGGATGGTGCCTGCACATTTACATTGAAAACGGTTGAGAATTGACGTTTGAATTGACGTCTAAATGAGTAACTGTTAAACATATTCAATCAAATTTCACACGAATCTCATTAATAACTTTTGAAGTACTTAATCAAACTTCGCTAAATTGACAGGGAAGTTGCCGAAATACCTGTCGATGGTGCCTGCAAAATTACATGGTAAACGGTTGAGAATTGACGTCTGAATTGACGTTAAATGAATAACTTTTAAAAATACTCAAGCAAATTTCACATTATTCTCATTAATAGTTTCTGAACTACTCAATCAAACTTCGGCAAATTTACAGGGAAGTTGCCGTAATACAAGCTGATGCCGCCTGCAAATTTACATTGAAAACGGTTGAGAATTGACGTCTGAATTGACGTCTAAATGAATAACTGTTAAAAATACTCAATAAAATTTCACACTAATCTTCTTAATAACTTTTGAAGTACTTGATCAAACTTCGCCAAATTTACAGGGCGATTGCCGTAATACCTGCCAATGGTGCCTGTAGAATTACATGGTAAACGGTTGAGAATTGACGTCTAAATTGACGTCAAAATGAATAACTTTTAAAAATATTCAATCAAATTTCACACAAATCTCATTAATAACTTTTGAAGTACTTAATCAAACTTCGCCAAATTTACAGGGCAGTTGCCGTAATACCTGTCGATAGTGCCTCAAAATTACACTGTAAACGGTTGAGAATTGACGTCTGAATTGACGTCAAAATGAATAACTTTTAAAAAAACTCAATCAAATTTCACACTAATATCATTAATAATTTTTGAAGTACTAAATCAAACTCCGCCAAATTTACAGGGAAGTTGCCGTAATACAAGGCGATGGAGCCTGCAAATTTACATAGAAAACTATTAAGAATTGACGTCTGAATTGACGTCGAAATGAATAACTTTTAAAAATATTCAATCAAATTTCACACGAATCTCATTATTAATTTTTGAAGTACCTAATGAAACTTCACCAAATTGACAGGGAAGTTGCCGTGATACAAGCCGATGGTGCCTGCAAATTTACATGAAAAACTATTAAGAATTGACGTCTGAATTGACGTTGAAATGAATAACTTTTAAAAATATTCAATCAAATTTCACACGAATCTCAATAATAACTTTTGAAGTACTTAATCAAACTTCGTCAAATTTACAGGAAAGTTGCCGTAATACAAGCGGATGGAGCCTGCACATTTACATTGAAAACGGTTGAGAATTGACGTCTGAATTGACGTCTAAATGAAAAACTGTTAAACATATTCAATCAAATTTCACACGAATCTCATCAATAACTTTTGAACTACTTAATCAAACTTCGCCAAATTTACAGGGAAGTTGCCGCAATACAAGCTGATGGCGCCTGCAAATTTACATTGAAAACGGTTGAGAATTGACGTCTGAATTGACATTGAAAACGGTTGAGAGTTGACGTCTGAATTGACGTCTAAATTAATAACTGTTAAAATACTCAATCAAATTTCACACTAATCTTCTTAATAACTTTTGAAGTACTTAATCAAACTTCGCCAAATTTACAGGGCGATTGCCGTAATACCTGCCAATTGTGCCTGTAAAATTACATGGTAAACGGTTGAGAATTGACGTCTAAATTGACGTCGAAATGAAAAACTTTTAAAAAATACTCAATCAAATTTCACACTAATCTCATTAATAACTTTTGAAGTACTTAATCAAAGTCCGCCAAATTTACAGGGAAGTTGCCGTAATACAAGGCAATGGTGCCTGCAAATCTACATTTAAAACGGTTGAGAATTGACGTCTGAATTGACGTCGAAATGAATAACTTTTAAAAATATTCAATCAAATTTCACACGAGTCTCATTATTAACTTTTGAAGTACCTAATGAAACTTCACCAAATTTAGAGGGAAGTTGCCGTAATACAAGCCGATGGTGCTAGCAAATTTACATGAAAAACTATTAAGAATAAATGAATAACTGTTAAACATATTCAATCAAATTTCACACTAATCTTATTAATAACTTCTGAAGTACTCAATCAAACTTCGCCAAATTAACAGGGCGATTGCCGTAATACATGCCAATGGTGCTAGTCCAGTTGTCAAATGGCATTTTTTTACTCAAGCGTGTTTCGCGGTATGGACGATGTTTTATGATTGATTCTTGTTCTAAGGGATGTCCTGAGCAGGAATCAGCCGGGTGCCACTTTGGCACCCTTGGGCGGAATTTTTTAAGGGCAAAAACAAAATGGCCGCCAAATATTTCAAGGTCAAATATGATTTTTCAACAAATGAAGCCAGGAGCAAGTGTAATACCTTATTTTCATGTGATTTTGACTGGGCAATCCATTTCTTGTATTATTTTGATGACTCAAGGTCATCTTCAAAGTCAAAAAGACAATTTCAAGGTCAAAGAAGCAAAAATACAATTTTTACCAAATAAAGATAGGAACATGTGTAATACCTCTTTTAAATGGGATTTTATCTGAAAATGAATGTATGGTATTATTTTGTTGATCCAAGGTTAGCTTCAAGGTCGAAAGTCCCTTCCAAGGTCAAAAACAAAATGGTTGCCAGATATTTCGAGGTCAAATATGATTTTTTCAACAAGTGAAGCTAGGAACAAATGTAATACCTCATTTTCATGTGATTTTGACCGGGCAATTCATTTCTTGTATTATTTACATGATTCAAGGTCATCTTCAAGGTCAAAAGGTCAAATATCAAGGTCAATTAAGCAAAATTACCGTTTTTAACAAATAAAGCTAGGAACATGTGTAATACCTCATGCAATTTTGACTGGGCATTCCATATCTGATATTATTTTGATTATTCAAGGTCATCTTCAAGGTCAAAGGGGTCAATTTCAAGGTGAAGTAATTGAAAATATCATTTTTAACAAATAAAGCTAGGAATTTGTGTAATACCTCTTTTTATGGGATTTTGATTGACAAATCCAATTATAGTATTATTTGAGTGATTAAAGGTTATCTTCAAGATCAATTTCAATTCAAGGTCATCAAAATGCAATTTAAAAACATAAATAGCAAAAAGTGTTGAACGTCTTCTTAGTGTAATATTGACAAATAATCCATTTCTGCTACTATTTTTATAATTAAAGGTCATTTTCAAGGTCAGTATGTCCATTTCAAGGTCAGGTAAGCGAAAATATGATTTTCAACAATTAAGCTGGGACAATATCTTTCTGGTATGATTTTGGTTATTTGAGGTGATCCTCTAGGTCAAATGTAAATATCAAGGTCAAATATTATTTCAACGTAGTATTCTACATATTGGAGCACACATAATAAATTGTCTTGGTGTATCTTTAACCGGATAATCTAATTCTAGTAGGGCTTTAATGAATAAACATCATCAGAGTGAAATGATCAGACAACTAGAAGGCATCAAAGGGTCACGGAGAGGCGTCAAATAGCCACGAAAAAGCATAAAAGATCAATGGAGAGGCGGTAAAAGGTGACAGAGAGGCGGTAAAAGACAATGGGGAGGCATTAAAGGATGTCGATGAATTGCTAAAAGGCGCCCCAGAGGCGCTAAAGAGCGAGTGAGAAGGGTTAAAAGAAAATGAGTGGTCATTAAAGGGCAATGAGGAGGCATTGGAGGGCAATGCGGAGGAGGTGAATGGCAACGAGGATGCGTTAAAGTGCGACAAGATGCATTAAAAGGTGGCGGGGTGGCATGAAAGGGCTATGGAACGGTGACAAGGAAGTACGTTAACAGGTGATGGGGCGGTGCTAATGGTTGATGGATAGGTGTCTAAGTGCAATGAGAAGGCATTAAAAAAGACAGAGAATCGTTAAAGGGCAATGGAGAAGCATTAAATGGTGACGGAGAGACGTCAAAGAGCGATGGAAAGGCGTTAAAGGCCGAAAAAGTGTTAAAAGTGATGTAGATGCATTAAACTTTGATGGAGAGGCGCTAATAGGCGCTACAGATGCGATAATGGCGATCCGAATGTGGTAAAAGGCGGTGGTGAGGCCTTAAATGGTGATGGGAAAGTTTTAAATGGCGATGGGCAATGGGGAGGAATTGAAGTGTGCTGGATAAGCGTGTGAGGCGCTGCAGATGAGTTAAATGACGATGGGAAGGCGTTTATGGGCAATAACAGGCGTTTAAGGACAACGAAGAGGCGCTAAGGTTGACGGGATGTGTTGGTGGGTGACATGAAAGGGTTATTGAATGGCGTTAGAGGGTGACGAGGAAGCATTAAATGACAGGTGATGCAGTGGTGCTAAAGGGTGATGGATATGTGTTTTAGGTCGATGAGAAGGCGTTAAAGATGACGGGGAATCGCTAAAGGGCAACTGAGAAAAGAGTGACAGAAAGGCGTTAAAGACCAAGGTTGATGGAGATGCACTAATGGTTGATGGAGAGGCGTTAAAAAGGTGGTGCAGATGCGTTAAATGGTGATGCTAAAGGGTTAAAGGGCGATGAAGAGGCGGTAAATGGTGATGGAGAAGCATTAAATGGTGATGGGAAGCCAGTAAAGGGCGATGAGGAGGCGTTAAATTTCACCGAAGAAGCGTTAAAGGGTGACGGAAAGGCGTTAAAGGACGAATAAAAAATATAAAGGTAGATCCAAAAGCATTGAAGGGCAATGAAAGACGATAAATGGCGATGGGGAGGCGTCGAAGGACCATGAGCAGGCGTTAAAGATTGATGGTAAAGCTTTAAAATGTGACGGAGAGTTAAATTAAAGAGCAATGGAGAAGCGTTCAGTGTGAAGAAGAGGCATTAAAGGGCGACAGAAAGGCCTTCAATTGCAATAAAGAGGCGTTAAACTAAAAGGACGTTCAGGGCGAAGAAGAGGCGTTAAAGGGCAAAAGAAAGGCCTTCAATTGCATAGAAGAGGCATTAAACTAAAAGCTATGAAGACGCATTATTGTCTCCCTTTAGTGCCTCTCCATAGCTCCATAATGCCTCTTTCTCACCTTATAAGGCCCTAGGTGGCTCTGTAACGCCTCTTGTGGGCCATTAACGCCTCCTCATTTCTCTATAATATGCCTCCTCATTGCCCTTTAATGCCTTTTCATTGTCCTTTATCGCCTTCTCATTGCCCTCCTCATCGACCGTTAGAACTTTTCCATCACTCTCCAGCACATCTCTGTTAATTGCCATTCAATGCCTTCGAGCCGATGTCTTCACCTTGAGCATGTTTGATCATTTAAACCCAACAGAATTAGATTATCCAGTCAAAATAAAACCCAACACAAGGCAGTATACGTGCTCCAATTTCTAGCTTATACGCTAAAACATATATTTGACCTTGAGGATGACTTTAAATCACCAAAGTAATAGGAAAAAAACATTTTTCGCTCAAAATCCCACGAAAAAAAAGTTTTTTACACATGTTCTAGCTGCATTTGTTAAAAATCATATTCTCCTTTACTTGACCGTGAAATTGACATTTTTACCTTAAAGATGACCTTTTATCATCAAAATAGTATCAAGAATAGATTATTCAGTCAAAAATCACGTCAAATAGACAAAATAATACCATAAATGGATTTTTCAGACAAAATCACATGAAAAAGAGGTATTACACATGTTCCTAGCTTGATCTGTTAAAAATGGTAATTTTGCTTATTTGACCTTGAAATTGACTTTTTGACCTTGAAAATGACCTTGAGTCATGAAAATAATACAAGAAATGGATTGCCCGGTCAAAATGACACGAAAAGGAGGTATTACACTTGTTCCTGGCTTCATTTGTTGAACAATCATAGTTGACCTTGAGATATCTGGCGGCCATTTTGTTTTTGACCTTGGCAATGCCCTTTCGGCCTTAAAGATGACCTTGGATCACCAAAATAATGCCATAAATGGATTTTTCAAACAAAATCCAACGAAAAAGAGGTATTACACATGTTCCTAGCTTTATTTGTTAAAAATGGTATTTTTGCGTATTTGACCTTGAAATTGACGTTTGACCTTGAAGATGACTTTATATCATAAAAATATTACAAGAAATGGATTGCTCAGTCAAAGTCACATGAAAATGAGGTATTACACTTGTTCCTGGCTTCATTTATTGAAAAAAACATATTTGACCTTGAAATATCTGGCGGCCATTTTGTTTTTGCCCTTAAAAAATTCCGCCCAAGGGTGCCAAAGTGGCACCCGGCTGATTTCTGCTCGGGACACCCCATAGTATCAGAATCAATCATAAAACATCGTCCATACCGCGAAACACGCTTTAGTCAAAATCCACTGGACTATGCCTGTAAAATTACATAGTAAACGGTTGAGAATTGACGTCTAGATTGACGTCGAAATGAATAACTTTTTAAAATACTCAATCAAATTTCACACTAATCTCATTAATACCTTTTGAAGTACCTAATCAAACTTCACCAATTTTACAGGGAAGGTGCCGTAATACAAGCCGATGGTGCCTGCAAATTTACATGGAAAACGGTAGAGAATTGACGTCTGAATTGGCGTTTAAATGAATAATTTTTAAAAATACTCAATCAAATTTCACACTAATCTCATTAATAACTTTTGTAATACTTAATCAAACTTCGCCAAAGTTATAGGGAGGTTGCCGTAGTACCAGCCGATGGTGCCTGCAAAATTACATGATAAACGGTTGAGAATTGACGTCTAAATTGACGTAAAAAAATAACTTTTTAAAATACTCAAGCAAATTTCACATTAATCTCATTAATAACTTTTGAACTACTTAATCAAGCTTAGCCAAATTTACAGGGAAGTTGCCGTAATACAAGCGGATGGTGCCTGCACATTTACATTGAAAACGGTTGAGAATTGACGTCTGAATTGACGTCTAAATGAATAACTATTAAACATATTCAATCAAATTTCACATTAATCTTATTAATAACTTCTGAAGTACTCAATCAAACTTCGCCAAATTAACAGGGCGATTGCCGTAATACCTGCCAATGGTGCCTGTAAAATTACATGGTAAACGGTTGAGAATTGACGTCTAAATTGACGTCGAAATGAATAACTTTTAAAAATACTCAATCAAATTTCACACTAATCCCATTAATAACTTTTGAAGTACTTAATCAAACTTCGCTAAATTTACAGGGAAGTTGCCGTAATACCTGTCGATGGTTCCTGCAAAATTACATGGTAAACGGTTTAGAATTGACGTCTCAATTGACGTCAAAATGAATAACTTTTAAAAATACTCAAGCAATTTTCACATTAATCTCATTAATAACTTTTGAACTACTTAATCAAACTTAGCCAAATTTACAGGGAAGTTGCCGTAATACAAGCGGATGGTGCCTGCACATTTACAGTGAAAACGGTTGAGAATTGACGTTTGAATTGACGTCTAAATGAGTAACTGTTAAACATATTCAATCAAATTTCACACGAATCTCATTAATAACTTTTGAAGTACTTAATCAAACTTCGCTAAATTGACAGGGAAGTTGCCGAAATACCTGTCGTTGGTGCCTGCAAAATTACATGGTAAACGGTTGAGAATTGACGTCTGAATTGACGGTAAATGAATAACTTTTAAAAATACTCAAGCAAATTTCACATTAATCTCATTAATAGCTTCTGAGCTACTTTATCAAACTTCGCCAAATTTATAGGGAAGTTGCCGTAATACAAGCTGATGGCGCCTGCAAATTTACATGAAAAACTATTAAGAATTGACGTCTGAATTGACGTCAAAATGAATAACTTTTAAAAAAACTCAATCAAATTTCACACTAATCTCATCAATAACTTTTGAAGTACTTAATCAAACTCCGCCAAATTTACAGGGAAGTTGCCGTGATACAAGCTGATGGCGCCTGCAAATTTACATGAAAAACTATTAAGAATTGACGTCTGAATTGACGGCGAAATGAATAACTTTTAAAAATATTCAATCAAATTTCACACGAATCCCATTAATAACTTTTGAAGTACTTAATCAAACTTCGCTAAATTTACAGGGAAGTTGCCGTGATACCTGTCGATGGTGCCTGCAAAATTACATGGTAAACGGTTGAGAATTGACGTCTCAATTGACGTCAAAATGAATAACTTTTAAAAATACTCAAACAAATTTCACATTAATCTCATTAATAACTTTTGAACTACTTAATCAAACTTAGCCAAATTTACAGGGAAGTTGTCGTAATACAAGCGGATGGTGCCTGCACATTTACATTGAAAACGGTTGAGAATTGACGTTTGAATTGACGTCTAAATGAGTAACTGTTAAACATATTCAATCAAATTTCACACGAATCTCATTAATAACTTTTGAAGTACTTAATCAAACTTCGCTAAATTGACAGGGGAGTTGCCGAAATACCTGTCGATGGTGCCTGCAAAATTACATGGTAAACGGTTGAGAATTGACGTCTGAATTGACGTTAAATGAATAACTTTTAAAAATACTCAATCAAATTTCACACTAATATCATTAATAATTTTTGAAGTACTTAATCAAACTCCGCCAAATTTACAGGGAAGTTGCCGTGATACAAGCCGATGGTGCCTGCAAATTTACATAGAAAACTATTAAGAATTAACGTCTGAATTGACGTCGAAATGAATAACTTTTAAAAATATTCAATCAAATTTCACACTAATCTTCTTAATAACTTTCGAAGTACTTGATCAAACTTCGCCAAATTTACAGGGCGATTGCCGTAATACCTGCCAATGGTGCCTGTAAAATTACATGGTAAACGGTTGAGAATTGACGTCTAAATTGACGTCGAAATGAATAACTTTTAAAAATATTCAATCAAATTTCACACAAATCTCATTAATAACTTTTGAAGAACTTAATCAAACTTCGCCAAATTTACAGGGCAGTTGCCGTAATACCTGTCGATAGTGCCTCAAAATTACACTGTAAACGGTTGAGAATTGACGTCTGAATTGACGTCAAAATGAATAACTTTTAAAAAAACTCAATCAAATTTCACACTAATATCATTAATAATTTTTGAAGTACTTAATCAAACTCCGCCAAATTTACAGGGAAGTTGCCGTGATACAAGCCGATGGTGCCTGCAAATTTACATAGAAAACTATTAAGAATTAACGTCTGAATTGACGTCGAAATGAATAACTTTTAAAAATATTCAATCAAATTTCACACGAATCTCATTATTAATTTTTGCAGTACCTAATGAAACTTCTCCAAATTGACAGGGAAGTTGCCGTGATACAAGCCGATGGTGCCTGCAAATTTACATGAAAAACTATTAAGAATTGACGTCTGAATTGACGTTGAAATGAATAACTTTTAAAAATATTCAATCAAATTTCACACGAATCTCAATAATAACTTTTGAAGTACTTAATCAAACTTCGTCAAATTTACAGGAAAGTTGCCGTAATACAAGCGGATGGAGCCTGCACATTTACATTGAAAACGGTTGAGAATTGACGTCTGAATTGACGTCTAAATGAAAAACTGTTAAACATATTCAATCAAATTTCACACGAATCTCATCAATAACTTTTGAACTACTTAATCAAACTTCGCCAAATTTACAGGGAAGTTGCCGTAATACAAGCTGATGGCGCCTGCAAATTTACATTGTAAACGGTTGAGAATTGACGTCTGAATTGACATTGAAAACGGTTGAGAGTTGACGTCTGAATTGACGTCTAAATTAATAACTGTTAAAATACTCAATCAAATTTCACACTAATCTTCTTAATAACTTTTGAAGTACTTGATCAAACTTCGCCAAATTTACAGGGCGATTGCCGTAAACCTGCCAATTGTGCCTGTAAAATTACATGGTAAACGGTTGAGAATTGACGTCTGAATTGACGGTAAATGAATAACTTTTAAAAATACTCAAGCAAATTTCACATTAATCTCATTAATAGCTTCTGAACTACTTAATCAAACTTTGCCAAATTTATAGGAAAGCTGCCGTAATACAAGCTGATGGCGCCTGCAAATTTACATAGAAAACTATTAAGAATTGACGTCTGAATTGACGTCAAAATGAATAACTTTTAAAAAAACTCAATCAAATTTCACACTAATCTCATCAATAACTTTTGAAGTACTTAATCAAACCCCGCCAAATATACAGGGAAGTTGCCGTAATACACGCCGATGGTGCCTGCAAATTTACATGAAAAACTATTAAGAATTGACGTCTGAATTGACGTCGAAATGAATAACTTTTTAAAAATATTCAATCAAATTTCACACGAATCTCAATAATAACTTTTGAAGTACTTAATCAAACTTCGTCAAATTTACAGGAAAGTTGCCGTAATACAAGCGGATGGAGCCTGCACATTTACATTGAAAACGGTTGAGAATTGACGTCTGAATTGACGTCTAAATGAATAACTGCTAAACATATTCAATCAAATTTCACACTAATCTTATTAATAACTTCTGAAGTACTTAATTAAACTTCGCCAAATTAACAGGGCGATTGCCGTAATACATGCCAATGGTGCCTGTAAAATTACATAGTAAACGGTTGAGAATTGACGTCTAAATTGACGTCGAAATGAATAACTTTTTAAAATACTCAATCAAATTTCACACTAGTCTCATTAATAACTTTTGAAGCACTTAATCAAACTTCGCTAAATTGACAGGGAAGTTGCCGTAATACAAGCCGATGGTGCCTGCAAATTTACATGGAAAACGGTGAAGAATTGACGTCTGAATTGGCGTTTAAATGAATAACTTTTAAAAATACTCAATCAATTTTCACACTAATCTCATTAATAACTTTTGTAATACTTAATCAAACTTCGCCAAAGTTATAGGGAGGTTGCCGTAGTACCAGCCGATGGTGCCTGCAAAATTACATGGTAAACGGTTTAGAATTGACGTCTGAATTGACGTCAAAATGAATAACTTTTAAAAATACTCAAGCAAATTTCACATTAATCTCATTAATAACTTTTGAAGTACTTAATCAAACTTTGCCAAATTTACAGGGCATTTGCGGTAGTACCAGCCGATTGTGCCTGCAAAATTACATGGTAAACGGTTGAGAATTGACGTCTGAATTGGCGTCTAAATGAATAACTTTTAAAATTACTCAATCAAATTTCACACTAATCTTAATAATAACTTTTGTGATACTTAATCAAACTTCGCCAAATTTATAGGGAAGTTGCCGTAGTACCAGCCGATGGTGCTTGAAAATTTACATGGAAAACGGTTGAGAATTGACGTTTGAATTGACGTTTAAATAAATAACTTTTAAAAATAATCAATCAAATTTCACACTATTCTCATTAATAACTTTTGAAGTACTCAATTAAACCTCACCAAATTTACAGAGCAGTTGCCGCAATACCAGCCGATGGTGCCTGCAAATTTACATTGAAAACGGTTGAGAATTGACGTCTGAATTGACGTCTAAATAAATAACTTTTAAAAATACTCAAGCAAATTTCACAATAATCACATTAATAACTTTTGAAGTAATTAATCAAACTTCACCAAATTTATAGAGAAATTGTCGTAATACCTGCCGATGGTGCCTGCAAAATTACGAGGTAAACGGTTGAGAATTGACGTCTGAATTGACGTTTAAATAAATAACTTTTAAAAATAATCAATCAAATTTCACACTAATCTCTTTAATAACTTTTGAAGTACCTAATTAAACTTCACCAAATTTACAGGGAAGTTGCCGTACTACAAGCCGATGGTGCCTGCAAATTTACATGGAAAACGATTAAGAATTGACGTCTAAATTGACGCCGAAATAAATAACTTTAAAAAATATTCAATCAAATTTTCACACGAATCTCATTAATAACTTTTGAAGTTCTTAATCAAACTTTGCTAAATTTACAGGGCATTTGCGGTAGTACTTGCCGATGGTGCCTGCAAAATTACATGGTAAACGATTAAGAATTGACGTCTGATTTGACGTCAAAATGAATAACTTTTAAAAATACTCAAGCAAATTTCACATTAATCTCATTAATAACTTTTGAAGTACTTAATGAAACTTCGCCATATTTACAGGACAGTTGCCGTAATATCAGCTGATGGTGCCTGCAATATTACGTAGAAATCTTTTGAGAATTGCCTGAGATATCAGCAAAAAATGGGTAAAAATAATGACAAAAATGCTCAAAGAACTGTGAAAACGCATTGTAGACAGTGGGTGTGTGGCTATTGCTACTGTCTTGGCATTTCTTTCTTTTTTCGTTTGACGACTTCTGACGTCAGAATCAGACATCAAAAGCCGCCAAACAGTGAAAATAGGGTGTTTTACATCTCCCTCAATAAGGGCTATATAGGAAAAGCAATCTTTTCTCGTTCATTTTCAGCTAGGTATCATATCTTAAAAAAAAAAAAAAAAAAAAATCTATTGGGTCTATGTCGCTATAGTGTTGGTAAATACTCTCTCACTTCTGGTGACCTGCCCTGTGAGTTTGAACTGCTCAGTCACACATGTACAACGGGGGGCACTTACTCAGTGCTGTTTCAATGACGGCCCGCATTTTCAGCGCTCTGGCGACGTGGAAACAGTGTTGTTTCAGTGCATCACATTAATAACTTTTGGAATACTCTATCAAACTTCACCAAATTTACAGGGCAGTCGCCGTAATGGCTGCGAATGGTGGATGCGAAAATACATGTTGAGAATTGACTGAGATATCAACAAAAAACGCTCCGCCGGCATTGGTACAATGTTGGCTCAGTGCTTTGCATTATTAACTTTTGAAGTAGTCAATGAAACTTCCCCAAATTTACAGGGCATTTGCGGTAATACCAGCCGATAGTGCCTGCAAAATTACATGGAAAACGGTTGAGAATTGACGTCTGAATTGGCGTCTAAATGAATAACTTTTAAAATTACTCAATCAAATTTCACACTAATCTTAATAATAACTTTTGTGATACTTATTCAAACATCGCCAAATTTATAAGGAAGTTGCCGTAGTACCAGCCGATGGTGCCTGAAAATTTACATGGAAAACGGTTGAGAATTGACGTTTGAATTGACGTTTAAATAAATAACTTTTAAAAATAATCAATCAAATTTCACATTATTCTCATTAATAACTTTTAAAGTACTCAATCAAACCTCACCAAATTTATAGAGAAGTTGCCGCAATACCAGCCGATGGTGCCTGCAAATTTACATTGAAAACGGTTGAGAATTGACGTCTGAATTGACGTCTAAATAAATAACTTTTAAAAATACTCAAGCAAATTTCACAATAATGACATTAATAACTTTTGAAGTAATTGTTCAAACTTCACCAAATTTATAGAGAAATTGTCGTGATACCTGCCGATGGAGCCTGCGAAATTACAAGGTAAACGGTTGAGAATTGACGTCTGAATTGACGTTTAAATAAATAACTTTTAAAAATAATCAATCAAATTCCACACTAATCTCATTAATAACTTTTGAAGTACCTAATTAAACTTCACCAAATTTACAGGGAAGTTGCCGTACTACAAGCCGATGATGCCTGCAAATTTACATGGGAAACGATTAAGAATTGACGTCTGAATTGACGCCGAAATAAATAACTTTTAAAAATATTCAATCAAATTTCACACGAATCTCATTAATAACTTTTGAAGTTCTTAATCAAACTTTGCCAAATTTACAGGGCATTTGCGGTAGTACTTGCCGATGGTGCCTGCTGAATTACATGGTAAACGGTTAAGAATTGACGTCTGATTTGACGTCAAAATGAATAACTTTTAAAAATACTCAAGCAAATTTCACATTAATCTCATTAATAACTTTTGAAGTACTTAATCAAACTTCGCCATATTTACAGGACAGTTGCCGTAATATCAGCTGATGGTGCCTGCAAAATTACGTGGAAATCGTTTGAGAATTGCCGGAGATATCAGCGAAAAATGGGTAAAAATAATGACAAAAATGCCCAGAGATCTGTGAAAACGCATTGTAGACAGTGGGTGTGTGGCTATTGCTACTGTCTTGGCATTTCTTTCTTTTTTAGTTTGACGACTTCTGACGTCAGAATCAGACGTCAAAAGCCACCAAACAGTGAAAATAGGGTGTTTCACATCTCCCTCAATAAGGGCTATATAGGAAAAGCAATCTTTTCTCGTTCATTTTCAGCTAGGTATCATATCTTAAAAAAAAAAAAAAATCTATTGGGTCTATGTCGCTATAGTGTTGGTAAATACTCTCTCACTTCTGGTGACCTGCCCTGTGAGTTTGAACTGCTCAGTCACACATGTACAACGGGGGGCACTTACTCAGTGCTGTTTCAATGACGGCCCGCATTTTCAGCGCTCTGGCGACGTGGAAACAGTGTTGTTTCAGTGCATCACATTAATAACTTTTGGAATACTCTATCAAACTTCACCAAATTTACAGGGCAGTCGCCGTAATGGCTGCGAATAGTGGATGCGAAAATACATGTGAAGCGGTTGAGAATTGACTGAGATATCAACAAAAAACGCTCCGCCGGCATTGGTACAATGTTGGCTCAGTGCTTTGCATTAATAACTTTTGAAGTAGTCAATGAAACTTCCCCAAATTTACAGGGCATTTGCGGTAATACCAGCCGATGGTGCCTGCCAAATTACATGGAAAACGGTTGAGAATTGACGTCTGAATTGGCGTCTAAATGAATAACTTTTAAAATTACTCAATCAAATTTCACACTAATCTTAATAATAACTTTTGTGATACTTAATCAAACTTCGCCAAATTTATAGGGAAGTTGCCGTACTACCAGCCGATGGTGCCTGAAAATTTACATGGAAAACGGTTGAGAATTGACGTTTGAATTGACGTTCAAATAAATAACTTTTAAAAATAATCAATCAAGTTTCACACTATTCTCATTAATAACTTTTGAAGTCCTCAATCAAACCTCACCAAATTTACAGAGAAGTTGCCGCAATACCAGCCGATGGTGCCTGCAAATTTACATTGAAAACGGTTGAGAATTGACGTCTGAATTGACGTCTAAATAAATAACTTTTAAAAATACTCAAGCAAATTTCACAATAATCACATTAATAACTTTTGAAGTAATTAATCAAACTTCACCAAATTTATAGAGAAATTGTCGTAATACCTGCCGATGGTGCCTGCGAAATTACGAGGTAAACGGTTGAGAATTGACGTCTGAATTGACGTTTAAATAAATAACTTTTAAAAATAATCAATCAGATTTCACACTAATCTCATTAATAACTTTTGAAGTACCTAATTAAACTTCACCAGGGAAGTTGCCGTACTACAAGCCGATGGTGCCTGCAAATTTACATGGAAAACGATTAAGAATTGACGTCTGAATTGACGCCGAAATAAATAACTTTTAAAAATATTCAATCAAATTTCACACGAATCTCATTAATAACTTTTGAAGTTCTTAATCAAACTTTGCCAAATTTACAGGGCATTTGCGGTAGTACTTGCCGATGGTGCCTGCAGAATTACATGGTAAACGGTTAAGAATTGACGAAATATATCAGCGAAAAATGGGTAAAAATAATGACAAAAATGCTCAAAGATCTGTGAAAACGCATTGTAGACAGTGGGTGTGTGGCTATTGCTACTGTCTTGGCATTTCTTTCTTTTTTCGTTTGACAACTTCTGACGTCAGAATCAGACATCAAAAGCCGCCAAACAGTGAAAATAGGGTGTTTTACATCTCCCTCAATAAGGGCTATATAGGAAAAGCAATCTTTTCTCGTTCATTTTCAGCTAGGTATCATATCTTAAAAAAAAAAAAAAAAAAAATCTATCGGGTCTATGTCGCTATAGTGTTGGTAAATACTCTCTCACTTCTGGTGACCTGCCCTGTGAGTTTGAACTGCTCAGTCACACATGTACAACGGGGGGCACTTACTCAGTGCTGTTTCAATGACGGCCCGCATTTTCAGCGCTCTGGCGACGTGGAAACAGTGTTGTTTCAGTGCATCACATTAATAACTTTTGGAATACTCTATCAAACTTCACCAAATTTACAGGGCAGTCGCCGTAATGGCTGCGAATAGTGGATGCGAAAATACATGTGAAGCGGTTGAGAATTGACTGAGATATTAACAAAAAACGCTCCGCCGGCATTGGTACAATGTTGGCTCAGTGCTTTGCATTAATAACTTTTGAAGTAGTCAATGAAACTTCCCCAAATTTACAGGGCATTTGCGGTAATACCAGCCGATGGTGCCTGCCAAATTACATGGAAAACGGTTGAGAATTGACGTCTGAATTGGCGTCTAAATGAATAACTTTTAAAATTACTCAATCAAATTTCACACTAATCTTAATAATAACTTTTGTGATACTTAATCAAACTTCGCCAAATTTATAGGGAAGTTGCCGTACTACCAGCCGATGGTGCCTGAAAATTTACATGGAAAACGGTTGAGAATTGACGTTTGAATTGACGTTCAAATAAATAACTTTTAAAAATAATCAATCAAATTTCACACTATTCTCATAAATAACTTTTGAAGTCCTCAATCAAACCTCACCAAATTTACAGAGAAGTTGCCTCAATACCAGCCGATGGTGCCTGCAAATTTACATTGAAAACGGTTGAGAATTGACGTCTGAATTGACGTCTAAATAAATAACTTTTAAAAATACTCAAGCAAATTTCACAATAATCACATTAATAACTTTTGAAGTAATTAATCAAACTTCACCAAATTTATAGAGAAATTGTCGTAATACCTGCCGATGGTGCCTGCGAAATTACGAGGTAAACGGTTGAGAATTGACGTCTGAATTGACGTTTAAATAAATAACTTTTAAAAATAATCAATCAGATTTCACACTAATCTCATTAATAACTTTTGAAGTACCTAATTAAACTTCACCAGGGAAGTTGCCGTACTACAAGCCGATGGTGCCTGCAAATTTACATGGAAAACGATTAAGAATTGACGTCTGAATTGACGCCGAAATAAATAACTTTTAAAAATATTCAATCAAATTTCACACGAATCTCATTAATAACTTTTGAAGTTCTTAATCAAACTTTGCCAAATTTACAGGGCATTTGCGGTAGTACTTGCCGATGGTGCCTGCAGAATTACATGGTAAACGGTTAAGAATTGACGAAATATATCAGCGAAAAATGGGTAAAAATAATGACAAAAATGCTCAAAGATCTGTGAAAACGCATTGTAGACAGTGGGTGTGTGGCTATTGCTACTGTCTTGGCATTTCTTTCTTTTTTCGTTTGACAACTTCTGACGTCAGAATCAGACATCAAAAGCCGCCAAACAGTGAAAATAGGGTGTTTTACATCTCCCTCAATAAGGGCTATATAGGAAAAGCAATCTTTTCTCGTTCATTTTCAGCTAGGTATCATATCTTAAAAAAAAAAAAAAAAAAAATCTATCGGGTCTATGTCGCTATAGTGTTGGTAAATACTCTCTCACTTCTGGTGACCTGCCCTGTGAGTTTGAACTGCTCAGTCACACATGTACAACGGGGGGCACTTACTCAGTGCTGTTTCAATGACGGCCCGCATTTTCAGCGCTCTGGCGACGTGGAAACAGTGTTGTTTCAGTGCATCACATTAATAACTTTTGGAATACTCTATCAAACTTCACCAAATTTACAGGGCAGTCGCCGTAATGGCTGCGAATAGTGGATGCGAAAATACATGTGAAGCGGTTGAGAATTGACTGAGATATCAACAAAAAACGCTTCGCCGGCATTGGTACAATGTTGGCTCAGTGCTTTGCATTAATAACTTTTGAAGTAGTCAATGAAACTTCCCCAAATTTACAGGGCATTTGCGGTAATACCAGCCGATGGTGCATGCAAAATTACATGGAAAACGGTTGAGAATTGACGTCTGAATTGGCGTCTAAATGAATAACTTTTAAAATTACTCAATCAAATTTCACACTAATCTTAATAATAACTTTTGTGATACTTAATCAAACTTCGCTAAATTTATAGGGAAGTTGCCGTAGTACCAGCCGATGGTGCCTGAAAATTTACATGGAAAACGGTTGAGAATTGACGTTTGAATTGACGTTTAAATAAATAACTTTTAAAAATAATCAATCAAATTTCACACTATTCTCATTAATAACTTTTGAAGTACTCAATCAAACCTCACCAAATTTACAGAGAAGTTGCCGCAATACCAGCCGATGGTGCCTGCAAATTTACATTGAAAACGGTTGAGAATTGACGTCTGAATTGACGTCTAAATAAATAACTTTTAAAAATACTCAAGCAAATTTCACAATAATCACATTAATAACTTTTGAAGTAATTAATCAAACTTCACCAAATTTATAGAGAAATTGTCGTAATACCTGCCGATGGTGCCTGCGAAATTACGAGGTAAACGGTTGAGAATTGACGTCTGAATTGACGTTTAAATAAATAACTTTTAAAAATAATCAATCAGATTTCACACTAATCTCATTAATAACTTTTGAAGTACCTAATTAAACTTCACCAAATTTACAGGGAAGTTGCCGTACTACAAGCCGATGGTGCCTGCAAATTTACATGGAAAACGATTAAGAATTGACGTCTGAATTGACGCCGAAATAAATAACTTTTAAAAATATTCAATCAAATTTCACACGAATCTCATTATTAACTTTTGAAGTTCTTAATCAAACTTTGCCAAATTTACAGGGCATTTGCGGTGGTACTTGCCGATGGTGCCTGCAGAATTACATGGTAAACGGTTAAGAATTGACGTCTGATTTGACGTCAAAATGAATAACTTTTAAAAATACTCAAGCAAATTTCACATTAATCTCATTAATAACTTTTGAAGTACTTAATGAAACTCCGCCATATTTACAGGACAGTTGCCGTAATATCAGCTGATGGTGCCTGCAAAATTACGTGGAAATCTTTTGAGAATTGCCTGAGATATCAGCGAAAAATGGGTAAAAATAATGACAAAAATGCCCAGAGATGTGTGAAAACGCATTGTAGACAGTGGCTGCGTGGCTATTGCTACTGTCTTGGAATTTCTTTCTTTTTTCGTTTGACGACTTCTGACGTCAGAATCAGACATCAAAAGCTGCCAAACAGTGAAAATAGGGTGTTTTACATCTCCCTCAATAAGGGCTATATAGGAAAAGCAATCTTTTCTCGTTCATTTTCAGCTAGGTATCATATCTTAAAAAAAAAAAAAAAAAAAAAATTTATTGGGTCTATGTCGCTAAAGTGTTGGTAAATACTCTCTCACTTCTGGTGACCTGCCCTGTGAGTTTGAACTGCTCAGTCACACATGTACAACGGGGGAACTTACTCAGTGCTGTTTCAATGACGGCCCGCAATTTCAGCGCTCTGGCGACGTGGAAACAGTGTTGTTTCAGTGCATCACATTAATAACTTTTGGAATACTCTATCAAACTTCACCAAATTTACAGGGCAGTCGCCGTAATGGCTGCGAATAGTGGATGCGAAAATACATGTGAAGCGGTTGAGAATTGACTGAGATATCAACAAAAAACGCTCCGCCGGCATTGGTACAATGTTGGCTCAGTGCTTTGCATTAATAACTTTTGAAGTAGTCAATGAAACTTCCCCAAATTTACAGGGCATTTGCGGTAATACCAGCCGATGGTGCCTGCAAAATTACATGGAAAACGGTTGAGAATTGACGTCTGAATTGGCGTCTAAATGAATAACTTTTAAAATTACTCAATCAAATTTCACACTAGTCTTAATAATAACTTTTGTGATACTTAATCAAACTTCGCCAAATTTATAGGGAAGTTGCCGTAGTACCAGCCGATGGTGCCTGAAAATTTACATGGAAAACGGTTGAGAATTAACGTTTTAATTGACGTTTAAATAAATAACTTTTAAAAATAATCAATCAAATTTCACATTATTCTCATTAATAACTTTTGAAGTACTCAATCAAACCTCACCAAATTTACAGAGAAGTTGCCGCAATACCAGCCGATGGTGCCTGCAAATTTACATTGAAAACGGTTGAGAATTGACGTCTGAATTGACGTCTAAATAAATAACTTTTAAAAATACTCAAGCAAATTTCACAATAATCACATTAATAACTTTTGAAGTAATTAATCAAACTTCACCAAATTTATAGAGAAATTGTCGTAATACCTGCCGATGGTGCCTGCGAAATTACGAGGTAAACGGTTGAGAATTGACGTCTGAATTGACGTTTAAATAAATAACTTTTAAAAATAATCAATCAAATTTTACACTAATCTCATTAATAACTTTTGAATTACCTAATTAAACTTCACCAAATTTACAGGGAAGTTGCCGTACTACAAGCCGATGGTGCCTGCAAATTTACATGGAAAACGATTAAGAATTGACGTCTGAATTGACGCCGAAATAAATAACTTTTAAAAATATTCAATCAAATTTCACACGCATCTCATTAATAACTTTTGAAGTTCTTAATCAAACTTTGCCAAATTTACAGGGCATTTGCGGTAGTACTTGCCGATGGTGCATGCAGAATTACATGGTAAACGGTTAAGAATTGACGTCTGATTTGACGTCAAAATGAATAACTTTTAAAAATACTCAAGCAAATTTCACATTAATCTCATTTATAACTTTTGAAGTACTTAATCAAACTTCGCCATATTTACAGGACAGTTGCCGTAATATCAGCTGATGGTGCCTGCAAAATTACGTGAAAATCTTTTGAGAATTGCCTGAGATATCAGCGAAAAATGGGTAAAAATAATGACAAAAATGCCCAGAGATCTGTGAAAACGCATTGTAGACAGTGGGTGTGTGGCTATTGCTACTGTCTTGGCATTTCTTTCTTTTTTCGTTTGACGACTTCTGACGTCAGAATCAGACGTCAAAAGCCGCCAAACAGTGAAAATAGGGTGTTTTACATCTCCCTCAATAAGGGCTATATAGGAAAAGCAATCTTTTCTCGTTCATTTTCAGCTAGGTATCATATCTTAAAAAAAAAAAAAAAAAAAAATCTATTGGGTCTATGTCGCTATAGTGTTGGTAAATACTCTCTCACTTCTGGTGACCTGCCCTGTGAGTTTGAACTGCTCAGTCACACATGTACAACGGGGGGCACTTACTCAGTGCTGTCAATGACGGCCCGCATTTTCAGCGCTCTGGCGACGTGGAAACAGTGTTGTTTCAGTGCATCACAATAATAACTTTTGGAATACTCTATCAAACTTCACCAAATTTACAGGGCAGTCGCCGTAATGGCTGCGAATAGTGGATGCGAAAATACATGTGAAGCGGTTGAGAATTGACTGAGATATCAACAAAAAACGCTCCGCCGGCATTGGTACAATGTTGGCTCAGTGCTTTGCATTAATAACTTTTGAAATAGTCAATGAAACTTCCCCAAATTTACAGGGCATTTGCGGTAATACCAGCCGATGGTGCCTGCAAAATTACATTGAAAACGGTTGAGAATTGACGTCTGAATTGGCGTCTAAATGAATAACTTTTAAAATTACTCAATCAAATTTCACACTAATCTTAATAATAACTTTTGTGATACCTAATCACACTTCGCTAAATTTATAGGGAAGTTGCCGTAGTACCAGCCGATGGTGCCTGAAAATTTACATGGAAAACGGTTGAGAATTGACGTTTGAATTGACGTATGGCTACTGCCACAGTACTGTGGTAATAAAGGACCAATTGGCTATTTTCACCAAACCAATCAGAATTCAGGATTTCAGACTGTGGCAGCAACTTTGGAAATGCTATTACCACCAAACCAATCAGCATCAGTGTAACAACAATACTGACCAATCACAGCAAATAACTTTATTACCACAATACTGTGTCAATAAGATTCATTTCTGCTGGAATATCTAAACGGATGAGGTCATGCTACCACGTTACTGTAACAATAAGGTATCTTACAGTCCGTGTACATGTGCAAGTAATTGCTGCCACAGGATTGTGTTAATAACGTGTTGTCGTTCCTTGCTACTGAATCGATGTGTCTATAAGATGCTCGCTGTTGCTAATCATCATCACAGCAGTTCTGTGTAACTGGTAATAATGGTCGTCACAGTGCTGTGTCAATAAGGTTTCTTACTCTTTCTCTAAACATATAAGTCATTGCTACCACAGTGATGTAGCAATAACGTTTCTTACTGTCTCTATACACTTAAAACCCGTGCTGCCACAGTACTGTGTCAATAAGGTATCTTACTCTTTTTCTACACATATATTTCCTTGCTACCACAGTGCTGTGATAATAACGTTTTTCACATTATCCAAACACTTAAAATCTGTGGCGCCACAGGGCTGTGTCAATAAGGTTTCTTACTCTTTCTCTAAACATATAAGTCATTGCTACCACAGTGATGTGGCAATAACGTTTCTTACTGTCTCTATACACTTAAAATCTGTGCTGCCACAGTTCTGTGTCAATATGGTATCTTACTTTTTTTCTACACATTTATATCCTTGCTACCACAGTGCTGTGGCAATAACGTTTCTTACCGTCTCTATACACTTAAAATCTGTGCTGCCACAGTTGTGTGTCAATAAGGTATCTTACTTTTTTTTACACATATATGTCCTTGCTACCACAGTGCTGTGGCAATAACGTTTCTTACCGTCTCTATACACTTGAAATATGTGCTGCCACAGTTCTGTGTCAATAAGGTATCTTACTCTTTTTCCACACATATATGTCCTTGCTACCACAGTGCTGTGGCAATAACGTTTCTTACTGTATCTATGCACCTAAAATCTTTGCTGCCACAATGCTCTGTCAATAACGTATCTTACTCTTTCTCTACATGTAAAAGTCATTGCTACCACAGTGATGTGACAATAACGTACCTTACTGTATCTATACACTTAAAATCTGTGCTTCCACAGAGCTGTGTCAATAAGGTATCTTACTCTTTCTCTACACATAGAAGACCTTGCTAACACAGTAATGTGGCAATAACGTTTCTTACGGTCTATATACACTTAAAATCTGTGCAGCCACAGTGCTGTGTCAATAAGGTATCTCATTTTTTTTTCTACACATATAAGTCCTTGCTACCACAGTGCTGTGGCAATAACGTTTTTTACTCTCTCTATACACTTAAAATATGTGCTGCCACAGTGCTTTGTCATAACGTATCTTACTCTTTCTCTACATGTAAAAGTCAGTGCTACCACAGTGATATGACAATAACGTTTCTAACTGTATCTATACACTTAAAATCTGTGCTGCCACAGTGCTGTGTCAATAAGGTATTTTACTCCTTTTCTGCACATATAAGTCCTTGCTACCACAGTTATGTGGCAATAACGTTTCTCACTGCATCTATACACTTAAAATCTGTGCTGCCACATTGCTGCGGCAATAACGTTTCTTAATGTCTCTATACACTTAAAAATCTTTGCTGCCACAGCTCTGTTTCAATAAAGTATCTTACTCTTTTTCCATACATATAAATTATTGCTACCACAGCGCTGTGGCAATAACGTTCCTTACCAATATACACATGATACAAGTCCTTGCTACCACAGTGTTGTGTCAAAAAGGTTTCTTAGCGCCCATCGCCACCTAAAAGTACTTTTTTACCACTCATTTGCTACACCTTAAAGTCTTTCATACCACAGTGATGCCGTCTACACATACAAGTCCTTGCTAACACAGTGCTCTGTCAATGAATTTCTTACTGTCTCAATACATTTAAAAATCGTTGCTGCTAGATTGCTGTATGAATACGGTATCCTACTTTGTCCTAGCTACCACAGTGCCGTTGCAATATTGTTTTTATTGTCTCAATACACTCACAAATATTTGCTGCCACAGTGTTGTTTTCTGACTGCTCATGTAGGACTACATCTGCAAGTCAAGTGTACATCTACATTCATGTGTCAATGAGATTTGTTACTGAACTTACACGTCACTGGTGCCACAGTACCGTGTCAATTAGTTTTGTTTCTGCTCATCTACACTAAGTCCTTGCTACCACAGTCATGTGTCGATAAGGTTTATTACTGTCTCTATGCACTTGCAAATCATTGTTGACACAGTTCTGTTTCAATAAAGCGACTTACTGCTCATCTACACCTACAAGTCACTGCTACCATAAAATTGGCAAAGATTTGACTAAACAATTGTCACCAACTGTTCGCAGATGGAATAAATTTGCATGGTGTGACAGTAGTTAATGACAAATAAGGGGGACCTCACCGGGCTGGAGACTACTTTGGGATATTGACAAATTTGCAAAACTCCTCAAATCTACACCAAACATTCACCAAATTTCCCCAAACGTTTACCTCTTTCGCCAAACCTTCTCTGTGTTCACCTAATTGCTATCACAATACGGTGGCAATAATGTTTCTTGTAGTTTCTTTACACTTACAAGTCCTTTCTACCACAATGCTGTTTAAACAGGCCTACGGCTTCTTACTATCTATACACTTACAAGTTCTTGTTACCACTGTGCGGTGTCAATAATGTTTTCTAATGCCTCTTTATACCCATAAGTAGTTGCTTAAACAGTACGATGTCAATACGGTTCCCTAATCTCTTTTTATCCTTTCAAATCCTTGCTACCACAATGCCGTGACAATGAAGTTTATGCATGTGACTCTACAATTACAAGTCATTATTGCCACAGTTCTGTGTCAATAAGGTTCATTCATGTCTCTCTACACCCACAAGCCCTCGTTGCCACAGTGATGTGTCAATAACGTTTTGTATGGTTTATTCACACTTACCAATCCTCTATGCCACTGTCATGTCAATAACTTTTCTTGCTACCCCTTTACACTCAGACGTTCTATGCTATGACAGTACAGTGTCAGTATATTTTTTTCACTACCCCTCTATAGCTCCATATTGTATGATGTCGATAATGTTTCTTACTACACTCGTACACAGAAATTCCGCAGTGTTGTCGTAATAGGTAGGTGTCTTTACAATTCGAATTCCTTGTTATCACAGTGCTGTGCCCTACCATGTCCCAACTTCAAGTCGTAGCAGCATTGAATAATATTATGCAAAAGAAAAGAAACAGTTTTATTTAAAAATCAATTTATTCATTGGTTGTTAAGACACTATATATATGCCTACGCCGTTAAACTGAGCTGCCCCAACGATCATAGTCTGAAGTGGCTGGTGATTATTTCAGCATTCTGAAAAGACATAGAAGCAAACTTGCAAATGTTTAAATATTGGTGAAAAAAACTGAAAAAACATTAGCAATTTGGCAAGTTATTGTGTCTACAAACAAGCAAAAATTTGCCATTTTGTGCGATAAATCAGACATTTTTATTTTGCTCAACCATTTTTCAACAACTTGTCAGTGAACTGCATGGTTATAAGGAACACATAGAACAAATTTGATCAGGATAGGCCTACATGAAAATCTTACTAAGGAAAAGTTACCGCCGATGTCGACGCCGCTCCCGACAAAGACGCCGAACTTCAATGGCAAAAGTCCACTTTAAAAAAGGGCGGGCTAAAAATATATTTATTTAAAATTCACCATTGTGCCTGGAAAATTTAAGCTACTACCTAAGCGTCAAACACTTTACACCTAAAAATTGTTTGGCCCAGAGATCTTAGCCTCAACTGGCTGGTGAGTATTTCAGCATTCGGAAAATAAATTTTTGAACAAAAATATCACATAAGTATATGTATATTAAATAGTAATTTTATTTTGAAAAGCCATATATTTGTCATTCAACATTGTGTATTGCAAATCTATACAAAATATAATTTGATGGCATTGTCAAGACTGTACATTTAATTTTCAATACTATACCCTGGAAACATGTCTTGCCATCAAAACAAAAATAACACACCTTGAACTGTCGTCTTGATGACAGCTAGTAAGAGTTTTTGTGCTCCATTTATATGACTTGGTCTGTGATCTTGCTTTTGAAGACTGCCTGAAACATAATCACATATTGTGTTTAAATTGTGACAATTCTACCATCGTTTGATTTGTTCAACCAGACCTAGTTGATTATTAAAAAAACAATTTCAGCTATTGAAATCGCAATATACTTAGGAATGTAAATATACTTAGGAATGTAAAAGTAATGCTAGTAAATTTCACGATGACATTTAATTGTTTAGCTAAAATGAATACATAGTATAGGCTTACAACTGTATAACCTATATGCATTTGCATTCACAACCTCGCATTTATGCTACACACCTCCATCGTTTAATAGCAATTTGTACTTCTTTTCCATATCCCCCTCTCATGAAAGCAATGACTCCTATCGTGCTATGTTTGGTATCAGCCACCAGTAGCACACACTGGCTACCCATTGGTACGTGCTTCACAGCATCTTTGTTGCTGATGCCACATCACACTGGCATCAGGATGAAATCATACTGGGCAAACACAACCTGAAAAAACCCATAATAATTTAGGCTAACGTATCATAAAACACAAATGTATTTACATTTCTATGGCGCCACCCACTTAAGCAAGTGTATTTTTAGTATGTGGACAATATGAAGAGTGGGTGGGAATTGTTTTCGACACAGCTGTGTGACAGTAAGACTTGTACGTTTAGAGGGGTAATAATACTCTTTATTGACACAACACTGTGGCAGTAAGGACTTGTACATGTAGAGGGGTAGTAAGAATACTTATTGACACAGCACTGTGGCAGTAAGGACTTGTGCATGTAGAGGGGAAGTAGGAACCCTTACTGACACGGCACTGTGGCAGTAACGACTTGTACATGTAGTGGGGTAGCAGGAACTCTTATTGACACAGCACTGTTGCAGTAAGAACTTTACATGTAGAGGGGTGGTAAAAAACCTTATTGCCACAGCACTGTGGCAGTAAGGACTTGTACATGTGGAGGGGTAATAAAATCATTATTGAACATCACTGTGGCAGCAAGGACTTGTACATGGGGTGGTAAAAACCCTGATTGAGACAGTACTGTGACAATAAGGACTTGTGCATGTAGAGGGGTAGTAAAAAACCTTATTGGCACAGCACTGTGGCACCAAGGACTTGTACATGTAAAGGGGTAGTAGGAACCCTTATTGACACAGCATTGTGGCAGTAAAGACTTGTAAATGTAGAGGGGTGGTAAAAAACCTTATTGACACAGCACTGTGGTAGTAAGGACTTGTACATGTAGAGGGGTGGTAAAAAACCTTATTGACACAGCACTGTGGTAGTAAGGACTTGTACATGTAGAGGGTTAGTAGGAACCCTTATTGACACAGCACTGTGTCAGTAAGGACTTGTACATGTAGAGGGGTGGTAAAAAATCTTATTGACACAGCACTGTGGTAGTAAGGACTTGTACATGTATAGAGGTAGTAAAAAACCTTATTGACACAGCACTGTGGCAGCAAGGACTTGTACATGTGAAGGGGAAGTAGGAACTCTTATTGACACAGCACTGTGGCGGTAAGGACTTGTACATGTAGAGGGGTAGAAAAAACCTTATTGACACAGCACTGTGGCAGTAAGGAGCTGTACATGTAGAGGGGTAGTAGGAACCCGTATTGACACAGCACTGTGGCAGTAAGGACTTGTACATGTAGAGGGGTAGTAAAAAACCTTTTTGACACAGCACTGTGGCAGCAAGGACTTGTAGGCTACAAGTAGAGGGGTTGTAAAAATCCTTATTTACACAGCACTGTGGCAGTAAGGACTTGTACATGTAGACGGGTAGTAAAAATCTTATTGACACAGCACTGTGGCCTTGGATAAACATTGTCCAGTTTAACGCGAATTGGGTTTTCAAGAGCAGTTCATAGTCACACATTATGGAAAAATCGTGTACACACAGGGCATAGGCCTACAATATAAGACAGGATTGGCGAAAAGTATCGCATTACTTACTTGATGGTGTCATCGACTTACACAAATTCATGCTTCTTCCTATAATTCCTTATTGTCTCGCTCGAAAATGTCCAAGATGGAACATTTTCGACAGCCGAAAATTCACTTGAGGCCGTTTTAAATGCTTCGTAATTGACGGACGTCCTTCCGATCAACATGGCGACGATGTAATGGCGGCAATCCACTCAGCCCTCCCACTCCACATGCGAAAATGTACGATGGCCTCTGATTGGTTTGGTGAAAACAGCGATTCGCTCTGCTATTGCCACAGTACTGTGGCAATAGACACTTCTTTAAATAAATGACTTTTTAAAATAATCAATCAAATTTCACACTATTCTCATTAATAACTTTTGAAGTACTCAATCAAACCTCACCAAATTTACTGAGAAGTTGCCGCAATACCAGCCGATGGTGCCTGCAAATTTACATTGAAAACGGTTGAGAATTGACGTCTAAATGGACGTCTAAATAAATAACTTTTAAAAATACTCAAGCAAATTTCACAATAATCACATTAATAACTTTTGAAGTAATTAATTAAACTTCACCAAATTTATAGAGAAATTGTCGTAATACCTGCCGATGGTGCCTGCGAAATTACGTGTTAAACGGTTGAGAATTGACGTCTGAATTGACGTTTAAATAGATAACTTTTAAAAATAATCAATCAAATTTCACACTAATCTCATTAATAACTTTTGAAGTACCCAATTAAACTTCACCAAATTTACAGGGAAGTTGTCGTACTACAAGCCGATGGTGCCTGCGAATTTACATAGAAAACGATTAAGAATTGACGTCTGAATTGACGCCGAAATAAATAACTTTTAAAAATATTCAATCAAATTTCACACGAATCTCATTAATAACTTTTGAAGTTCTCAATCAAACTTTGCCAAATTTACAGGGCATTTGCGGTAGTACTTGCCGATGGTGCCTGCAAAATTACATGGTAAACGGTTAAGAATTGACGTCTGATTTGACGTCAAAATGAATAACTTTTAAAAATACTCAAGCAAATTTCACATTAATCTCATTAATAACTTTTGAAGTACTTAATCAAACCTCGCCATATTTACAGGGCAGTTGCCGTAATTTCAGCTGATGGTGCCTGCAAAATTACGTGGAAATCTTTTGAGAATTGCCTGAGATATCAGCGAAAAATGGGTAAAAATAAATACAAAAATGCTCAAAGATCTGTGAAAACGCATTGTAGACAGTGGGTGTGTGGCTATTGCTCCTGTCTTGGCATTTCTTTCTTTTTTCGTTTGACGACTTCTGACGTCAGAATCAGACGTCAAAAGCCGCCAAACAGTGAAAATAGGGTGTTTTACATCTCCCTCAATAAGGGCTATATAGGAAAAGCAATCTTTTCTCGTTCATTTTCAGCTAGGTATCATATCTTAAAAAAAAAAAAAAAAAAAAATCTATTGGGTCTATGTCGCTATAGTGTTGGTAAATACTCTCTCACTTCTGGTGACCTGCCCTGTGAGTTTGAACTGCTCAGTCACACATGTACAACGGGGGGCACTTACTCAGTGCTGTTTCAATGACGGTCCGCATTTTCAGCGCTCTGGCGACGTGGAAACAGTGTTGTTTCAGTGCATCACATTAATAACTTTTGGAATACTCTATCAAACTTCACCAAATTTACAGGGCAGTCGCCGTAATGGCTGCGAATAGTGGATGCGAAAATACATGTGAAGCGGTTGAGAATTGACTGAGATATCAACAAAAAACGCTCCGCCGGCATTGGTACAATGTTGGCTCAGTGCTTTGCATTTATAACTTTTGAAGTAGTCAATGAAACTTCCCCAAATTTACAGGGCATTTGCGGTAATACCAGCCGATGGTGCCTGCAAAATTACATTGAAAACGGTTGAGAATTGACGTCTGAATTGGCGTCTAAATGAATAACTTTTAAAATTACTCAATCAAATTTCACACTAATCTTAATAATAACTTTTGTGATACTTAATCACACTTCGCCAAATTTATAGGGAAGTTGCCGTAGTACCAGCCGATGGTGCCTGAAAATTTACATGGAAAACGGTTGAGAATTGACGTTTGAATTGACGTTTAAATAAATGACTTTTTAAAATAATCAATCAAATTTCACACTATTCTCATTAATAACTTTTGAAGTACTTAATCAAACCTCACCAAATTTACTGAGAAGTTGCCGCAATACCAGCCGATGGTGCCTGCAAATTTACATTGAAAACGGTTGAGAATTGACGTCTGAATTGACGTCTAAATAAATAACTTTTAAAAATACTCAAGCAAATTTCACAATAATCACATTAATAACTTTTGAAGTAATTAATCAAACTTCACCAAATTTATAGAGAAATTGTCGTAATACCTGCCGATGGTGCCTGCGAAATTACGTGTTAAACGGTTGAGAATTGACGTCTGAATTGACGTTTAAATAGATAACTTTTAAAAATAATCAATCAAATTTCACACTAATCTCATTAATAACTTTTGAAGTACCCAATTAAACTTCACCAAATTTACAGGGAAGTTGTCGTACTACAAGCCGATGGTGCCTGCGAATTTACATGGAAAACGATTAAGAATTGACGTCTGAATTGACGCCGAAATAAATAACTTTTAAAAATATTCAATCAAATTTCACACGAATCTCATTAATAACTTTTGAAGTTCTTAATCAAACTTTGCCAAATTTACAGGGCAATTGCGGTAGTACTTGCCGATGGTGCCTAAAAAATTACATGGTAAACGGTTAAGAATTGACGTCTGATTTGACGTCAAAATGAATAACTTTTAAAAATACTCAAGCAAATTTCACATTAATCTCATTAATAACTTTTGAAGTACTTAATCAAACTTCGCCATATTTACAGGGCAGTTGCCGCAATATCAGCTGATGGTGCCTGCAAAATTACGTGGAAATCTTTTGAGAATTGCCTGAGATATCAGCGAAAAATGGGTAAAAATAATGACAAAAATGCTCAAAGATCTGTGAAAACGCATTGTAGACAGTGGGTGTGTGGCTCTTGCTACTGTCTTGGCATTTCTTTCTTTTTTCGTTTGACGACTTCTGACGTCAGAATCAGACGTCAAAAGCCGCCAAACAGTGAAAATAGGGTGTTTTACATCTCCCTCAATAAGGGCTATATAGGAAAAGCAATCTTTTCTCGTTCATTTTCAGCTAGGTATCATATCTTAAAAAAAAAAAAAAAAAAAAAAATCTATTGGGTCTATGTCGCTATAGTGTTGGTAAATACTCTCTCACTTCTGGTGACCTGCCCTGTGAGTTTGAACTGCTCAGTCACACATGTACAACGGGGGGCACTTACTCAGTGCTGTTTCAATGACGGCCCGCATTTTCAGCGCTCTGGCGACGTGGAAACAGTGTTGTTTCAGTGCATCACATTAATAACTTTTGGAATACTCTATCAAGCTTCACCAAATTTACAGGGCAGTCGCCGTAATCGCTGCGAATAGTGGATGCGAAAATACATGTGAAGCGGTTGAGAATTGACTGAGATATCAACAAAAAACGCTCCGCCGGCATTGGTACAATGTTGGCTCAGTGCTTTGCATTTATAAATTTTGAAGTAGTCAATGAAACTTCCCCAAATTTACAGGGCATTTGCGGTAATACCAGCCGATGGTGCCTGCAAAATTACATTGAAAACGGTTGAGAATTGACGTCTGAATTGGCGTCTAAATGAATAACTTTTAAAATTACTCAATCAAATTTCACACTAATCTTAATAATAACTTTTGTGATACTTAATCACACTTCGCCAAATTTATAGGGAAGTTGCCGTAGTACCAGCCGATGGTGCCTGAAAATTTACATGGAAAACGGTTGAGAATTGACGTTTGAATTGACGTTTAAATAAATGACTTTTTAAAATAATCAATCAAATTTCACACTATTCTCATTAATAACTTTTGAAGTACTCAATCAAACCTCACCAAATTTACTGAGAAGTTGCCGCAATACCAGCCGATGGTGCCTGCAAATTTACATTGAAAACGGTTGAGAATTGACGTCTGAATTGACGTCTAAATAGATAACTTTTAAAAATACTCAAGCAAATTTCACAATAATCACATTAATAACTTTTGAAGTAATTAATCAAACTTCACCAAATTTATAGAGAAATTGTCGTAATACAAGCCGATGGTGCCTGCAAATTTACATGGAAAACGATTAAGAATTGACGTCTGAATTGACGCCTAAATAAATAACTTTTAAAAATATTCAATCAAATTTCACACGAATCTCATTAATAACTTTTGAAGTTCTTAATCAAACTTTGCCAAATTTACAGGGCATTTGCGGTAGTACTTGCCGATGGTGCCTGCAGAATTACATGGTAAACGGTTGAGAATTGACGTCTGAATTGACGTTTAAATAAATAACTTTTAAAAATAATCAATCAAATTTCACACTAATCTCATTAATAACTTTTGAAGTACCCAATTAAACTTCACCAAATCTACAGGGAAGTTGCCGTACTACAAGCCGATGGTGCCTGCGAATTTACATGGAAAACGATTAAGAATTGACGTCTGAATTGACGCCGAAATAAATAACTTTTAAAAATATTCAATCAAATTTCACACGAATCTCATTAATAACTTTTGAAGTTCTTAATCAAACTTTGCCAAATTTGCAGGGCAATTGCGGTAGTACTTGCCGATGGTGCCTAAAAAATTACATGGTAAACGGTTAAGAATTGACGTCTGATTTGACGTCAAAATGAATAACTTTTAAAAATACTCAAGCAAATTTCACATTAATCTCATTAATAACTTTTGAAGTACCTAATCAAACTTCGCCATATTCACAGGGCAGTTGCCGCAATATCAGCTGATGGTGCCTGCGAAATTACGTGGAAATCTTTTGAGAATTGCCTGAGATATCAGCGAAAAATGGGTAAAAATAAGGAAAAAAATGCTCAAAGATCTGTGAAAACGCATTGTAGACAGTGGGTGTGTGGCTATTGCTACTGTCTTGGCATTTCTTTCTTTTTTCGTTTGACGACTTCTGACGTCAGAATCAGACGTCAAAAGCCGCCAAACAGTGAAAATAGGGTGTTTTACATCTCCCTCAATAAGGGCTATATAGGAAAAGCAATCTTTTCTCGTTCATTTTCAGCTAGGTATCATATCTTAAAAAAAAAAAAAAAAAAAAAAATCTATTGGGTCTATGTCGCTATAGTGTTGGTAAATACTCTCTCACTTCTGGTGACCTGCCCTGTGAGTTTGAACTGCTCAGTCACACATGTACAACGGGGGGCACTTACTCAGTGCTGTTTCAATGACGGCCCGCATTTTCAGCGCTCTGGCGACGTGGAAACAGTGTTGTTTCAGTGCATCACATTAATAACTTTTGGAATACTCTATCAAGCTTCACCAAATTTACAGGGCAGTCGCCGTAATCGCTGCGAATAGTGGATGCGAAAATACATGTGAAGCGGTTGAGAATTGACTGAGATATCAACAAAAAACGCTCCGCCGGCATTGGTACAATGTTGGCTCAGTGCTTTGCATTTATAAATTTTGAAGTAGTCAATGAAACTTCCCCAAATTTACAGGGCATTTGCGGTAATACCAGCCGATGGTGCCTGCAAAATTACATGGAAAACGGTTGAGAATTGACGTCTGAATTGGCGTCTAAATGAATAACTTTTAAAATTACTCAATCAAATTTCACACTAATCTTAATAATAACTTTTGTGATACTTAATCACACTTCGCCAAATTTATAGGGAAGTTGCCGTAGTACTAGCCGATGGTGCCCGAAAATTTACATGGAAAACGGTTGAGAATTGACGTTTGAATTGACGTTTAAATAAATGACTTTTTAAAATAATCAATCAAATTTCACACTATTCTCATTAATAACTTTTGAAGTACTCAATCAAACCTCACCAAATTTACTGAGAAGTTGCCGCAATACCAGCCGATGGTGCCTGCAAATTTACATTGAAAACGGTTGAGAATTGACGTCTGAATTGACGTCTAAATAAATAACTTTTAAAAATACTCAAGCAAATTTCACAATAATCACATTAATAACTTTTGAAGTAATTAATCAAACTTCACCAAATTTATAGAGAAATTGTCGTAATACCTGCCGATGGTGCCTGCAAAATTACGTAGTAAACGGTTGAGAATTGACGTCTGAATTGACGTTTAAATAAATAACTTTTAAAAATAATCAATCAAATTTCACACTAATCTCATTAATAACTTTTGAAGTACCTAATTAAACTTCAGCAAATTTACAGGGAAGTTGCCGTACTACAAGCCGATGGTGCCTGCAAATTTACATGGAAAACGATTAAGAATTGACGTCTGAATTGACGCCTAAATAAATAACTTTTAAAAATATTCAATCAAATTTCACACGAATCTCATTAATAACTTTTGAAGTTCTTAATCGAACTTTGCCAAATTTACAGGGCATTTGCTGTAGTACTTGCCGATGGTGCCTGCAGAATTACATGGTAAACGGTTGAGAATTGACGTCTGATTTGACGTCAAAATGAATAACTTTTAATAATACTCAAGCAAATTTCACATTATTCTCATTAATAACTTTTGAAGTACTTAATCAAACTTCGCCATATTTACAGGGCAGTTGCCGTAATATCAGCTGATGGTGCCTGCAAAATTACGTGGAAATCTTTTGAGAATTGCCTGAGATATCAGCGAAAAATGGGTAAAAATAATGACAAAAATGCTCAAAGATCTGTGAAAACGCATTGTAGACAGTGGGTGTGTGGCTATTGCTACTGTCTTGGCATTTCTTTCTTTTTTTGTTTGACGACTTCTGACGTCAGAATCAGACGTCAAAAGCCGCCAAACAGTGAAAATAGGGTGTTTCACATCTCCCTCAATAAGGGCTATATAGAAAAAGCAATCTTCTCTCGTTCATTTTCAGCTAGGTATCATATCTTAAAAAAAAAAAAAAAAATCTATTGGGTCTTTGTCGCTATAGTGTTGGTAAATACTCTCTCACTTCTGGTGACCTGCCCTGTGAGTTTGAACTGCTCAGTCACACATGTACAACGGGGGTCACTTACTCAGTGCTGTTTCAATGACGGCCCGCATTTTCAGCGCTCTGGCGACGTGAAAACAGTGTTGTTTCAGTGCATCACATTAATAACTTTTGAAATACTCTATGAAACTTCACCAAATTTACAGGGCAGTCGCAGTAATGGCTGCGAATGGTGGATGCAAAAATATATGTGAAGCGGTTTAGAATTGACTGAAATATCAACGAAAAACGCTCCACCGGCGTTGGTACAATGTTGGCTCAGTGCTTTGCATTAATAACTTTTGAAGTAGTCAATGAAACTTCCCCAAATTTACAGGGCATTTGCGGTGATACCAGCCGATGGTGTCTGCAAAATTACATGGCAACGGTTGAGAATTGACGTCTGAATTGGCGTCTAAATGAATAACTTTTAAAATACTCAATCAAATTTCACACTAATCTTAATAATAACTTTTGTAATACTTAATCAAATTTCGCCAAATTTATAGGAAAGTTGCCGTAGTACCAGCCGATGGTGCCTGCAAATTTACATGAAAAACGGTTGAGAATTGACGTTTGAATTGACGTTTAAATAAATAAATTTTAAAAATACTCAAGCAAATTTCACATTATTCACATTAATAACTTTTGAAGTAATTAATCAAACTTTGCCAAATTTACAGGGAAGTTGCCGTAATACCTGCCGATGGTGCCTGCAAAATTACATGGTAAACGGTTGAGAATTGACGTCTGAATTGACGTCAAAATGAATAACTTTTAAAGATACTCAAGAAAATTTCACACTAATCTCATTAATAACTTTAGAAGTACCTAATCAAACTTCACCAAATTTACAAGGGAGTTGCCGTAATACAAGCCGATGGTGCCTGCAAATTTACATGGAAAACGATTAAGAATTGACGTCTGAATTGTAGTCGAAATAAATAACTTTTAAAAATATTCAATCAAATTTCACATTAATCTCACTAATAACTTTTGAAGTACCTAATCAAACTTCGACAAATTTACAGGGCATTTGCGGTAATACCTGCCGATGGTGCCTGCAAATTTACATAGTAAACGGTTAAGAATTTACGTCTGAATTGACGTCAAAATGAATAACTTTTAAAAATACTCAAGCAAATTTCACATTAATCTCATTAATAACTTTTGAAGTACTTAATCAAACTTTGCCATATTTACAGGGCAGTTGCCGTGATATCAGCTGATGGTGCCTGCAAAATTACGTGAAAATCAGTTGAGAATTGACTTAGATATCAGCGAAAAATGGGTAAAAATAATGACAAAAATGCCCAAAGATCTGTGAAAACGCATTGTAGACAGTGGGTGTGTGGCTATTGCTACTGTCTTGGCATTTCTTTCTTTTTTTGTTTGACGACTTCTGACGTCAGAATCAGACGTCAAAAGCCGCCAAACAGTGAAAATAGGGTGTTTCACATCTCCCTCAATAAGGGCTATATAGAAAAAGCAATCTTTTCTCGTTCATTTTCAGCTAGGTATCATATCTTAAAAAAAAAAAAAAAAATCTATTGGGTCTATGTCGCTATAGTGTCGGTAAATACTCTCTCACTTCTGGTGACCTGCCCTGTCAGTTTGAACTGCTCGGTCACACATGTACAACGGGGGTCACTTACTCAGTGCTGTTTCAATGACGGCCCGCATTTTCAGCGCTCTCGCGACGTGAAAACAGTGTTGTTTCAGTGCATCACATTAATAACTTTTGAAATACTCTATCAAACTTCACCAAATTTACAGGGCAGTCGCAGTAATGGCTGCGAATGGTGGATGCAAATATACATGTGAAGCGGTTTAGAATTGACTGAAATATCAACGAAAAACGATCCACCGGCGTTGGTACAATGTTGGCTCAGTGCTTTGCATTAATAACTTTTGAAGTAGTCGATGAAACTTCCCCAAATTTACAGGGCATTTGCGGTGATACCAGCCGATGGTGTCTGCAAAATTACATGGCAACGGTTGAGAATTGACGTCTGAATTGGCGTCTAAATGAATAACTTTTAAAAATACTCAATCAAATTTCACACTAATCTTAATAATAACTATTGTAATACTTAATCAAATTTCGCCAAATTTATAGGGAAGTTGCCGTAGTACCAGCCGATGGTGCCTGCAAATTTACATGAAAAACGGTTGAGAATTGACGTTTGAATTGATGTTTAAATAAATAAATTTTAAAAATACTCAAGCAAATTTCACATTATTCACATCAATTACTTTTGAAGTAATTAATCAAACTTTGCCAAAGTTACAGGGAAGTTGCCGTAATACCTGCCGATGGTGCCTGCAAAATTACATGGTAAACGGTTGAGAATTGACGTCTGAATTGACGTCAAAATGAATAACTTTTAAAGATACTCAAGAAAATTTCACACTTATCTCATTAATAACTTTAGAAGTACCTAATCAAACTTCACCAAATTTACAAGGAAGTCGCCGTAATACAAGCCGATGGTGCCTGCAAATTTACATGGAAAACGATTAAGAATTGACGTCTGAATTGTAGTCGAAATAAATAACTTTTAAAAATATTCAATCAAATTTCACATTAATCTCATTAATAACTTTTGAAGTACTTAATCAAACTTCGACAAATTTACAGGGCATTTGCGGCAATACCTGCCGATGGTGCCTGCAAAATTACATAGTAAACGGATGAGAATTTACGTCTGAATTGACGTCAAAATGAATAACTTTTAAAAAAACTCAAGCAAATTTCACATTATTTTCTCATTAATAACTTTTGAAGTACTTAATCAAACTTCGCCATATTTACAGGGCAGTTGCCGTGATATCAGCTGATGGTGCCTGCAAAATTACGTGAAAATCAGTTGAGAATTGACTTAGATATCAGCGAAAAATGGGTAAAAATAATGACAAAAATGCCCAAAGATCTGTGAAAACGCATTGTAGACAGTGGGTGTGTGGCTATTGCTACTGTCTTGGCATTTCTTTCTTTTTTTGTTTGACGACTTCTGACGTCAGAATCAGACGTCAAAAGCCGCCAAACAGTTAAAATAGGGTGTTTCACATCTCCCTCAATAAGGGCTATATAGGAAAAGCAATCTTTTCTCGTTCATTTTCAGCTGTGTATCATATCTTAAAAAAAAAAAAAAAAAAATCTATTGGGTCTATGTCGCTATAGTGTTGGTAAATACTCTCTCACTTCTGGTGACCTGCCCTGTCAGTTTGAACTGCTCAGTCACACATGTACAACTGGGGTCACTTACTCAGTGCTGTTTCAATGACGGCCCGCATTTTCAGCGCTCTGGCGACGTGGAAACAGTGTTGTTTCAGTGCATCACATTAATAACTTTTGAAATACTCTATCAAACTTCACCAAATTCACAGGGCAGTCGCCGTGATGGCTGCGAATGGTGGATGCAAAAATACATGTGAAGCGGTTGAGAATTGACTGAGATATCAACGAAAAACGCTCCACCGGCGTTGGTACAATGTTGGCTCAGTGCTTTGCATTAATAACTTTTGAAGTAGTCAATGAAACTTCCCCAAATTTACAGGGCATTTGCGGTGATACCAGCCGATGGTGTCTGCAAAATAACATGGAAAACGGTTGAGAATTGACGTCTGAATTGGCGTCTAAATGAATAACTTTAAAAAATACTCAATCAAACTTCACACTAATCTTAATAATAACTTTTGTAATACTTAATCAAACTTCGCCAAATTTATAGGGAAGTTGCCGTAGGAACAGCCGATGGTGACTGCAAATTTACATGGAAAACAGTTGAGAATCTACGTTTGAACTGACGTTTAAATAAATAAATTTTAAAAATACTCAAGCAAATTTCACATTATTCACATTAATACCTTTTGAAGTAATTAATCAAACTTCGCCAAATTTAAAGGAAAGTTGCCGTAATACCTGCCGATGGTGCCTGCAAAATTATATGGTAAACGGTTGAGAATTGACGTCTGGATTCACGTCAAAATGAATAACTTTTAAAAATACTCAAGCAAATTTCACACTAATCTCATTAATAACTTTAGAAGTACCTAATCAAACTTCACCAAATTTACAAGGAAGTTGCCGTAATACAAGCCGATGGTGCCTGCAAATTTACATGGAAAACGATTAAGAATTGAAGTCTGAATTGACGTCGAAATAAATAACTTTTAAAAATATTCAATCAAATTTCACATTAATCTCATTAATAACTTTTGAAGTACTTAATCAAACTTCGCCAAATTTACAGGGCTTTTGCGGTAATACCTGCCGATGGTGCCTGCAAATTTACATAGTAAACGGTTAAGAATTGACGTCTGAATTGACGTCAAAATGAATAACATTTAAAAATACTCAAGCAAATTTCACACTAATCTTAATAATAACTTTTGTAATATTTAATCAAATTTCGCCAAATGTATAGGAAAGTTGCCGTATTACCAGCCTATGGTGCCTGCAAATTTACATGAAAAACGGTTGAGAATTGACGTTTGAATTGACTTTTAAATAAATAAATTTTAAAAATACTCAAGCAAATTTCACACTAATCTCATTAATAACTTTAGAAGTACCTAATCAAACTTCACCAAATTTACAAGGAAGTTGCCGTAATACAAGCCGATGGTGCCTGCAAATTTACATGGAAAACGATTAAGAATTGACGTCTGAATTGTAGTCGAAATAAATAACTTTTAAAAATATTCAATCAAATTTCACATTAATCTCATAATAACTTTTGAAGTACTTAATCAAACTTCGACAAATTTACAGGGCATTTGCGGTAATACCTGCCGATGGTGCCTGCAAATTTACATAGTGAACGGTTAAGAATTGACGTCTGAATTGACGTCAAAATGAATAACTTTTAAAAATACTCAAGCAAATTTCACATTAATCTCATTAATAACTTTTGAAGTACTTAATCAAACTTCGCCATATTTACAGGGCAGTTGCCGTGATATCAGCTGGTGGTGCCTGCAAAATTACGTGAAAATCGGTTGAGAATTGACTTAGATATCAGCGAAAAATGGGTAAAAATAATGACAAAAATGCCCAAAGATCTGTGAAAACGCATTGTAGACAGTGGGTGTGTGGCTATTGCTACTGTCTTGGCATTTCTTTCTTTTTTTGTTTGACGACTTCTGACGTCAGAATCAGACGTCAAAAGCCGCCAAACAGTGAAAATAGGGTGTTTCGCATCTCCCTCAATAAGGGCTATATAGGAAAAGCAATCTTTTCTCGTTCATTTTCAGCTAGGTATCATATCTTAAAAAAAAAAAAAAAATCTATTGGGTCTATGTCGCTATAGTGTTGACAAATACTCTCTCACTTCTGGTGACCTGCCCTGTCAGTTTGAACTGCTCAGTCACACATGTACAACGGGGGTCACTTACTCAGTGCTGTTTCAATGACGGCCCGCATTTTCAGCGCTCTGGCGACGTGAAAACAGTGTTGTTTCAGTGCATCACATTAATAACTTTTGAAATACTCTATCAAACTTCACCAAATTTACAGGGCAGTCGCAGTAATGGCTGCGAATGGTGGATGCAAAAATACATGTGAAGCGGTTTAGAATTGACTGAGATATCAACGAAAAACGCTCCACCGGCGTTGGTACAATGTTGGCTCAGTGCTTTGCATTAATAACTTTTGTAGTAGTCAATGAAACTTCCCAAAATTTACCGGGCATTTGCGGTGATACCAGCCGATGGTGTCTGCAAAATTACATGGACAACGGTTGAGAATTGACGTCTGAATTGGCGTCTAAATGAATAACTTTTAAAAATACTCAATCAAATTTAACACTAATCTTAATAATAACTTTTGTAATACTTAATCAAATTTCGCCAAATGTATAGGGAAGTTGCCGTAGTACCAGCCTATGGTGCCTGCAAATTTACATGAAAAACGGTTGAGAATTGACGTTTGAATTGACGTTTAAATAAATAAATTTTAAAAATTCTCAAGCAAATTTCACATTATTCACATTAATAACTCTTGAAGTAATTAATCAAACTTTGCCAAATTTACAGGGAAGTTGCCGTAATACCTGCCGATGTTGCCTGCAAAATTACATGGTAAACGGTTGAGAATTGACGTCTGAATTGACGTCAAAATGAAAAACTTTTAAAAATACTCAAGCAAATTTCACACTAATCTCATTAATAACTTTAGAAGTACCTAATCAAACTTCACCAAATTTACAAGGAAGTTGCCGTAATACAAGCCGATGGTGCCTGCAAATTTACATGGAAAACGATTAAGAATTGACGTCTGAATTGTAGTCGAAATAAATAACTTTTAAAAATATTCAATCAAATTTCACATTAATCTCATAATAACTTTTGAAGTACTTAATCAAACTTCGACAAATTTACAGGGCATTTGCGGTAATACCTGCCGATGGTGCCTGCAAATTTACATAGTAAACGGTTAAGAATTGACGTCTGAATTGACGTCAAAATGAATAACTTTTAAAAATACTCAAGCAAATTTCACATTAATCTCATTAATAACTTTTGAAGTACTTAATCAAACTTCGCCATATTTACAGGGCAGTTGCCGTGATATCAGCTGATGGTGCCTGCAAAATTACGTGAAAATCGGTTGAGAATTGACTTAGATATCAGCGAAAAATGGGTAAAAATAATGACAAAAATGCCCAAAGATCTGTGAAAACGCATTGTAGACAGTGGGTGTGTGGCTATTGCTACTGTCTTGGCATTTCTTTCCTTTTTCGTTTGACGACTTCTGACGTCAAAATCAGACGTCAAAAACCGCCAAACAGTGAAAATAGGGTGTTTCACATCTCCCTCAATAAGGGCTATATAGGAAAAGCAATCTTTTCTCGTTCATTTTCAGCTAGGTATCATATCTTAAAAAAAAAAAAAAAAAAAAAAATCTGTTGGGTCTATGTCGCTATAGTGTTGGTAAATACTCTGTCACTTCTGGTGACATGCCCTGTCAGTTTGCAATGCTCAGTCACACATGTACAACGGGGGTCACTTATTCAGTGCTGTTTCAATGACGGCCCGCATTTTCAGCGCTCTGGCGACGTGGAAGCAGTGTTGTTTCAGTGCATCACATTAATAACTTTTGAAATACGCTATGAAACTTCACCAAATTTACAGGGCAGTCGCCGTAATGGCTGCGAATGGTGGATGCAAAAATACATGTGAAGCGGTTGAAAATTGACTGAGATATCAACGAAAAACGCTCCGCCGGCGTTGGTACAATGTTGGCTCAGTGCTTTGCATTAATAAGTTTTGAAGTAGTCAATGAAACTTCCCCAATTTTACAGGGCATTTGCGGTGATACCAGCCGATGGTGCCTGCAAAATTACATGGAAAACGGTTGAGAATTGACGTCTGAATTGGCGTCTAAATGAATAACTTTTAAAAATACTCAATCAAATTTCACACTAATCTTAATAATAACTTTTGTAATACTTAATCAAACTTCGCCAAATTTATAGGGAAGTTGTCGTAGTAACAGCCGATGGTGCCTGAAAATTTACATGGAAAACGGTTGAGAATTGACGTTTAAATTGACGTTTAAATAAATAACTTTTAAAAATACTCAAACAAATTTCACATTAATCACATTAATAACTTTTGAAGTAATCGATCAAACTTCGCCAAATTTACAGGTAAGTTGCCGTAATATCTGCCGATGGTGCCTGCGAAATTACATGGTAAACGGTTGAGAATTGACGTCTGAATTGACGTCAAAATGAATAACTTTTAAAAATACTCAAGCAAATTTCACACTAATCTCATTAATAACTTTTGAAGTACCTAATCAAACTTCACCAAATTTCCAAGGAAGTGGCCGTAATACAAGCCGATGGTGCCTGCAAATATACATGAAAAACGATTAAGAATTGACGTCTGAATTGACGTCGAAATAAATAACTTTTAAAAATATTCTATCAAATTTCACACGAATCTCATTAATAACTTTTGAAGTACTTAATCAAACTTCGCCAAATTTACAGGGCATTTGCGGTAATACCTGCCGATGGTGCCTGCAAATTCACATGGTAAACGGTTAAGAATTGACGTCTGAATTGACGTCAAAATAAATAATTTTTAAAAATTCTCAAGCAAATTTTACATTAAACTCATTAATAACTTCTGAAATACTCAATCAAACTTCGCCATATTTACAGTGCAGTTGCCGTAATATCAGCTGATGGTGCCTGCAAAATTACGTGAAAATCGGTTGAGACTTGACTTAGATATCAGCGAAAAAATTTACAGGGCAGTCGCCGTAATGGCTGCGAATGGTGGATGCAAAAATACATGTGAAGCGGTTGAAAATTGACTGAGATATCAACGAAAAACGCTCCGCCGGCGTTGGTACAATGTTGGCTCAGTGCTTTGCATTAATAAGTTTTGAAGTAGTCAATGAAACTTCCCCAATTTTACAGGGCATTTGCGGTGATACCAGCCGATGGTGCCTGCAAAATTACATGGAAAACGGTTGAGAATTGACGTCTGAATAGGCGTCTAAATGAATAACTTTTAAAAATACTCAATCAAATTTCACACTAATCTTAATAATAACTTTTGTAATACTTAATCAAACTTCGCCAAATTTATAGGGAAGTTGTCGTAGTAACAGCCGATGGTGCCTGCAAATTTACATGGGAAACGGTTGAGAATTGACGTTTAAATTGACGTTTAAATAAATAACTTTTAAAAATACTCAAACAAATTTCACATTAATCACATTAATAACTTTTGAAGTAATCGATCAAACTTCGCCAAATTTACAGGTAAGTTGCCGTAATATCTGCCGATGGTGCCTGCGAAATTACATGGTAAACGGTTGAGAATTGACGTCTGAATTGACGTCAAAATGAATAACTTTTAAAAATACTCAAGCAAATTTCACACTAATCTCATTAATAACTTTTGAAGTACCTAATCAAACTTCACCAAATTTCCAAGGAAGTGGCCGTAATACAAGCCGATGGTGCCTGCAAATATACATGAAAAACGATTAAGAATTGACGTCTGAATTGACGTCGAAATAAATAACTTTTAAAAATATTCTATCAAATTTCACACGAATCTCATTAATAACTTTTGAAGTACTTAATCAAACTTCGCCAAATTTACAGGGCATTTGCGGTAATACCTGCCGATGGTGCCTGCAAATTCACATGGTAAACGGTTAAGAATTGACGTCTGAATTGACGTCAAAATGAATAATTTTTAAAAATTCTCAAGCAAATTTTACATTAAACTCATTAATAACTTCTGAAATACTCAATCAAACTTCGCCATATTTACAGTGCAGTTGCCGTAATATCAGCTGATGGTGCCTGCAAAATTACGTGAAAATCGGTTGAGACTTGACTTAGATATCAGCGAAAAATGGTTAAAAACAATGACAAAAATGCCCAGAGATCTGTGAAAAGGCATTGTAGACAGTGGGTGTGTGGCTATTGCTACTGTCTTGGCATTTCTTTCTTTTTTCGTTTGACGACTTCTGACGTCAGAATCAGACGTCAAAAACCGCCAAACAGTGAAAATAGGGTGTTTCACATCTCCCTCAATAAGGGCTATATAGGAAAAGCAATCTTTTCTCGTTCATTTTCAGCTAGGTATCATATCTTAAAAAAAAAAAAAAAAAAAAAAATCTGTTGGGTCTATGTCGCTATAGTGTTGGTAAATACTCTGTCACTTCTGGTGACCTGCCCTGTCAGTTTGCAATGCTCAGTCACACATGTACAACGGGGGTCACTTATTCAGTGCTGTTTCAATGACGGCCCGCATTTTCAGCGCTCTGGCGACGTGGAAGCAGTGTTGTTTCAGTGCATCACATTAATAACTTTTGAAATACGCTATGAAACTTCACCAAATTTACAGGGCAGTCGCCGTAATGGCTGCGAATGGTGGATGCAAAAATACATGTGAAGCGGTTGAAAATTGACTGAGATATCAACGAAAAACGCTCCGCCGGCGTTGGTACAATGTTGGCTCAGTGGTTTGCATTAATAAGTTTTGAAGTAGTCAATGAAACTTCCCCAATTTTACAGGGCATTTGCGGTGATACCAGCCGATGGTGCCTGCAAAATTACATGGAAAACGGTTGAGAATTGACGTCTGAATTGGCGTCTAAATGAATAACTTTTAAAAATACTCAATCAAATTTCACACTAATCTTAATAATAACTTTTGTAATACTTAATCAAACTTCGCCAAATTTATAGGGAAGTTGTCGTAGTAACAGCCGATGGTGCCTGCAAATTTACATGGAAAACGGTTGAGAATTGACGTTTAAATTGACGTTTAAATAAATAACTTTTAAAAATACTCAAACAAATTTCACATTAATCACATTAATAACTTTTGAAGTAATCGATCAAACTTCGCCAAATTTACAGGTAAGTTGCCGTAATATCTGCCGATGGTGCCTGCGAAATTACATGGTAAACGGTTGAGAATTGACGTCTGAATTGACGTCAAAATGAATAACTTTTAAAAATACTCAAGCAAATTTCACACTAATCTCATTAATAACTTTTGAAGTACCTAATCAAACTTCACCAAATTTCCAAGGAAGTGGCCGTAATACAAGCCGATGGTGCCTGCAAATATACATGAAAAACGATTAAGAATTGACGTCTGAATTGACGTCGAAATAAATAACTTTTAAAAATATTCTATCAAATTTCACACGAATCTCATTAATAACTTTTGAAGTACTTAATCAAACTTCGCCAAATTTACAGGGCATTTGCGGTAATACCTGCCGATGGTGCCTGCAAATTCACATGGTAAACGGTTAAGAATTGACGTCTGAATTGACGTCAAAATAAATAATTTTTAAAAATTCTCAAGCAAATTTTACATTAAACTCATTAATAACTTCTGAAATACTCAATCAAACTTCGCCATATTTACAGTGCAGTTGCCGTAATATCAGCTGATGGTGCCTGCAAAATTACGTGAAAATCGGTTGAGACTTGACTTAGATATCAGCGAAAAAATTTACAGGGCAGTCGCCGCAATGGCTGCGAATGGTGGATGCAAAAATACATGTGAAGCGGTTGAAAATTGACTGAGATATCAACGAAAAACGCTCCGCCGGCGTTGGTACAATGTTGGCTCAGTGCTTTGCATTAATAAGTTTTGAAGTAGTCAATGAAACTTCCCCAATTTTACAGGGCATTTGCGGTGATACCAGCCGATGGTGCCTGCAAAATTACATGGAAAACGGTTGAGAATTGACGTCTGAATAGGCGTCTAAATGAATAACTTTTAAAAATACTCAATCAAATTTCACACTAATCTTAATAATAACTTTTGTAATACTTAATCAAACTTCGCCAAATTTATAGGGAAGTTGTCGTAGTAACAGCCGATGGTGCCTGCAAATTTACATGGAAAACGGTTGAGAATTGACGTTTAAATTGACGTTTAAATAAATAACTTTTAAAAATACTCAAACAAATTTCACATTAATCACATTAATAACTTTTGAAGTAATCGATCAAACTTCGCCAAATTTACAGGTAAGTTGCCGTAATATCTGCCGATGGTGCCTGCGAAATTACATGGTAAACGGTTGAGAATTGACGTCTGAATTGACGTCAAAATGAATAACTTTTAAAAATACTCAAGCAAATTTCACACTAATCTCATTAATAACTTTTGAAGTACCTAATCAAACTTCACCAAATTTCCAAGGAAGTGGCCGTAATACAAGCCGATGGTGCCTGCAAATATACATGAAAAACGATTAAGAATTGACGTCTGAATTGACGTCGAAATAAATAACTTTTAAAAATATTCTATCAAATTTCACACGAATCTCATTAATAACTTTTGAAGTACTTAATCAAACTTCGCCAAATTTACAGGGCATTTGCGGTAATACCTGCCGATGGTGCCTGCAAATTCACATGGTAAACGGTTAAGAATTGACGTCTGAATTGACGTCAAAATGAATAATTTTTAAAAATTCTCAAGCAAATTTTACATTAAACTCATTAATAACTTCTGAAATACTCAATCAAACTTCGCCATATTTACAGTGCAGTTGCCGTAATATCAGCTGATGGTGCCTGCAAAATTACGTGAAAATCGGTTGAGACTTGACTTAGATATCAGCGAAAAATGGTTAAAAACAATGACAAAAATGCCCAGAGATCTGTGAAAAGGCATTGTAGACAGTGGGTGTGTGGCTATTGCTACTGTCTTGGCATTTCTTTCTTTTTTCGTTTGACGACTTCTGACGTCAGAATCAGACGTCAAAAACCGCCAAACAGTGAAAATAGGGTGTTTCACATCTCCCTCAATAAGGGCTATATAGGAAAAGCAATCTTTTCTCGTTCATTTTCAGCTAGGTATCATATCTTAAAAAAAAAAAAAAAAAAAAAAATCTGTTGGGTCTATGTCGCTATAGTGTTGGTAAATACTCTGTCACTTCTGGTGACCTGCCCTGTCAGTTTGCAATGCTCAGTCACACATGTACAACGGGGGTCACTTATTCAGTGCTGTTTCAATGACGGCCCGCATTTTCAGCGCTCTGGCGACGTGGAAGCAGTGTTGTTTCAGTGCATCACATTAATAACTTTTGAAATACGCTATGAAACTTCACCAAATTTACAGGGCAGTCGCCGTAATGGCTGCGAATGGTGGATGCAAAAATACATGTGAAGCGGTTGAAAATTGACTGAGATATCAACGAAAAACGCTCCGCCGGCGTTGGTACAATGTTGGCTCAGTGGTTTGCATTAATAAGTTTTGAAGTAGTCAATGAAACTTCCCCAATTTTACAGGGCATTTGCGGTGATACCAGCCGATGGTGCCTGCAAAATTACATGGAAAACGGTTGAGAATTGACGTCTGAATTGGCGTCTAAATGAATAACTTTTAAAAATACTCAATCAAATTTCACACTAATCTTAATAATAACTTTTGTAATACTTAATCAAACTTCGCCAAATTTATAGGGAAGTTGTCGTAGTAACAGCCGATGGTGCCTGCAAATTTACATGGAAAACGGTTGAGAATTGACGTTTAAATTGACGTTTAAATAAATAACTTTTAAAAATACTCAAACAAATTTCACATTAATCACATTAATAACTTTTGAAGTAATCGATCAAACTTCGCCAAATTTACAGGGAAGTTGCCGTAATATCTGCCGATGGTGCCTGCGAAATTACATGGTAAACGGTTGAGAATTGACGTCTGAATTGACGTCAAAATGAATAACTTTTAAAAATACTCAAGCAAATTTCACACTAATCTTATTAATAACTTTTGAAGTACCTAATCAAACTTCACCAAATTTCCAAGGAAGTGGCCGTAATACAAGCCGATGGTGCCTGCAAATATACATGAAAAACGATTAAGAATTGACGTCTGAATTGACGTCGAAATAAATAACTTTTAAAAATATTCTATCAAATTTCACACGAATCTCATTAATAACTTTTGAAGTACTTAATCAAACTTCGCCAAATTTACAGGGCATTTGCGGTAATACCTGCCGATGGTGCCTGCAAATTCACATGGTAAACGGTTAAGAATTGACGTCTGAATTGACGTCAAAATGAATAATTTTTAAAAATTCTCAAGTAAATTTTACATTAATCTCATTAATAACTTCTGAAATACTCAATCAAACTTCGCCATATTTACAGTGCAGTTGCCGTAATATCAGCTGATGGTGCCTGCAAAATTACGTGAAAATCGGTTGAGACTTGACTTAGATATCAGCGAAAAATGGTTAAAAACAATGACAAAAATGCCCAGAGATCTGTGAAAACGCATTGTAGACAGTGGGTGTGTGGCTATTGCTACTGTCTTGGCATTTCTTTCTTTTTTCGTTTGACGACTTCTGACGTCAGAATCAGACGTCAAAAACCGCCAAACAGTGAAAATAGGGTGTTTCACATCTCCCTCAATAAGGGCTATATAGGAAAAGCAATCTTTTCTCGTTCATTTTCAGCTAGGTATCATATCTTAAAAAAAAAAAAAAAAAAAAAAATCTGTTGGGTCTATGTCGCTATAGTGTTGGTAAATACTCTGTCACTTCTGGTGACCTGCCCTGTCAGTTTGCAATGCTCAGTCACACATGTACAACGGGGGTCACTTATTCAGTGCTGTTTCAATGACGGCCCGCATTTTCAGCGCTCTGGCGACGTGGAAGCAGTGTTGTTTCAGTGCATCACATTAATAACTTTTGAAATACGCTATGAAACTTCACCAAATTTACAGGGCAGTCGCCGTAATGGCTGCGAATGGTGGATGCAAAAATACATGTGAAGCGGTTGAAAATTGACTGAGATATCAACGAAAAACGCTCCGCCGGCGTTGGTACAATGTTGGCTCAGTGGTTTGCATTAATAAGTTTTGAAGTAGTCAATGAAACTTCCCCAATTTTACAGGGCATTTGCGGTGATACCAGCCGATGGTGCCTGCAAAATTACATGGAAAACGGTTGAGAATTGACGTCTGAATTGGCGTCTAAATGAATAACTTTTAAAAATACTCAATCAAATTTCACACTAATCTTAATAATAACTTTTGTAATACTTAATCAAACTTCGCCAAATTTATAGGGAAGTTGTCGTAGTAACAGCCGATGGTGCCTGCAAATTTACATGGAAAACGGTTGAGAATTGACGTTTAAATTGACGTTTAAATAAATAACTTTTAAAAATACTCAAACAAATTTCACATTAATCACATTAATAACTTTTGAAGTAATCGATCAAACTTCGCCAAATTTACAGGTAAGTTGCCGTAATATCTGCCAATGGTGCCTGCGAAATTACATGGTAAACGGTTGAGAATTGACGTCTGAATTGACGTCAAAATGAATAACTTTTAAAAATACTCAAGCAAATTTCACACTAATCTCATTAATAACTTTTGAAGTACCTAATCAAACTTCACCAAATTTCCAAGGAAGTGGCCGTAATACAAGCCGATGGTGCCTGCAAATATACATGAAAAACGATTAAGAATTGACGTCTGAATTGACGTCGAAATAAATAACTTTTAAAAATATTCTATCAAATTTCACACGAATCTCATTAATAACTTTTGAAGTACTTAATCAAACTTCGCCAAATTTACAGGGCATTTGCGGTAATACCTGCCGATGGTGCCTGCAAATTCACATGGTAAACGGTTAAGAATTGACGTCTGAATTGACGTCAAAATGAATAATTTTTAAAAATTCTCAAGTAAATTTTACATTAATCTCATTAATAACTTCTGAAATACTCAATCAAACTTCGCCATATTTACAGTGCAGTTGCCGTAATATCAGCTGATGGTGCCTGCAAAATTACGTGAAAATCGGTTGAGACTTGACTTAGATATCAGCGAAAAATGGTTAAAAACAATGACAAAAATGCCCAGAGATCTGTGAAAACGCATTGTAGACAGTGGGTGTGTGGCTATTGCTACTGTCTTGGCATTTCTTTCTTTTTTCGTTTGACGACTTCTGACGTCAGAAGCAGACGTCAAAAACCGCCAAACAGTGAAAATAGGGTGTTTCACATCTCCCTCAATAAGGGCTATATAGGAAAAGCAATCTTTTCTCGTTCATTTTCAGCTAGGTATCATATCTTAAAAAAAAAAAAAAAAAAAAAATCTGTTGGGTCTATGTCGCTATAGTGTTGGTAAATACTCTGTCACTTCTGGTGACCTGCCCTGTCAGTTTGAAATGCTCAGTCACATATGTACAACGGGGGTCACTTATTCAGTGCTGTTTCAATGACGGCCCGCATTTTCAGCGCTCTGGCGACGTGGAAGCAGTGTTGTTTCAGTGCATCACATTAATAACTTTTGAAATACGCTATGAAACTTCACCAAATTTACAGGGCAGTCGCCGTAATGGCTGCGAATGGTGGATGCAAAAATACATGTGAAGCGGTTGAAAATTGACTGAGATATCAACGAAAAACGCTCCGCCGGCGTTGGTACAATGTTGGCTCAGTGCTTTGCATTAATAAGTTTTGAAGTAGTCAATGAAACTTCCCCAATTTTACAGGGCATTTGCGGTGATACCAGCCGATGGTGCCTGCAAAATTACATGGAAAACGGTTGAGAATTGACGTCTGAATTGGCGTCTAAATGAATAACTTTTAAAAATACTCAATCAAATTTCACACTAATCTTAATAATAACTTTTGTAATACTTAATCAAACTTCGCCAAATTTATAGGGAAGTTGTCGTAGTAACAGCCGATGGTGCCTGCAAATTTACATGGAAAACGGTTGAGAATTGACGTTTAAATTGACGTTTAAATAAATAACTTTTAAAAATACTCAAACAAATTTCACATTAATCACATTAATAACTTTTGAAGTAATCGATCAAACTTCGCCAAATTTACAGGTAAGTTGCCGTAATATCTGCCGATGGTGACTGCGAAATTACATGGTAAACGGTTGAGAATTGACGTCTGAATTGACGTCAAAATGAATAACTTTTAAAAATACTCAAGCAAATTTCACACTAATCTCATTAATAACTTTTGAAGTACCTAATCAAACTTCACCAAATTTCCAAGGAAGTGGCCGTAATACAAGCCGATGGTGCCTGCAAATATACATGAAAAACGATTAAGAATTGACGTCTGAATTGACGTCGAAATAAATAACTTTTAAAAATATTCTATCAAATTTCACACGAATCTCATTAATAACTTTTGAAGTACTTAATCAAACTTTGCCAAATTTACAGGGCATTTGCGGTAATACCTGCCGATGGTGCCTGCAAATTCACATGGTAAACGGTTAAGAATTGACGTCTGAATTGACGTCAAAATGAATAATTTTTAAAAATTCTCAAGTAAATTTTACATTAATCTCATTAATAACTTCTGAAATACTCAATCAAACTTCGCCATATTTACAGTGCAGTTGCCGTAATATCAGCTGATGGTGCCTGCAAAATTACGTGAAAATCGGTTGAGACTTGACTTAGATATCAGCGAAAAATGGTTAAAAACAATGACAAAAATGCCCAGAGATCTGTGAAAACGCATTGTAGACAGTGGGTGTGTGGCTATTGCTACTGTCTTGGCATTTCTTTCTTTTTTCGTTTGACGACTTCTGACGTCAGAATCAGACGTCAAAAACCGCCAAACAGTGAAAATAGGGTGTTTCACATCTCCCTCAATAAGGGCTATATAGGAAAAGCAATCTTTTCTCGTTCATTTTCAGCTAGGTATCATATCTTAAAAAAAAAAAAAAAAAAAAAATCTGTTGGGTCTATGTCGCTATAGTGTTGGTAAATACTCTGTCACTTCTGGTGACCTGCCCTGTCAGTTTGAAATGCTCAGTCACACATGTACAACGGGGGTCACTTATTCAGTGCTGTTTCAATGACGGCCCGCATTTTCAGCGCTCTGGCGACGTGGAAGCAGTGTTGTTTCAGTGCATCACATTAATAACTTTTGAAATACGCTATGAAACTTCACCAAATTTACAGGGCAGTCGCCGTAATGGCTGCGAATGGTGGATGCAAAAATACATGTGAAGCGGTTGAAAATTGACTGAGATATCAACGAAAAACGCTCCGCCGGCGTTGGTACAATGTTGGCTCAGTGCTTTGCATTAATAAGTTTTGAAGTAGTCAATGAAACTTCCCCAATTTTACAGGGCATTTACGGTGATACCAGCCGATGGTGCCTGCAAAATTACATGGAAAACGGTTGAGAATTGACGTCTGAATTGGCGTCTAAATGAATAACTTTTAAAAATACTCAATCAAATTTCACACTAATCTTAATAATAACTTTTGTAATACTTAATCAAACTTCGCCAAATTTATAGGGAAGTTGTCGTAGTAACAGCCGATGGTGCCTGCAAATTTACATGGAAAACGGTTGAGAATTGACGTTTAAATTGACGTTTAAATAAATAACTTTTAAAAATACTCAAACAAATTTCACATTAATCACATTAATAACTTTTGAAGTAATCGATCAAACTTCGCCAAATTTACAGGTAAGTTGCCGTAATATCTGCCGATGGTGACTGCGAAATTACATGGTAAACGGTTGAGAATTGACGTCTGAATTGACGTCAAAATGAATAACTTTTAAAAATACTCAAGCAAATTTCACACTAATCTCATTAATAACTTTTGAAGTACTAATCAAACTTTACCAAATTTCCAAGGAAGTTGCCGTAATACAAGCCGATGGTGCCTGCAAATATACATGAAAAACGATTAAGAATTGACGTCTGAATTGACGTCGAAATAAATAACTTTTAAAAATATTCTATCAAATTTCACACGAATCTCATTAATAACTTTTGAAGTACTTAATCAAACTTCGCCAAATTTACAGGGCATTTGCGGTAATACCTGCCGATGATGCCTGCAAATTCACATGGTAAACGGTTCAGAATTGACGTCTGAATTGACGTCAAAATGAATAATTTTTAAAAATTCTCAAGCAAATTTTACATTAATCTCATCAATAACTTTTGAAGTACTCAATCAAACTTCGCCATATTTACAGGGCAGTTGCCGTAATATCAGCTGATGGTGCCTGCAAAATTACGTGAAAATCGGTTGAGACTTGACTCAGATATCAGCGAAAAATGGTTAAAAACAATGACAAAAATGCCCAGAGATCTGTGAAAACGCATTGTAGACAGTGGGTGTGTGGCTATTGCTACTGTCTTGGCATTTCTTTATTTTTTCGTTTGACGACTTCTGACGTCAGAATCAGACGTCAAAAACCGCCAAACAGTGAAAATAGGGTGTTTCACATCTCCCTCAATAAGGGCTATATAGGAAAAACAATCTTTTCTCGTTCATTTTCAGCTAGGTATCATATCTTAAAAAAAAAAAAAAAAAAAAAATCTGTTGGGTCTATGTCGCTATAGTGTTGGTAAATACTCTGTCACTTCTGGTGACCTGCCCTGTCAGTTTGAAATGCTCAGTCACACATGTACAACGGGGGTCACTTATTCAGTGCTGTTTCAATGACGGCCCGCATTTTCAGCGCTCTGGCGACGTGGAAGCAGTGTTGCTTCAGTGCATCTCATTAATAACTTTTGAAATACGCTATGAAACTTCACCAAATTTACAGGGCAGTCGCCGTAATGGCTGCGAATGGTGGATGCAAAAATACATGTGAAGCGGTTGAAAATTGACTGAGATATCAACGAAAAACGCTCCGCCGGCGTTGGTACAATGTTGGCTCAGTGCTTTGCATTAATAAGGTTTGAAGTAGTCAATGAAACTTCCCCAATTTTACAGGGCATTTGCGGTGACACCAGCCGATGGTACCTGCAAAATTACATGGAAAACGGTTGAGAATTGACGTCTGAATTGGCGTCTAAATGAATAACTTTTAAAAATACTCAATCAAATTTCACACTAATCTTAATAATAACTTTTGTAATACTTAATCAAACTTCGCCAAATTTATAGGGAAGTTGTCGTAGTAACAGCCGATGGTGCCTGCAAATTTACATGGAAAACGATTGAGAATTGACGTTTAAATTGACGTTTAAATAAATAACTTTTAAAAATACTCAAACAAATTTCACATTAATCACATTAATAACTTTTGAAGTAATCGATCAAACTTCGCCAAATTTACAGGGAAGTTGCCGTAATATCTGCCGATGGTGCCTGCGAAATTACATGGTAAACGGTTGAGAATTGACGTCTGAATTGACGTCAAAATGAATAACTTTTAAAAATACTCAAGCAAATTTCACACTAATCTCATTAATAACTTTTGAAGTACCTAATCAAACTTTACCAAATTTCCAAGGAAGTTGCCGTAATACAAGCCGATGGTGCCTGCAAATATACATGAAAAACGATTAAGAATTGACGTCTGAATTGACGTCGAAATAAATAACTTTTAAAAATATTCCATCAAATTTCACACGAATCTCATTAATAACTTTTGAAGTACTTAATCAAACTTCGCCAAATTTACAGGGCATTTGCGGTAATACCTGCCGATGATGCCTGCAAATTCACATGGTAAACGGTTAAGAATTGACGTCTGAATTGACGTCAAAATGAATAATTTTTAAAAATTCTCAAGCAAATTTTACATTAATCCCATCAATAACTTCTGAAGTACTCAATCAAACTTCGCCATATTTACAGGGCAGTTGCCGTAATATCAGCTGATGGTGTCTGCAAAATTACGTGAAAATCGGTTGAGACTTGACTTAGATATCAGCGAAAAATGGTTAAAAACAATGACAAAAATGCCCAGAGATCTGTGAAAACGCATTGTAGACAGTGGGTGTGTGGCTATTGCTACTGTCTTGGCATTTCTTTATTTTTTCGTTTGACGACTTCTGACGTCAGAATCAGACGTCAAAAACCGCCAAACAGTGAAAATAGGGTGTTTCACATCTCCCTCAATAAGGGCTATATAGGAAAAACAATCTTTTCTCGTTCATTTTCAGCTAGGTATCATATCTTAAAAAAAAAAAAAAAAAAAAAAAATCTGTTGGGTCTATGTCGCTATAGTGTTGGTAAATACTCTGTCACTTCTGGTGACCTGCCCTGTCAGTTTGAAATGCTCAGTCACACATGTACAACGGGGGTCACTTATTCAGTGCTGTTTCAATGACGGCCCGCATTTTCAGCGCTCTGGCGACGTGGAAGCAGTGTTGCTTCAGTGCATCTCATTAATAACTTTTGAAATACGCTATGAAACTTCACCAAATTTACAGGGCAGTCGCCGTAATGGCTGCGAATGGTGGATGCAAAAATACATGTGAAGCGGTTGAAAATTGACTGAGATATCAACGAAAAACGCTCCGCCGGCGTTGGTACAATGTTGGCTCAGTGCTTTGCATTAATAAGGTTTGAAGTAGTCAATGAAACTTCCCCAATTTTACAGGGCATTTGCGGTGACACCAGCCGATGGTGCCTGCAAAATTACATGGAAAACGGTTGAGAATTGACGTCTGAATTGGCGTCTAAATGAATAACTTTTAAAAATACTCAATCAAATTTCACACTAATCTTAATAATAACTTTTGTAATACTTAATCAAACTTCGCCAAATTTATAGGGAAGTTGTCGTAGTAACAGCCGATGGTGCCTGCAAATTTACATGGAAAACGATTGAGAATTGACGTTTAAATTGACGTTTAAATAAATAACTTTTAAAAATACTCAAACAAATTTCACATTAATCACATTAATAACTTTTGAAGTAATCGATCAAACTTCGCCAAATTTACAGGGAAGTTGCCGTAATATCTGCCGATGGTGCCTGCGAAATTACATGGTAAACGGTTGAGAATTGACGTCTGAATTGACGTCAAAATGAATAACTTTTAAAAATACTCAAGCAAATTTCACACTAATCTCATTAATAACTTTTGAAGTACCTAATCAAACTTTACCAAATTTCCAAGGAAGTTGCCGTAATACAAGCCGATGGTGCCTGCAAATATACATGAAAAACGATTAAGAATTGACGTCTGAATTGACGTCGAAATAAATAACTTTTAAAAATATTCTATCAAATTTCACACGAATCTCATTAATAACTTTTGAAGTACTTAATCAAACTTCGCCAAATTTACAGGGCATTTGCGGTAATACCTGCCGATGATGCCTGCAAATTCACATGGTAAACGGTTAAGAATTGACGTCTGAATTGACGTCAAAATGAATAATTTTTAAAAATTCTCAAGCAAATTTTACATTAATCTCATCAATAACTTCTGAAGTACTCAATCAAACTTCGCCATATTTACAGGGCAGTTGCCGTAATATCAGCTGATGGTGTCTGCAAAATTACGTGAAAATCGGTTGAGACTTGACTTAGATATCAGCGAAAAATGGTTAAAAACAATGACAAAAATGCCCAGAGATCTGTGAAAACGCATTGTAGACAGTGGGTGTGTGGCTATTGCTACTGTCTTGGCATTTCTTTATTTTTTCGTTTGACGACTTCTGACGTCAGAATCAGACGTCAAAAACCGCCAAACAGTGAAAATAGGGTGTTTCACATCTCCCTCAATAAGGGCTATATAGGAAAAACAATCTTTTCTCGTTCATTTTCAGCTAGGTATCATATCTTAAAAAAAAAAAAAAAAAAAAAAAATCTGTTGGGTCTATGTCGCTATAGTGCTGGTAAATACTCTGTCACTTCTGGTGACCTGCCCTGTCAGTTTGAAATGCTCAGTCACACATGTACAACGGGGGTCACTTATTCAGTGCTGTTTCAATGACGGCCCGCATTTTCAGCGCTCTGGCGACGTGGAAGCAGTGTTGTTTCAGTGCATCACATTAATAACTTTTGAAATACGCTATGAAACTTCACCAAATTTACAGGGCAGTCGCCGTAATGGCTGCGAATGGTGGATGCAAAAATACATGTGAAGCGGTTGAAAATTGACTGAGATATCAACGAAAAACGCTCCGCCGGCGTTGGTACAATGTTGGCTCAGTGCTTTGCATTAATAAGGTTTGAAGTAGTCAATGAAACTTCCCCAATTTTACAGGGCATTTGCGGTGACACCAGCCGATGGTACCTGCAAAATTACATGGAAAACGGTTGAGAATTGACGTCTGAATTGGCGTCTAAATGAATAACTTTTAAAAATACTCAATCAAATTTCACACTAATCTTAATAATAACTTTTGTAATACTTAATCAAACTTCGCCAAATTTATAAGGAAGTTGTCGTAGTAACAGCCGATGGTGCCTGCAAATTTACATGGAAAACGATTGAGAATTGACGTTTAAATTGACGTTTAAATAAATAACTTTTAAAAATACTCAAACAAATTTCACATTAATCACATTAATAACTTTTGAAGTAATCGATCAAACTTCGCCAAATTTACAGGGAAGTTGCCGTAATATCTGCCGATGGTGCCTGCGAAATTACATGGTAAACGGTTGAGAATTGACGTCTGAATTGACGTCAAAATGAATAACTTTTAAAAATACTCAAGCAAATTTCACACTAATCTCATTAATAACTTTTGAAGTACCTAATCAAACTTTACCAAATTTCCAAGGAAGTTGCCGTAATACAAGCCGATGGTGCCTGCAAATATACATGAAAAACGATTAAGAATTGACGTCTGAATTGACGTCGAAATAAATAACTTTTAAAAATATTCTATCAAATTTCACACGAATCTCATTAATAACTTTTGAAGTACTTAATCAAACTTCGCCAAATTTACAGGGCATTTGCGGTAATACCTGCCGATGATGCCTGCAAATTCACATGGTAAACGGTTAAGAATTGACGTCTGAATTGACGTCAAAATGAATAATTTTTAAAAATTCTCAAGCAAATTTTACATTAATCTCATCAATAACTTCTGAAGTACTCAATCAAACTTCGCCATATTTACAGGGCAGTTGCCGTAATATCAGCTGATGGTGTCTGCAAAATTACGTGAAAATCGGTTGAGACTTGACTTAGATATCAGCGAAAAATGGTTAAAAACAATGACAAAAATGCCCAGAGATCTGTGAAAACGCATTGTAGACAGTGGGTGTGTGGCTATTGCTACTGTCTTGGCATTTCTTTATTTTTTCGTTTGACGACTTCTGACGTCAGAATCAGACGTCAAAAACCGCCAAACAGTGAAAATAGGGTGTTTCACATCTCCCTCAATAAGGGCTATATAGGAAAAACAATCTTTTCTCGTTCATTTTCAGCTAGGTATCATATCTTAAAAAAAAAAAAAAAAAAAAAAAATCTGTTGGGTCTATGTCGCTATAGTGTTGGTAAATACTCTGTCACTTCTGGTGACCTGCCCTGTCAGTTTGAAATGCTCAGTCACACATGTACAACGGGGGTCACTTATTCAGTGCTGTTTCAATGACGGCCCGCATTTTCAGCGCTCTGGCGACGTGGAAGCAGTGTTGCTTCAGTGCATCTCATTAATAACTTTTGAAATACGCTATGAAACTTCACCAAATTTACAGGGCAGTCGCCGTAATGGCTGCGAATGGTGGATGCAAAAATACATGTGAAGCGGTTGAAAATTGACTGAGATATCAAGGAAAAACGCTCCGCCGGCGTTGGTACAATGTTGGCTCAGTGCTTTGCATTAATAAGGTTTGAAGTAGTCAATGAAACTTCCCCAATTTTACAGGGCATTTGCGGTGACACCAGCCGATGGTGCCTGCAAAATTACATGGAAAACGGTTGAGAATTGACGTCTGAATTGGCGTCTAAATGAATAACTTTTAAAAATACTCAATCAAATTTCACACTAATCTTAATAATAACTTTTGTAATACTTAATCAAACTTCGCCAAATTTATAGGGAAGTTGTCGTAGTAACAGCCGATGGTGCCTGCAAATTTACATGGAAAACGATTGAGAATTGACGTTTAAATTGACGTTTAAATAAATAACTTTTAAAAATACTCAAACAAATTTCACATTAATCACATTAATAACTTTTGAAGTAATCGATCAAACTTCGCCAAATTTACAGGGAAGTTGCCGTAATATCTGCCGATGGTGCCTGCGAAATTACATGGTAAACGGTTGAGAATTGACGTCTGAATTGACGTCAAAATGAATAACTTTTAAAAATACTCAAGCAAATTTCACACTAATCTCATTAATAACTTTTGAAGTACCTAATCAAACTTTACCAAATTTCCAAGGAAGTTGCCGTAATACAAGCCGATGGTGCCTGCAAATATACATGAAAAACGATTAAGAATTGACGTCTGAATTGACGTCGAAATAAATAACTTTTAAAAATATTCTATCAAATTTCACACGAATCTCATTAATAACTTTTGAAGTACTTAATCAAACTTCGCCAAATTTACAGGGCATTTGCGGTAATACCTGCCGATGATGCCTGCAAATTCACATGGTAAACGGTTAAGAATTGACGTCTGAATTGACGTCAAAATGAATAATTTTTAAAAATTCTCAAGCAAATTTTACATTAATCTCATCAATAACTTCTGAAGTACTCAATCAAACTTCGCCATATTTACAGGGCAGTTGCCGTAATATCAGCTGATGGTGTCTGCAAAATTACGTGAAAATCGGTTGAGACTTGACTTAGATATCAGCGAAAAATGGTTAAAAACAATGACAAAAATGCCCAGAGATATGTGAAAACGCATTGTAGACAGTGGGTGTGTGGCTATTGCTACTGTCTTGGCATTTCTTTATTTTTTCGTTTGACGACTTCTGACGTCAGAATCAGACGTCAAAAACCGCCAAACAGTGAAAATAGGGTGTTTCACATCTCCCTCAATAAGGGCTATATAGGAAAAACAATCTTTTCTCGTTCATTTTCAGCTAGGTATCATATCTTAAAAAAAAAAAAAAAAAAAAAAAAAATCTGTTGGGTCTATGTCGCTATAGTGTTGGTAAATACTCTGTCACTTCTGGTGACCTGCCCTGTCAGTTTGAAATGCTCAGTCAAACATGTACAACGGGGGTCACTTATTCAGTGCTGTTTCAATGACGGCCCGCATTTTCAGCGCTCTGGCGACGTGGAAGCAGTGTTGTTTCAGTGCATCACATTAATAACTTTTGAAATACGCTATGAAACTTCACCAAATTTACAGGGCAGTCGCCGTAATGGCTGCGAATGGTGGATGCAAAAATACATGTGAAGCGGTTGAAAATTGACTGAGATATCAACGAAAAACGCTCCGCCGGCGTTGGTACAATGTTGGCTCAGTGCTTTGCATTAATAAGGTTTGAAGTAGTCAATGAAACTTCCCCAATTTTACAGGGCATTTGCGGTGACACCAGCCGATGGTGCCTGCAAAATTACATGGAAAACGGTTGAGAATTGACGTCTGAATTGGCGTCTAAATGAATAACTTTTAAAAATACTCAATCAAATTTCACACTAATCTTAATAATAACTTTTGTAATACTTAATCAAACTTCGCCAAATGTATAGGGAAGTTGTCGTAGTAACAGCCGATGGTGCCTGCAAATTTACATGGAAAACGGTTGAGAATTGACGTTTAAATTGACGTTTAAATAAATAACTTTTAAAAATACTCAAACAAATTTCACATTAATCACATTAATAACTTTTGAAGTAATCGATCAAACTTCGCCAAATTTACAGGGAAGTTGCCGTAATATCTGCCGATGGTGCCTGCGAGATTACATGGTAAACGGTTGAGAATTGACGTCTGAATTGACGTCAAAATGAATAACTTTTAAATATACTCAAGCAAATTTCACACTAATCTCATTAATAACTTTTGAAGTACCTAATCAAACTTTACCAAATTTCCAAGGAAGTTGCCGTAATACAAGCCGATGGTGCCTGCAAATATACATGAAAAACGATTAAGAATTGACGTCTGAATTGACGTCGAAATAAATAACTTTTAAAAATATTCTATCAAATTTCACACGAATCTCATTAATAACTTTTGAAGTACTTAATCAAACTTCGCCAAATTTACAGGGCATTTGCGGTAATACCTGCCGATGATGCCTGCAAATTCACATGGTAAACGGTTAAGAATTGACGTCTGAATTGACGTCAAAATGAATAATTTTTAAAAATTCTCAAGCAAATTTTACATTAATCTCATCAATAACTTCTGAAGTACTCAATCAAACTTCGCCATATTTACAGGGCAGTTGCCGTAATATCAGCTGATGGTGCCTGCAAAATTACGTGAAAATCGGTTGAGACTTGACTTAGATATCAGCGAAAAATGGTTAAAAACAATGACAAAAATGCCCAGAGATCTGTGAAAACGCATTGTAGACAGTGGGTGTGTGGCTATTGCTACTGTCTTGGCATTTCTTTATTTTTTCGTTTGACGACTTCTGACGTCAGAATCAGACGTCAAAAACCGCCAAACAGTGAAAATAGGGTGTTTCACATCTCCCTCAATAAGGGCTATATAGGAAAAACAATCTTTTCTCGTTCATTTTCAGCTAGGTATCATATCTTAAAAAAAAAAAAAAAAAAAAAAATCTGTTGGGTCTATGTCGCTATAGTGTTGGTAAATACTCTGTCACTTCTGGTGACCTGCCCTGTCAGTTTGAAATGCTCAGTCACACATGTACAACGGGGGTCACTTATTCAGTGCTGTTTCAATGACGGCCCGCATTTTCAGCGCTCTGGCGACGTGGAAGCAGTGTTGTTTCAGTGCATCACATTAATAACTTTTGAAATACGCTATGAAACTTCACCAAATTTACAGGGCAGTCGCCGTAATGGCTGCGAATGGTGGATGCAAAAATACATGTGAAGCGGTTGAAAATTGACTGAGATATCAACGAAAAACGCTCCGCCGGCGTTGGTACAATGTTGGCTCAGTGCTTTGCATTAATAAGGTTTGAAGTAGTCAATGAAACTTCCCCAATTTTACAGGGCATTTGCGGTGACACCAGCCGATGGTGCCTGCAAAATTACATGGAAAACGGTTGAGAATTGACGTCTGAATTGGCGTCTAAATGAATAACTTTTAAAAATACTCAATCAAATTTCACACTAATCTTAATAATAACTTTTGTAATACTTAATCAAACTTCGCCAAATGTATAGGGAAGTTGTCGTAGTAACAGCCGATGGTGCCTGCAAATTTACATGGAAAACGGTTGAGAATTGACGTTTAAATTGACGTTTAAATAAATAACTTTTAAAAATACTCAAACAAATTTCACATTAATCACATTAATAACTTTTGAAGTAATCGATCAAACTTCGCCAAATTTACAGGGAAGTTGCCGTAATATCTGCCGATGGTGCCTGCGAGATTACATGGTAAACGGTTGAGAATTGACGTCTGAATTGACGTCAAAATGAATAACTTTTAAAAATACTCAAGCAAATTTCACACTAATCTCATTAATAACTTTTGAAGTACCTAATCAAACTTTACCAAATTTCCAAGGAAGTTGCCGTAATACAAGCCGATGGTGCCTGCAAATATACATGAAAAACGATTAAGAATTGACGTCTGAATTGACGTCGAAATAAATAACTTTTAAAAATATTCTATCAAATTTCACACGAATCTCATTAATAACTTTTGAAGTACTTAATCAAACTTCGCCAAATTTACAGGGCATTTGCGGTAATACCTGCCGATGATGCCTGCAAATTCACATGGTAAACGGTTAAGAATTGACGTCTGAATTGACGTCAAAATGAATAATTTTTAAAAATTCTCAAGCAAATTTTACATTAATCTCATCAATAACTTCTGAAGTACTCAATCAAACTTCGCCATATTTACAGGGCAGTTGCCGTAATATCAGCTGATGGTGTCTGCAAAATTACGTGAAAATCGGTTGAGACTTGACTTAGATATCAGCGAAAAATGGTTAAAAACAATGACAAAAATGCCCAGAGATCTGTGAAAACGCATTGTAGACAGTGGGTGTGTGGCTATTGCTACTGTCTTGGCATTTCTTTATTTTTTCGTTTGACGACTTCTGACGTCAGAATCAGACGTCAAAAACCGCCAAACAGTGAAAATAGGGTGTTTCACATCTCCCTCAATAAGGGCTATATAGGAAAAACAATCTTTTCTCGTTCATTTTCAGCTAGGTATCATATCTTAAAAAAAAAAAAAAAAAAAAAAAATCTGTTGGGTCTATGTCGCTATAGTGTTGGTAAATACTCTGTCACTTCTGGTGACCTGCCCTGTCAGTTTGAAATGCTCAGTCACACATGTACAACGGGGGTCACTTATTCAGTGCTGTTTCAATGACGGCCCGCATTTTCAGCGCTCTGGCGACGTGGAAGCAGTGTTGTTTCAGTGCATCACATTAATAACTTTTGAAATACGCTATGAAACTTCACCAAATTTACAGGGCAGTCGCCGTAATGGCTGCTAATGGTGGATGCAAAAATACATGTGAAGCGGTTGAAAATTGACTGAGATATCAACGAAAAACGCTCCGCCGGCGTTGGTACAATGTTGGCTCAGTGCTTTGCATTAATAAGGTTTGAAGTAGTCAATGAAACTTCCCCAATTTTACAGGGCATTTGCGGTGATACCAGCCGATGGTGCCTGCAAAATTACATGGAAAACGGTTGAGAATTGACGTCTGAATTGGCGTCTAAATGAATAACTTTTAAAAATACTCAATCAAATTTCACACTAATCTTAATAATAACTTTTGTAATACTTAATCCAACTTCGCCAAATTTATAGGGAAGTTGTCGTAGTAACAGCGGATGGTGCCTGCAAATTTACATGGAAAACGATTGAGAATTGACGTTTAAATTGACGTTTAAATAAATAACTTTTAAAAATACTCAAACAAATTTCACATTAATCACATTAATAACTTTTGAAGTAATCGATCAAACTTCGCCAAATTTACAGGGAAGTTGCCGTAATATCTGCCGATGGTGCCTGCGAAATTACATGGTAAACGGTTGAGAATTGACGTCTGAATTGACGTCAAAATGAATAACTTTTAAAAATACTCAAGCAAATTTCACACTAATCTCATTAATAACTTTTGAAGTACCTAATCAAACTTTACCAAATTTCCAAGGAAGTTGCCGTAATACAAGCCGATGGTGCCTGCAAATATACATGAAAAACGATTAAGAATTGACGTCTCAATTGACGTCGAAATAAATAACTTTTAAAAATATTCTATCAAATTTCACACGAATCTCATTAATAACTTTTGAAGTACTTAATCAAACTTCGCCAAATTTACAGGGCATTTGCGGTAATACCTGCCGATGATGCCTGCAAATTCACATGGTAAACGGTTAAGAATTGACGTCTGAATTGACGTCAAAATGAATAATTTTTAAAAATTCTCAAGCAAATTTTACATTAATCTCATCAATAACTTCTGAAGTACTCAATCAAACTTCGCCATATTTACAGGGCAGTTGCCGTAATATCAGCTGATGGTGTCTGCAAAATTACGTGAAAATCGGTTGAGACTTGACTTAGATATCAGCGAAAAATGGTTAAAAACAATGACAAAAATGCCCAGAGATCTGTGAAAACGCATTGTAGACAGTGGGTGTGTGGCTATTGCTACTGTCTTGGCATTTCTTTCTTTTTTCGTTTGACGACTTCTGACGTCAGAATCAGACGTCAAAAACCGCCAAACAGTGAAAATAGGGTGTTTCACATCTCCCTCAATAAGGGCTATATAGGAAAAACAATCTTTTCTCGTTCATTTTCAGCTGGGTATCATATCTTAAAAAAAAAAAAAAAAAAAAAAAAATCTGTTGGGTCTATGTCGCTATAGTGTTGGTAAATACTCTGTCACTTCTGGTGACCTGCCCTGTCAGTTTGAAATGCTCAGTCACACATGTACAACGGGGGTCACTTATTCAGTGCTGTTTCAATGACGGCCCGCATTTTCAGCGCTCTGGCGACGTGGAAGCAGTGTTGTTTCAGTGCATCACATTAATAACTTTTGAAATACGCTATGAAACTTCACCAAATTTACAGGGCAGTCGCCGTAATGGCTGCTAATGGTGGATGCAAAAATACATGTGAAGCGGTTGAAAATTGACTGAGATATCAACGAAAAACGCTCCGCCGGCGTTGGTACAATGTTGGCTCAGTGCTTTGCATTAATAAGGTTTGAAGTAGTCAATGAAACTTCCCCAATTTTACAGGGCATTTGCGGTGACACCAGCCGATGGTGCCTGCAAAATTACATGGAAAACGGTTGAGAATTGACGACTGAATTGGCGTCTAAATGAATAACTTTTAAAAATACTCAATCAAATTTCACACTAATCTTAATAATAACTTTTGTAATACTTAATCAAACTTCGCCAAATGTATAGGGAAGTTGTCGTAGTAACAGCCGATGGTGCCTGCAAATTTACATGGAAAACGGTTGAGAATTGACGTTTAAATTGACGTTTAAATAAATAACTTTTAAAAATACTCAAACAAATTTCATATTAATCACATTAATAACTTTTGAAGTAATCGATCAAACTTCGCCAAATTTACAGGGAAGTTGCCGTAATATCTGCCGATGGTGCCTGCGAAATTACATGGTAAACGGTTGAGAATTGACGTCTGAATTGACGTCAAAATGAATAACTTTTAAAAATACTCAAGCAAATTTCACACTAATCTCATTAATAACTTTTGAAGTACCTAATCAAACTTCACCAAATTTCCAAGGAAGTTGCCGTAATACAAGCCGATGGTGCCTGCAAATATACATGAAAAACGATAAAGAATTGACGTCTGAATTGATGTCGAAATAAATAACTTTTAAAAATATTCTATCAAATTTCACACGAATCTCATTAATAACTTTTGAAGTACTTAATCAAACTTCGCCAAATTTACAGGGCATTTGCGGTAATACCTGCCGATGGTGCCTGCAAATTCACATGGTAAACGGTTAAGAATTGACGTCTGAATTGACGTCAAAATGAATAATTTTTAAAAATTCTCAAGCAAATTTTATATTAATCTCATTAATGACTTCTGAAGTACTCAATCAAACTTCGCCATATTTAAAGGGCAGTTGCCGTAATATCAGCTGATGGTGCCTGCAAAATTACATGAAAATCCGTTGAGACTTGACTTAGATATCAGCGAAAAATGGTTAAAAACAATGACAAAAATGCCCAGAGATCTGTGAAAACGCATTGTAGACAGTGGGTGTGTGGCTATTGCTACTGTCTTGGCATTTCTTTCTTTTTTCGTTTGACGACTTCTGACGTCAGAATCAGACGTCAAAAACCGCCAAACAGTGAAAATAGGGTGTTTCACATCTCCCTCAATAAGGGCTATATAGGAAAAACAATCTTTTCTCGTTCATTTTCAGCTGGGTATCATATCTTAAAAAAAAAAAAAAAAAAAAAAAAATCTGTTGGGTCTATGTCGCTATAGTGTTGGTAAATACTCTGTCACTTCTGGTGACCTGCCCTGTCAGTTTGAAATGCTCAGTCACACATGTACAACGGGGGTCACTTATTCAGTGCTGTTTCAATGACGGCCCGCATTTTCAGCGCTCTGGCGACGTGGAAGCAGTGTTGTTTCAGTGCATCACATTAATAACTTTTGAAATACGCTATGAAACTTCACCAAATTTACAGGGCAGTCGCCGTAATGGCTGCGAATGGTGGATGCAAAAATACATGTGAAGCGGTTGAAAATTGACTGAGATATCAACGAAAAACGCTCCGCCGGCGTTGGTACAATGTTGGCTCAGTGCTTTGCATTAATAAGGTTTGAAGTAGTCAATGAAACTTCCCCAATTTTACAGGGCATTTGCGGTGATACCAGCCGATGGTGCCTGCAAAATTACATGGAAAACGGTTGAGAATTGACGTCTGAATTGGCGTCTAAATGAATAACTTTTAAAAATACTCAATCAAATTTCACACTAATCTTAATAATAACTTTTGTAATACTTAATCAAACTTCGCCAAATTTATAGGGAAGTTGTCGTAGTAACAGCCGATGGTGCCTGCAAATTTACATGGAAAACGGTTGAGAATTGACGTTTAAATTGACGTTTAAATAAATAACTTTTAAAAATACTCAAACAAATTTCATATTAATCACATTAATAACTTTTGAAGTAATCGATCAAACTTCGCCAAATTTACAGGGAAGTTGCCGTAATATCTGCCGATGGTGCCTGCGAAATTACATGGTAAACGGTTGAGAATTGACGTCTGAATTGACGTCAAAATGAATAACTTTTAAAAATACTCAAGCAAATTTCACACTAATCTCATTAATAACTTTTGAAGTACCTAATCAAACTTCACCAAATTTCCAAGGAAGTTGCCGTAATACAAGCCGATGGTGCCTGCAAATATACATGAAAAACGATTAAGAATTGACGTCTGAATTGATGTCGAAATAAATAACTTTTAAAAATATTCTATCAAATTTCACACGAATCTCATTAATAACTTTTGAAGTACTTAATCAAACTTCGCCAAATTTACAGGGCATTTGCGGTAATACCTGCCGATGATGCCTGCAAATTCACATGGTAAACGGTTAAGAATTGACGTCTGAATTGACGTCAAAATGAATAATTTTTAGAAATTCTCAAGCAAATTTTACATTAATCTCATCAATAACTTCTGAAGTACTCAATCAAACTTCGCCATATTTACAGGGCAGTTGCCGTAATATCAGCTGATGGTGCCTGCAAAATTACGTGAAAATCGGTTGAGACTTGACTTAGATATCAGCGAAAAATGGTTAAAAACAATGACAAAAATGCCCAGAGATCTGTGAAAACGCATAGTAGACAGTGGGTGTGTGGCTATTGCTACTGTCTTGGCATTTCTTTATTTTTTCGTTTGACGTCTTGTGACGTCAGATTCAGACGTCAAAAGCCGCCAAACAGTGAAAATAGGGTGTTTCAAATCTCCCTCAATAAGGGCTATATAGGAAAAGCAATCTTTCACGTCCATTCTCAGCTAGGTATCATAACTTAAAAAAAAAAAAAAAAAAAAATTCTATTGGGTCTATGTCGCTATAGTGCTGGTAAATACTCCCTCACTTCTGGTGACCTGCCCTGTCAGTTTGAAATGCTCAGTCACACATGTACAACGGGGGTCACTTACTCAGTGCTGTTTCAATGACGGCCCGCATTTTCAGCGCTCTTGCGACGTGGAAACATTGTTGTTTCAGTGCATCACATTAATAACTTTTGGAATACTCTATCAAACTTCACCAAATTTACAGGGCAGTCGCCGTAATGGCTGCGAATGGTGGATGCAAAAATACATGTGAAGCGGTTGAGAATTGACTGAGATATCAACGAAAAACGCTCCACCGGCGTTGGTACAATGTTGGCTCAGTGCTTTGCATTAATAACTTTTGAAGTAGTCAATGAAACTTCCCCAAATTTACAGGGCATTTGCGGTGATACCAGCCGATGGTGCCTGCAAAATTACATGGAAAACGGTTGAGAATTGACGTCTGAATTGGCGTCTAAATAAATAACTTTTAAAAATACTCAATCAAATTTCGCACTAATCTTAATAATAACTTTTGTAATACTTAATCAAACTTCGCCAAATTTATAGGGAAGTTGCCGTAGTACCAGCCGATGGTGCCTGCAAATTTACATGGAAAACGATTGAGAATTGACGTTTGAATTGACGTTTAAATAAATAAATTTTAAAAATACTCAAGCAAATTTCACATTATTCACATTAATAACTTTTGAAGTAATTAATCAAACTTTACCAAATTTACAGGGCATTTGCGGTAATACCTGCCGATGGTGCCTGCGAATTTACATAGTAAACGGTTAATATTTGACGTCTGAATTAACGTCAAAATGAATAACTTTTAAAAATACTCAAGCAAATTTCACATTAATCTCATTAATAACTTTTCAAGTACCTAATCAAACTTCACCAAATTTACAAGGAAGTTGCCGTAATACAAGCCGATGGTGCCTGCAAATTTACATGCAAAACGATTAAGAATTGACGTCTGAATTGACGTCGAAATAAATAACTTTCAAAAATATTCAATCAAATTTCACATTAATCTCGTTAATAACTTTTGAAGTACTTAATCAAACTTCGCCATATTTACAGGGCAGTTGTCGCAATATCAGCTGATGGTGCCTGCGAAATTACGTGAAAATCTGTTGCGAATTGACTTAGATATCAGCGAAAAAGGGGTAAAAATAATGACAAAAATGCCCAGAGATCTGTGAAAACGCATTGTAGACAGTGGGTGTGTGGCTATTGCTACTGTCTTGGCATTTCTTTCTTTTTTCGTTTGACGACTTCTGACGTCAGATTCAGACGTCAAAAGCCGCCAAACAGTGAAAATAGGGTGTTTCACATCTCCCTTAATAAGGGCTATATAGGAAAAGCAATCTTTTCTCGTTCATTTTCAGCTAGGTATCATATCTTAAAAAAAAAAAAAAAAAAAAAATTCTATTGGGTCTATGTCGCTATAGTGCTGGTAAATACTCCCTCACTTCTGGTGACCTGCCCTGTCAGTTTGAAATGCTCAGTCACACATGTACAACGGGGGTCACTTACTCAGTGCTGTTTCAATGACGGCCCGCATTTTCAGCGCTCTGGCGACGTGGAAACAGTGTTGATTCAGTGCATCACATTATTACCTTTTGGAATACTCTATCAAACTTCACCAAATTTACAGGGCAGTCGCCGTAATGGCTGCGAATGGTGGATGCAAAAATACATGTGAAGCGGTTGAGAATTGACTGAGATATCAACGAAAAACGCTCCACCGGCGTTGGTACAATGTTGGCTCAGTGCTTTGCATTAATAACTTTTGAAGTAGTCAATGAAACTTCCCCAAATTTACAGGGCATTTTCGGTGATACCAGCCGATGGCGCCTGCAAAATTACATGGAAAACGGTTGAGAATTGACGTCTGAATTGGCGTCTAAATGAATAACTTTTAAAAATACTCAATCAAATTTCGCACTAATCTTAATAATAACTTTTGTAATACTTAATCAAACTTCGCCAAATTTATAGGGAAGTTGCCGTAGTACCAGCCGATGGTGCCTGCAAATTTACATGGAAAACGGTTGAGAATTGACGTTTGAATTGACGTTTAAATAAATAAATTTTAAAAATACTCAAGCAAATTTCACATTATTCACATTAATAACTTTTGAAGTAATTAATCAAACTTCGCCAAATTTACAGTGAAGTTGCCGTAATACCTGCCGATGGTGCCTGCAAATTTACATGGTAAACGGTTGAGAATTGACATCTGAATTGGCGTCAAAATGAATAACTTTTAAAAATACTCAAGCAAATTTCACACTAATCTCATTAATAACTTTTGAAGTACCTAATCAAACTTCGCCAAATTTACAAGGAAGTTGCCGTAATACATGCCGATGGTGCCTGCAAATTTACATGAAAAACGATTAAGAATTGACGTCTGAATTGACGTCGAAATAAATAACTCTTAAAAATATTCAATCAAATTTCACACGAATCTCATTAATAACTTTTGAATTACTTAATCAAACTTCGCCAAATTTACAGGGCATTTGCGGTAATACCTGCCGATGGTTCCTGCAAATTTACATGGTAAACGGTTAAGAATTGACGTCTGAATTGACGTCAAATGAATAATTTTTAGAAATACTCAAGCAAATTTCACACTAATCTCATTAATAACTTTTGAAGTACCTAATCAAACTTCGCCAAATTTACAAGGAAGTTGCCGTAATACAAGCCGATGATGCCTGCTAATTTACATAAAAAACGATTGAGAATTGACGTCTGAATTGACGTCGAAATAAAAAACTTTTGAAAATATTTAATCAAATTTCACCTTAATCTCATTAATAACTTTTGAAGTACTCAATCAAACTTCGCCATATTTACAGGGCAGTTGCCGCAATATCAGCTGATGGTGCCGGCGAAATTACGTGAAAATCTGTTGCGAATTGACTTAGATATCAGCGAAAAAGGGGTAAAAATAATGACAAAAATGCCCAGAGATCTGTGAAAACGCATTGTAGACAGTGGGTGTGTGGCTATTGCTACTGTCTTGGCATTTCTTTCTTTTTTCGTTTGACGACTTCTGACGTCAGATTCAGACGTCAAAAGCCGCCAAACAGTGAAAATAGGGTGTTTCACATCTCCCTTAATAAGGGCTATATAGGAAAAGCAATCTTTTCTCGTTCATTTTCAGCTAGGTATCATATCTTAAAAAAAAAAAAAAAAAAAAATTCTATTGGGTCTATGTCGCTATAGTGCTGGTAAATACTCCCTCACTTCTGGTGACCTGCCCTGTCAGTTTGAAATGCTCAGTCACACATGTACAACGGGGGTCACTTACTCAGTGCTGTTTCAATGACGGCCCGCATTTTCAGCGCTCTGGCGACGTGGAAACAGTGTTGATTCAGTGCATCACATTAATAACTTTTGGAATACTCTATCAAACTTCACCAAATTTACAGGGCAGTCGCCGTAATGGCTGCGAATGGTGGATGCAAAAATACATGTGAAGCGGTTGAGAATTGACTGAGATATCAACGAAAAAAGCTCCACCGGCGTTGGTACAATATTGGCTCAGTGCTTTGCATTAATAACTTTTGAAGTAGTCAATGAAACTTCCCCAAATTTACAGGGCATTTGCGGTGATACCAGCCGATGGTGCCTGCAAAATTACATGGAAAACGGTTGAGAATTGACGTCTGAATTGGCGTCTAAATGAATAACTTTTAAAAATACTCAATCAAATTTCGCACTAATCTTAATAATAACTTTTGTAATACTTAATCAAACTTCGCCAAATTTATAGGGAAGTTGCCGTAGTACCAGCCGATGGTGCCTGCAAATTTACATGGAAAACGGTTGAGAATTGACGTTTGAATTGACGTTTAAATAAATAAATTTTAAAAATACTCAAGCAAATTTCACATTATTCACATTAATAACTTTTGAAGTAATTAATCAAACTTCGCCAAAATTACAGTGAATTTGCCGTAATACCTGCCGATGGTGCCTGCAAATTTACATGGTAAACGGTTGAGAATTGACATCTGAATTGGCGTCAAAATGAATAACTTTTAAAAACACTCAAGCAAATTTCACACTAATCTCATTAATAACTTTTGAAGTACCTAATCAAACTTCGCCAAATTTACAAGGAAGTTGCCGTAATACATGCCGATGGTGCCTGCAAATTTACATGGAAAACGATTAAGAATTGACGTCTGAATTGACGTCGAAATAAATAACTTTTAAAAATATTCAATCAAATTTCACACGAATCTCATTAATAACTTTTGAATTACTTAATCAAACTTCGCCAAATTTACAGGGCATTTGCGGTAATACCTGCCGATGGTTCCTGCAAATTTACATGGTAAACGGTTAAGAATTGACGTCTGAATTGACGTCAAATGAATAATTTTTAGAAATACTCAAGCAAATTTCACACTAATCTCATTAATAACTTTTGAAGTACCTAATCAAACTTCGCCAAATTTACAAGGAAGTTGCCGTAATACAAGCCGATGGTGCCTGCTAATTTACATGAAAAACGATTAAGAATTGACGTCTGAATTGACGTCGAAATAAAAAACTTTTGAAAATATTTAATCAAATTTCACCTTAATCTCATTAATAACTTTTGAAGTACTTAATCAAACTTCGCCATATTTACAGGGCAGTTGCCGCAATATCAGCTGATGGTGCCTGCGAAATTACGTGAAAATCTGTTGCGAATTGACTTAGATATCAGCGAAAAAGGGGTAAAAATAATGACAAAAATGCCCAGAGATCTGTGAAAACGCATTGTAGACAGTGGGTGTGTGGCTATTGCTACTGTCTTGGCATTTCTTTCTTTTTTCGTTTGACGACTTCTGACGTCAGATTCAGACGTCAAAAGCCGCCAAACAGTGAAAATAGGGTGTTTCACATCTCCCTTAATAAGGGCTATATAGGAAAAGCAATCTTTTCTCGTTCATTTTCAGCTAGGTATCATATCTTAAAAAAAAAAAAAAAAAAAAATTCTATCGGGTCTATGTCGCTATAGTGCTGGTAAATACTCGCTCACTTCTGGTGACCTGCCCTGTCAGTTTGAAATGCTCAGTCACACATGTACAACGGGGGTCACTTACTCAGTGCTGTTTCAATGACGGCCCGCATTTTCAGCGCTCTGGCGACGTGGAAACAGTGTTGATTCAGTGCATCACATTAATAACTTTTGGAATACTCTATCAAACTTCACCAAATTTACAGGGCAGTCGCCGTAATGGCTACGAATGGTGGATGCAAAAATACATGTGAAGCGGTTGAGAATTGACTGAGATATCAACGAAAAAAGCTCCACCGGCGTTGGTACAATATTGGCTCAGTGCTTTGCATTAATAACTTTTGAAGTAGTCAATGAAACTTCCCCAAATTTACAGGGCATTTGCGGTGATACCAGCCGATGGTGCCTGCAAAATTACATGGAAAACGGTTGAGAATTGACGTCTGAATTGGCGTCTAAATGAATAACTTTTAAAAATACTCAATCAAATTTCGCACTAATCTTAATAATAACTTTTGTAATACTTAATCAAACTTCGCCAAATTTATAGGGAAGTTGCCGTAGTACCAGCCGATGGTGCCTGCAAATTTACATGGAAAACGGTTGAGAATTAACGTTTGAATTGACGTTTAAATAAATAAATTTTAAAAATACTCAAGCAAATTTCACATTATTCACATTAATAACTTTTGAAGTAATTAATCAAACTTCGCCAAATTTACAGTGAATTTGCCGTAATACCTGCCGATGGTGCCTGCAAATTTACATGGCAAACGGTTGAGAATTGACATCTGAATTGGCGTCAAAATGAATAACTTTTAAAAACACTCAAGCAAATTTCACACTAATCTCATTAATAACTTTTGAAGTACCTAATCAAACTTCGCCAAATTTACAAGGAAGTTGCCGTAATACATGCCGATGGTGCCTGCAAATTTACATGGAAAACGATTAAGAATTGACGTCTGAATTGACGTCGAAATAAATAACTTTTAAAAATATTCAATCAAATTTCACACGAATCTCATTAATAACTTTTGAATTACTTAATCAAACTTCGCCAAATTTACAGGGCATTTGCGGTAATACCTGCCGATGGTTCCTGCAAATTTACATGGTAAACGGTTAAGAATTGACGTCTGAATTGACGTCAAATGAATAATTTTTAGAAATACTCAAGCAAATTTCACACTAATCTCATTAATAACTTTTGAAGTACCTAATCAAACTTCGCCAAATTTACAAGGAAGTTGCCGTAATACAAGCCGATGGTGCCTGCTAATTTACATGAAAAACGATTAAGAATTGACGTCTGAATTGACGTCGAAATAAAAAACTTTTGAAAATATTTAATCAAATTTCACCTTAATCTCATTAATAACTTTTGAAGTACTTAAGCAAACTTCGCCATATTTACAGGGCAGTTGCCGCAATATCAGCTGATGGTGCCTGCGAAATTACGTGAAAATCTGTTGCGAATTGACTTAGATATCAGCGAAAAAGGGGTAAAAATAATGACAAAAATGCCCAGAGATCTGTGAAAACGCATTGTAGACAGTGGGTGTGTGGCTATTGCTACTGTCTTGGCATTTCTTTCTTTTTTCGTTTGACGACTTCTGACGTCAGATTCAGACGTCAAAAGCCGCCAAACAGTGAAAAAAAATGCTCAGTCACACATGTACAACGGGGGTCACTTACTAAGTGCTGTTTCAATGACGGCCCGCATTTTCAGCGCTCTGGCGACGTGGAAACAGTGTTGTTTCAGTGCATCACATTAATAACTTTTGGAATACTTTATCAAACTTCACCAAATGTACAGGGCAGTCGCCGTAATGGCTGCGAAAGGTGGATGCAAAAATACATGTGAAGCGGTTGAGAATTGACTGAGATATCTACGAAAAACGCTCCACCGGCGTTGGTACAATGTTGGCTCAGTGCTTTGCATTAATAACTTTTGAAGTAGTCAATGAAACTCCCCCAAATTTACAGGGCATTTGCGGTGATACCAGCCGATGGTGCCGGCAAAATTACATGGAAAACGGTTGACAATTGACGTTTGAATTGGCGTCTAAATGAATAACTTTTAAAAATACTCAATCAAATTTCGCATTAATCTTAATAATAACTTTTGTAATACTTAATCAAACTTCGCCAAATTTATAGGGAAGTTGTCGTAGTACCAGCCAATGGTGCCTGCAAATTTACATAGAAAACGGTTGAGAATTGACGTTTGAATTGACGTTTAAATAAATAAATTTTAAAAATACTCTTGCAAATTTCACATTATTCACATTATTAACTTTTGAAGTAATTAATCAAACTTCGCCAAATTTACAGGGAAGTTGCCGTAATACCTGCCGATGGTGCCTGCAAATTTACATGGTAAACGGTTGAGAATTGACGTCTGAATTGGCGTCAAAATGAATAACTTTTAAAAATACTCAAGCAAATTTCACACTAATCTCATTAATAACTTTTGAAGTACATAATCAAACTTCACCAAAATTACAAGGAAGTTGCCGTAATAGAAGCCGATGGTGCCTGCTAATTTGCATGAAAAACGATTAAGAATTGACGTCTGAATTGACGTCGAAATAAAAAAACTTTTAAAAATATTCAATCAAATTTCACACGAATCTCATTAATAACTTTTGAATTACTTAATCAAACTTCGCCAAATTTACAGGGAAGTTGCCGTAATACCTGCCGATGGTGCCTGCAAATTTACATGGTAAACGGTTGAGAATTGACGTCTGAATTGGCGTCAAAATGAATAACTTTTAAAAATACTCAAGCAAATTTCACACTAATCTCATTAATAACTTTTGAAGTACCTAATCAAACTTCACCAAAATTACAAGGAAGTTGCCGTAATAGAAGCCGATGATGCCTGCTAATTTGCATGAAAAACGATTAAGAATTGACGTCTGAATTGACGTCGAAATAAAAAAACTTTTAAAAATATTCAATCAAATTTCACACGAATCTCATTAATAACTTTTGAATTACTTAATCAAACTTCGCCAAATTTACAGGGCATTTGCGGTAATACCTGCCGATGGTGCCTGCAAATTTACATGGTAAACGGTTAAGAATTGACGTCTGAATTGACATCAAATGAATAACTTTTAGAAATGCTCAAGCAAATTTCACATTAATCTCATTAATAACTTTTGAAGTACTTAAGCAAACTTCGCCATATTTACGGGGCAGTTGCCGTAATAGCAGCTGATGGTGCCTGCAAAATTACGTGAAAATCTGTTGAGAATTGACTTAGATATCAGCGAAAAATGGGTAAAAATAATGACAAAAATGCCCAGAGATCTGTGAAAACGCATTGTAGACAGTGGGTGTGTGGCTATTGCTACTGTCTTGGCATTTTTTTCTTTTTTCGTTTGACGACTTCTGACGTCAGAATCAGACGTCAAAAGCTGCCAAACAGTGAAAATAGGGTGTTTCAAATCTCCCTCAATAAGGGCTATATAGGAAAAGCAATCTTTTCTCGTTCATTTTCAGCTAGGTATCATATCTTAAAAAAAAAAAAAAAAAAAAATCTATTGGGTCTATGTCGCTATAGTGTTGGTAAATACTCTCTCACTTCTGGTGACCTGCCCTGTCAGTTTGAACTGCTCAATCACACATGTACAACGGGGGTCACTAACTAAGTGCTGTTTCAATGACGGCCCGCATTTTCAGCGCTCTGGCGACGTGGAAACAGTGTTGTTTCAGTGCATCACATTAATAACTTTTGGAATACTCTATTAAACTTCACCAAATTTACAGGGCAGTCGCCGTAATGGCTGCGAATGGTGGATGCAAAAATACATGTGAAGCGGTTGAGAATTGACTGAGATATCAACGAAAAACGCTCCACCGGCGTTGGCACAATGTTGGCTCAGTGCTTTGCATTAATAACTTTTGAAGTAGTCAATGAAACTTCCCCAAATTTACAGGGAAGTTGCCGTAATACCTGCCGATGGTGCCTGCAAATTTACATGGTAAACGGTTGAGAATTGACGTCTGAATTGGCGTCAAAATGAATAACTTTTAAAAATACTCAAGCAAATTTCACACTAATTTCATTAATAACTTTTGAAGTACCTAATCAAACTTCACCAAAATTACAAGGAAGTTGCCGTAATACAAGCCGATGGTGCCTGCTAATTTACATGAAAAACGATTAAGAATTGACGTCTGAATTGACGTCGAAATAAAAAAACTTTTAAAAATATTCAATCAAGTTTCACACGAATCTCATTAATAACTTTTGAATTACTTAATCAAACTTCGCCAAATTTACATGGCATTTGCGGTAATACCTGCCAATGGTGCCTGCAAATTTACATGGTAAACGGTTGAGAATTGACGTCTGAATTGGAGTCAAAATGAATAACTTTTAAAAATACTCAAGCAAATTTCACACTAATCTCATTAATAACTTTTGAAGTACCTAATCAAACTTCACCAAAATTACCAGGAAGTTGCCGTAATACAAGCCGATGGTGCCTGCTAATTTACATGAAAAACGATTAAGAATTGACGTCTGAATTGACGTCGAAATAAAATTTTTTTTAAAATATTCAATCAAATTTCACACGAATCTCATTAATAACTTTTGAATTACTTAATCAAACTTCGACAAATTTACAGGGCATTTGCGGTAATACTTGCCGATGGTGCCTGCAAATTTACATGGTAAACGGTTAAGAATTGACGTCTGAATTGACATCAAATGAATAACTTTTAGAAATACTCAAGCAAATTTCACATTAATCTCATTAATAACTTTCGAAGTACTTAAGCAAACTTCGCCATATTTACGGGGCAGTTGCCGTAATATCAGCTGATGGTGCCTGCAAAATTACGTGAAAATCGGTTGAGAATTGACTTAGATATCAGCGAAAAATGGGTAAAAATAATGACAAAAATGCCCAGAGATCTGTGAAAACGCATTGTAGACAGTGGGTGTGTGGCTATTGCTACTGTCTTGGCATTTCTTTCTTTTTTCGTTTGACGACTTCTGACGTCAGAATCAGTCGTCAAAAGCCGCCAAACAGTGAAAATAGGGTGTTTCACATCTCCCTCAATAAGGGCTATATAGGAAAAGCAATCTTTTCTCGTTCATTTTCAGCTAGGTATCATATCTTAAAAAAAAAAAAAAAAAAATCTATTGGGTCTATGTCGCTATAGTGTTGGTAAATGCTATCTCACTTCTGGTGACCTGCCCTGTCAGTTTGAACTGCTCAATCACACATGTACAACGGGGGTCACTTACTAAGTGCTGTTTCAATGACGGCCCGCATTTTCAGCGCTCTGGCGACGTGGAAACAGTGTTGTTTCAGTGCATCACATTAATAACTTTTGGAATACTCTATCAAACTTCACCAAATGTACAGGGCAGTCGCCGTAATGGCTGCGAATGGTGGATGCAAAAATACATGTGAAGCGGTTGAGAATTGACTGAGATATCTACGAAAAACGCTCCACCGGCGTTAGTACAATGTTGGCTCAGTGCTTTGCAATAATAACTTTTGAAGTAGTCAATGAAACTCCCCCAAATTTACAGGATATTTGCGGTGATACCAGCCGATGGTGCCTGCAAAATTACATGGAAAACGGTTGAGAATTGACGTCTGAATTGGCGTCTAAATGAATAACTTTTAAAAATACTCAATCAAATTTCGCATTAATCTTAATAATAACTTTTGTAATACTTAATCAAACTTCGCCAAATTTATAGGGAAGTTGTCGTAGTACCAGCCAATGGTGCCTGCAAATTTACATAGAAAACGGTTGAGAATTGACGTTTGAATTGACGTTTAAATAAATAAATTTTAAAAATACTCAAGCAAATTTCACATTATTCACATTAATAACTTTTTAAGTAATTAATCAAACTTCGCCAAATTTACAGGGAAGTTGCCGTAATACCTGCCGATGGTGCCTGCAAATTTACATGGTAAACGGTTGAGAATTGACGTCTGAATTGGCGTCAAAATGAATAACTTTTAAAAATACTCAAGCAAATTTCACACTAATCTCATTAATAACTTTTGGAGTACCCAATCAAACTTCACCAAAATTACAAGGAAGTTGCCGTAATACAAGACGACGGTGCCTGCTAAATTACATGAAAAACGATTAAGAATTGACGTCTGAATTGACGTCGAAATAAAAAAACTTTTAAAAATATTAAATCAAATTTGACACGAATCTCATTAATAACTTTTTAATTACTTAATCAAACTTCGCCAAATTTACAGGGCATTTGCGGTAATACCTGCCGATGGTGCCTGCAAATTTACATGGTAAACGGTTAAGAATTGATGTCTGAATTGACATCAAATGAATAACTTTTAGAAATACTCAAGCAAATTTCACATTAATCTCATTAATAACTTTTGAAGTACTTAAGCAAACTTCGCCATATTTACGGGGCAGTTGCCGTAATATCAGCTGATGGTGCCTGCAAAATTACGTGAAAATCTGTTGAGAATAACTTAGATATCAGCGAAAAAATGGGTAAAAATAATGACAAAAATGCCCAGAGATCTGTGAAAACGCATTGTAGACAGTGGGTGTGTGGCTATTGCTACTGTCTTGGCATTTCTTTCTTTTTTCGTTTGACGACTTCTGACGTCAGAATCAGACGTCAAAAGCCGCCAAACAGTGAAAATAGGGTGTTTCACATCTCCCTCAATAAGGGCTATATAGGAAAAGCAATCTTTTCTCGTTCATTTTCAGCTAGGTATCATATCTTAAAAAAAAAAAAAAAAAAATCTATTGGGTCTATGTCGCTATAGTGTTGGTAAATACACTCTCACTTCTGGTGACCTGCCCTGTTAGTTTGAACTGCTCAATCACACATGTACAACGGGGGTCACTTACTAAGTGCTGTTTCAATGACGGCCCGCATTTTCAGCGCTCTGGCGACGTGGAAACAGTGTTGTTTCAGTGCATCACATTAATAACTTTTGGAATACTTTATCAAACTTCACCAAATGTACAGGGCAGTCGCCGTAATGGCTGCGAAAGGTGGATGCAAAAATACATGTGAAGCGGTTGAGAATTGACTGAGATATCTACGAAAAACGCTCCACCGGCGTTGGTACAATGTTGGCTCAGTGCTTTGCATTAATAACTTTTGAAGTAGTCAATGAAACTCCCCCAAATTTACAGGGCATTTGCGGTGATACCAGCCGATGGTGCCGGCAAAATTACATGGAAAACGGTTGACAATTGACGTTTGAATTGGCGTCTAAATGAATAACTTTTAAAAATACTCAATCAAATTTCGCATTAATCTTAATAATAACTTTTGTAATACTTAATCAAACTTCGCCAAATTTATAGGGAAGTTGTCGTAGTACCAGCTAATGGTGCCTGCAAATTTACATAGAAAACGGTTGAGAATTGACGTTTGAATTGACGTTTAAATAAATAAATTTTAAAAATACCCATGCAAATTTCACATTATTCACATTATTAACTTTTGAAGTAATTAATCAAACTTCGCCAAATTTACAGGGAAGTTGCCGTAATACCTGCCGATGGTGCCTGCAAATTTACATGGTAAACGGTTGAGAATTGACGTCTGAATTGGCGTCAAAATGAATAACTTTTAAAAATACTCAAGCAAATTTCACACTAATCTCATTAATAACTTTTGAAGTACCTAATCAAACTTCACCAAAATTACAAGGAAGTTGCCGTAATAGAAGCCGATGGTGCCTGCTAATTTGCATGAAAAACGATTAAGAATTGACGTCTGAATTGACGTCGAAATAAAAAAACTTTTAAAAATATTCAATCAAATTTCACACGAATCTCATTAATAACTTTTGAATTACTTAATCAAACTTCGCCAAATTTACAGGGAAGTTGCCGTAATACCTGCCGATGGTGCCTGCAAATTTACATGGTAAACGGTTGAGAATTGACGTCTGAATTGGCGTCAAAATGAATAACTTTTAAAAATACTCAAGCAAATTTCACACTAATCTCATTAATAACTTTTGAAGTACCTAATCAAACTTCACCAAAATTACAAGGAAGTTGCCGTAATAGAAGCCGATGATGCCTGCTAATTTGCATGAAAAACGATTAAGAATTGACGTCTGAATTGACGTCGAAATAAAAAAACTTTTAAAAATATTCAATCAAATTTCACACGAATCTCATTAATAACTTTTGAATTACTTAATCAAACTTCGCCAAATTTACAGGGCATTTGCGGTAATACCTGCCGATGGTGCCTGCAAATTTACATGGTAAACGGTTAAGAATTGACGTCTGAATTGACATCAAATGAATAACTTTTAGAAATGCTCAAGCAAATTTCACATTAATCTCATTAATAACTTTTGAAGTACTTAAGCAAACTTCGCCATATTTACGGGGCAGTTGCCGTAATAGCAGCTGATGGTGCCTGCAAAATTACGTGAAAATCTGTTGAGAATTGACTTAGATATCAGCGAAAAATGGGTAAAAATAATGACAAAAATGCCCAGAGATCTGTGAAAACGCATTGTAGACAGTGGGTGTGTGGCTATTGCTACTGTCTTGGCATTTCTTTCTTTTTTCGTTTGACGACTTCTGACGTCAGAATCAGACGTCAAAAGCTGCCAAACAGTGAAAATAGGGTGTTTCACATCTCCCTCAATAAGGGCTATATAGGAAAAGCAATCTTTTCTCGTTCATTTTCAGCTAGGTATCATATCTTAAAAAAAAAAAAAAAAAAAAATCTATTGGGTCTATGTCGCTATAGTGTTGGTAAATACTCTCTCACTTCTGGTGACCTGCCCTGTCAGTTTGAACTGCTCAATCACACATGTACAACGGGGGTCACTAACTAAGTGCTGTTTCAATGACGGCCCGCATTTTCAGCGCTCTGGCGACGTGGAAACAGTGTTGTTTCAGTGCATCACATTAATAACTTTTGGAATACTCTATTAAACTTCACCAAATTTACAGGGCAGTCGCCGTAATGGCTGCGAATGGTGGATGCAAAAATACATGTGAAGCGGTTGAGAATTGACTGAGATATCAACGAAAAACGCTCCACCGGCGTTGGCACAATGTTGGCTCAGTGCTTTGCATTAATAACTTTTGAAGTAGTCAATGAAACTTCCCCAAATTTACAGGGAAGTTGCCGTAATACCTGCCGATGGTGCCTGCAAATTTACATGGTAAACGGTTGAGAATTGACGTCTGAATTGGCGTCAAAATGAATAACTTTTAAAAATACTCAAGCAAATTTCACACTAATTTCATTAATAACTTTTGAAGTACCTAATCAAACTTCACCAAAATTACAAGGAAGTTGCCGTAATACAAGCCGATGGTGCCTGCTAATTTACATGAAAAACGATTAAGAATTGACGTCTGAATTGACGTCGAAATAAAAAAACTTTTAAAAATATTCAATCAAATTTCACACGAATCTCATTAATAACTTTTGAATTACTTAATCAAACTTCGCCAAATTTACATGGCATTTGCGGTAATACCTGCCAATGGTGCCTGCAAATTTACATGGTAAACGGTTGAGAATTGACGTCTGAATTGGAGTCAAAATGAATAACTTTTAAAAATACTCAAGCAAATTTCACACTAATCTCATTAATAACTTTTGAAGTACCTAATCAAACTTCACCAAAATTACCAGGAAGTTGCCGTAATACAAGCCGATGGTGCCTGCTAATTTACATGAAAAACGATTAAGAATTTACGTCTGAATTGACGTCGAAATAATTTTTTTTTAAAAATATTCAATCAAATTTCACACGAATCTCATTAATAACTTTTGAATTACTTAATCAAACTTCGACAAATTTACAGGGCATTTGCGGTAATACTTGCCGATGGTGCCTGCAAATTTACATGGTAAACGGTTAAGAATTGACGTCTGAATTGACATCAAATGAATAACTTTTAGAAATACTCAAGCAAATTTCACATTAATCTCATTAATAACTTTTGAAGTACTTAAGCAAACTTCGCCATATTTACGGGGCAGTTGCCGTAATATCAGCTGATGGTGCCTGCAAAATTACGTGAAAATCGGTTGAGAATTGACTTAGATATCAGCGAAAAATGGGTAAAAATAATGACAAAAATGCCCAGAGATCTGTGAAAACGCATTGTAGACAGTGGGTGTGTGGCTATTGCTACTGTCTTGGCATTTCTTTCTTTTTTCGTTTGACGACTTCTGACGTCAGAATCAGTCGTCAAAAGCCGCCAAACAGTGAAAATAGGGTGTTTCACATCTCCCTCAATAAGGGCTATATAGGAGAAGCAATCTTTTCTCGTTCATTTTCAGCTAGGTATCATATCTTAAAAAAAAAAAAAAAAAAATCTATTGGGTCTATGTCGCTATAGTGTTGGTAAATACTATCTCACTTCTGGTGACCTGCCCTGTCAGTTTGAACTGCTCAATCACACATGTACAACGGGGGTCACTTACTAAGTGCTGTTTCAATGACGGCCCGCATTTTCAGCGCTCTGGCGACGTGGAAACAGTGTTGTTTCAGTGCATCACATTAATAACTTTTGGAATACTCTATCAAACTTCACCAAATGTACAGGGCAGTCGCCGTAATGGCTGCGAATGGTGGATGCAAAAATACATGTGAAGCGGTTGAGAATTGACTGAGATATCTACGAAAAACGCTCCACCGGCGTTAGTACAATGTTGGCTCAGTGCTTTGCATTAATAACTTTTGAAGTAGTCAATGAAACTCCCCCAAATTTACAGGATATTTGCGGTGATACCAGCCGATGGTGCCTGCAAAATTACATGGAAAACGGTTGAGAATTGACGTCTGAATTGGCGTCTAAATGAATAACTTTTAAAAATACTCAATCAAATTTCGCATTAATCTTAATAATAACTTTTGTAATACTTAATCAAACTTCGCCAAATTTATAGGGAAGTTGTCGTAGTACCAGCCAATGGTGCCTGCAAATTTACATAGAAAACGGTTGAGAATTGACGTTTGAATTGACGTTTAAATAAATAAATTTTAAAAATACTCAAGCAAATTTCACATTATTCACATTAATAACTTTTTAAGTAATTAATCAAACTTCGCCAAATTTACAGGGAAGTTGCCGTAATACCTGCCGATGGTGCCTGCAAATTTACATGGTAAACGGTTGAGAATTGACGTCTGAATTGGCGTCAAAATGAATAACTTTTAAAAATACTCAAGCAAATTTCACACTAATCTCATTAATAACTTTTGGAGTACCCAATCAAACTTCACCAAAATTACAAGGAAGTTGCCGTAATACAAGACGACGGTGCCTGCTAATTTACATGAAAAACGATTAAGAATTGACGTCTGAATTGACGTCGAAATAAAAAAACTTTTAAAAATATTAAATCAAATTTGACACGAATCTCATTAATAACTTTTTAATTACTTAATCAAACTTCGCCAAATTTACAGGGCATTTGCGGTAATACCTGCCGATGGTGCCTGCAAATTTACATGGTAAACGGTTAAGAATTGATGTCTGAATTGACATCAAATGAATAACTTTTAGAAATACTCAAGCAAATTTCACATTAATCTCATTAATAACTTTTGAAGTACTTAAGCAAACTTCGCCATATTTACGGGGCAGTTGCCGTAATATCAGCTGATGGTGCCTGCAAAATTACGTGAAAATCTGTTGAGAATAACTTAGATATCAGCGAAAAAATGGGTAAAAATAATGACAAAAATGCCCAGAGATCTGTGAAAACGCATTGTAGACAGTGGGTGTGTGGCTATTGCTACTGTCTTGGCATTTCTTTCTTTTTTCGTTTGACGACTTCTGACGTCAGAATCAGACGTCAAAAGCCGCCAAACAGTGAAAATAGGGTGTTTCACATCTCCCTCAATAAGGGCTATATAGGAAAAGCAATCTTTTCTCGTTCATTTTCAGCTAGGTATCATATCTTAAAAAAAAAAAAAAAAAAAATCTATTGGGTCTATGTCGCTATAGTGTTGGTAAATACACTCTCACTTCTGGTGACCTGCCCTGTTAGTTTGAACTGCTCAATCACACATGTACAACGGGGGTCACTTACTAAGTGCTGTTTCAATGACGGCCCGCATTTTCAGCGCTCTGGCGACGTGGAAACAGTGTTGTTTCAGTGCATCACATTAATAACTTTTGGAATACTTTATCAAACTTCACCAAATGTACAGGGCAGTCGCCGTAATGGCTGCGAAAGGTGGATGCAAAAATACATGTGAAGCGGTTGAGAATTGACTGAGATATCTACGAAAAACGCTCCACCGGCGTTGGTACAATGTTGGCTCAGTGCTTTGCATTAATAACTTTTGAAGTAGTCAATGAAACTCCCCCAAATTTACAGGGCATTTGCGGTGATACCAGCCGATGGTGCCGGCAAAATTACATGGAAAACGGTTGAGAATTGACGTTTGAATTGGCGTCTAAATGAATAATTTTTAAAAATACTCAATCAAATTTCGCATTAATCTTAATAATAACTTTTGTAATACTTAATCAAACTTCGCCAAATTTATAGGGAAGTTGTCGTAGTACCAGCCAATGGTGCCTGCAAATTTACATAGAAAACGGTTGAGAATTGACGTTTGAATTGACGTTTAAATAAATAAATTTTAAAAATACTCATGCAAATTTCACATTATTCACATTAATAACTTTTGAAGTAATTAATCAAACTTCGCCAAATTTACAGGGAAGTTGCCGTAATACCTGCCGATGGTGCCTGCAAATTTACATGGTAAACGGTTGAGAATTGACGTCTGAATTGGCGTCAAAATGAATAACTTTTAAAAATACTCAAGCAAATTTCACACTAATCTCATTAATGCCTTTTGAAGTACCTAATCAAACTTCACCAAAATTACAAGGAAGTTGCCGTAATAGAAGCCGATGGTGCCTGCTAATTTGCATGAAAAACGATTAAGAATTGACGTCTGAATTGACGTCGAAATAAAAAAACTTTTAAAAATATTCAATCAAATTTCACACGAATCTCATTAATAACTTTTGAATTACTTAATCAAACTTCGCCAAATTTACAGGGCATTTGCGGTAATACCTGCCGATGGTGCCTGCAAATTTACATGGTAAACGGTTAAGAATTGACGTCTGAATTGACATCAAATGAATAACTTTTAGAAATACTCAAGCAAATTTCACATTAATCTCATTAATAACTTTTGAAGTACTTAAGCAAACTTCGCCATATTTACGGGGCAGTTGCCGTAATATCAGCTGATGGTGCCTGCAAAATTACGTGAAAATCTGTTGAGAATTGACTTAGATATCAGCGAAAAATGGGTAAAAATAATGACAAAAATGCCCAGAGATCTGTGAAAACGCATTGTAGACAGTGGGTGTGTGGCTATTGCTACTGTCTTGGCATTTCTTTCTTTTTTCGTTTGACGACTTCTGACGTCAGAATCAGACGTCAAAAGCCGCCAAACAGTGAAAATAGGGTGTTTCACATCTCCCTCAATAAGGGCTATATAGGAAAAGCAATCTTTTCTCGTTCATTTTCAGCTAGGTATCATATCTTAAAAAAAAAAAAAAAAAAATCTATTGGGTCTATGTCGCTATAGTGTTGGTAAATACTCTCTCACTTCTGGTGACCTGCCCTGTCAGTTTGAACTGCTCAATCAGACATGTACAACGGGGGTCACTTACTAAGTGCTGTTTCAATGACGGCCCGCATTTTCAGCGCTCTGGCGACGTGGAAACAGTGTTGTTTCAGTGCATCACATTAATAACTTTTGGAATACTCTATCAAACTTCACCAAATGTACAGGGCAGTCGCCGTAATGGCTGCGAATGGTGGATGCAAAAATACATGTGAAGCGGTTGAGAATTGACTGAGATATCTACGAAAAACGCTCCACCGGCGTTGGTACAATGTTGGCTCAGTGCTTTGCATTAATAACTTTTGAAGTAGTCAATGAAACTCCCCAAATTTACAGGGCATTTGCGGTGATACCAGCCGATGGTGCCGGCAAAATTACATGGGAAACGGTTGAGAATTGACGTCTGAATTGGCGTCTAAATGAATAACTTTTAAAAATACTCAATCAAATTTCGCATTAATCTTAATAATAACTTTTGTAATACTTAATCAAACTTCGCCAAATTTATAGGGAAGTTGTCGTAGTACCAGCCAATGGTGCCTGCAAATTTACATAGAAAACGGTTGAGAATTGACGTTTGAATTGACGTTTAAATAAATAAATTTTAAAAATACTCAAGCAAATTTCACATTATTCACATTAATAACTTTTGAAGTAATTAATCAAACTTCGCCAAATTTACAGGGAAGTTGCCGTAATACCTGCCGATGGCGCCTACAAATTTACATGGTAAACGTGTGAGAATTGACGTCTGAATTGGCGTCAAAATGAATAACTTTTAAAAATACTCAAGCAAATTTCACACTAATCTCATTAATAACTTTTGGAGTACCTAATCAAACTTCACCAAAATTACAAGGAATTTGCCGTAATACAAGGCGACGGTGCCTGCTAATTTACATAAAAAACGATTAAGAATTGACGTCTGAATTGACGTCGAAATAAAAAAACTTTTAAAAATATTAAATCAAATTTCACACGAATCTCATTAATAACTTTTGAATTACTTAATCAAACTTCGCCAAATTCACAGGGCATTTGCGGTAATACCTGCCGATGGTGCCTGCAAATTTACATGGTAAACGGTTGAGAATTGATGTCTGAATTGACATCAAATGAATAACTTTTAGAAATACTCAAGCAAATTTCACATTAATCTCATTAATAACTTTTGAAGTTATTAATCAAACTTCGCCAAATTTACAGAGAAGTTGCCGTAATACAAGCCGATGATGCCTGCAAATTCACATGGGAAACGATTAAGAATTGACGTCTGAATTGACGTCGAAATAAAAAACTTTTAAAAATATTCAATCAAATTTCACACGAATCTCATTAATAACTTTTGAAGTACTTAATCAAACTTCGCCAAATTTACAGGGCATTTGCGGTAGTACCTGCCGATGGTGCCTGCAAAATTACGTGAAAATCGGTTGGGAATTGCTTGAGATTTCAGCGAAAAATGGGTAAAAATAATGACAAAAAAGCCCAGAGATGCAGGCACCATCGCCTGGTATTACGGCAACTTCGCTATTAATTTGGCGAAATTTGATTGAGTACTTTAAAAGTTAATAATTTAGACGTCAATTCAGACCAAGCTTGATTAAGTACTTTGAAAGTTATTAATGCGATTAGTGTGAAATTTGATTGAGTATTTAAAAAGTTATTCATTTAGACATCAATTCAGATTTCAATTCTCAACCGTTTAATTTTGGAGGCCCCATCGGCTGGTATTCAGGCAACTTCCCTGTAAATTTGGCGAAGTTTGATTAAGTAATTTGAAAGTTATTAATGAGATTAGTGTGAAATTTGATTGATTATTTCAAAAGTTATTCATTTAGACGTCAATTCAGACGTCAATTCTCAACCGATTACCATGTAATTTTGTAGGCACCATCGCCTGGTATTACTCGCTATTAATTTTGCGAAGTTTGATTGAGTACTTTAAAAGTTATTCATTTAGACGTCAATTCAGACGTCAATTCTGAACCGTTTTCCATGTAATTTTTGCAGGCACCATCGCCTGGTATTACGGCGACTTCGCTATTAATTTGACGAAGATTGATTAAGTACATTAAAAGTTTTTCATTCAGACGTCAATTCAGACGTCAATTCTCAACCGTTTTCCATGTAATTTTGCAGGCACCATCGACTGGTTTTACGGCAAGTTCCCTGTAAGTTTGACAAAGTTTGATTAAGTATTTTAAAGTTAATTATCAGATTAGTGTAAAATTTGATTTAGTATTTTTAAAAGTTATTCATTTAGACGTCAATTCAGACGTCAATTCTTAACCGTTTACCATGAAATTGTGCAGGCACAATCGACTGGTATTACGGCAAGTTCCCTGTAAGTTTGACAAAGTTTGATTGAGTACTTCAAAAGTTAATAATGAGATTAGTGTGAAATTTGATTCAGTATTTTTAAAAGTTATTCATTTAGACGTCAATTCAGACGTCAATTCTAAACCGTTTACCATGTCTTTTCGCAGGCACCATCGGCTAGCATCACGGCAAGTTCTCTGTAAATTTGACGAAGTTTGATTAAGTACTTTGAAAGTTATAAATGAGATTAGTGTGAAATTTGATTGAGTGTTTTTAAAAGTTATTAATTTAGACGTCAATTCAGACGTCAATTCTCAACAGTTTACCACGTAATTTTGCAGGCACCATCGTCTGGTATTAGGGCAACTTCCTTGTCAATTTGGCGAAGTTTGATTAAATACTTCAAAAGTTATTAATGAGATTAGTGTGAAATTTGATTGAGTATTTAAAAAGTTATTCATTTAGACATCAATTCAGATTTCAATTCTCAACCGTTTAATTTTGGAGGCCCCATCGGCTGGTATTAAGGCAACTTCCCTGTAAATTTGGCAAAGTTTGATTAATTACTGCAAAAGTTATTAATGAGATTCGTGTGAAATTTGATTGAGTACTTTAAAAGTTATTCATTTAGACGTCAATTCAGACGTCAATTGTGAACCGTTTTCCATGTAATTTTTGCAGGCACCATCGCCTGGTATTACGGCAACCTCGCTATTAATTTGACGAAGATTGATAGAGTACTTTAAAAGTTTTTCATTTAGACGTCAATTCAGAAGTCAATTCTCAAGCGTTTTCCATGTATTTTGCAGGCACCATCGACTGGTTTTACGGCAAGTTCCCTGTAAGTTTGACAAAGTTTGATTAAGTACTTTAAAGTTAATAATGAGATTAGTGTGAAACTTGATTCAGTATTTTTAAAAGTTATTCATTTAGAGGTCAATTCAGACGTCAATTCTAAACTGTTTACCATCTCTATTCGCAGGCACCATTGGCTAGCATCACGGCAAGTTCTCTGTAAATTTGACGAAGTTTGATTAAGTACTTTGAAAGTTATTAATGAGATTAGTGTGAAATTTGATAGATTATTTCAAAATTTATTCATTTAGACGTCAATTCAGACGTCAATTCTCAACCGTTTACCATATAATTTTGCAGGTACCATCGACTGGTTTTACGGCAAGTTCCCTGTAAGTTTGACAAAGTTTGATTAAGTATTTTAAAGTTAATAATGAGATTAGTGTGAAATTTGATTGAGTATTTTTAAAAGTTATTCATTTAGACGTCAATTCAGACGTCAATTCTTAACCGTTTACCATGAAATTGTGCAGGCACAATCGACTGGTATTACGGCAAGTTCCCTGTAAGTTTGACAAAGTTTGATTAAGTACTTCAAAAGTTAATAATGAGATTAGTGTGAAATTTGATTCAGTATTTTTAAAAGTTATTCATTTAGACGTCAACTCAGACGTCAATTCTAAACCGTTTACCATGTCTTTTCGCAGGCACCATCGGCTAGCATCACGGCAAGTTCTCTGTAAATTTGACGAAGTTTGATTAAGTACTTTGAAAGTTATAAATGCGATTAGTGTGAAATTTGATTGTGTGTTTTTAAAAGTTATTAATTTAGACGTCAATTCAGACGTCAGTTCTCAACAGTTTACCACGTAATTTTGCAGGCACCATCGTCTGGTATTAGGACAACTTCCCTGTCAATTTGGCGAAGTTTGATTAAATACTTCAAAAGTTATTAATGAGATTAGTGTGAAATTTGATTGAGTATTTAAAAAGTTATTCATTTAGACATCAATTCAGATTTCAATTCTCAACTGTTTAATTTTGGAGGCCCCATCGGCTGGTATTAAGGCAACTTCCCTGTAAATTTGGCAAAGTTTGATTAATTACTGCAAAAGTTATTAATGAGATTCGTGTGAAATTTGATTGAGTACTTTAAAAGTTATTCATTTAGACGTCAATTCAGACGTCAATTCTGAACCGTTTTCCATGTAATTTTTGCAGGCACCATCGCCTGGTATTACGGCAACTTCGCTATTAATTTGACGAAGATTGATAGAGTACTTTAAAAGTTTTTCATTTAGACGTCAATTCAGACGTCAATTCTCAACCGTTTTCCATGTAATTTTGCAGGCACCATCGACTGGTTTTACGGCAAGTTCCCTGTAAGTTTGACAAAGTTTGATTAAGTACTTTAAAGTTAATAATGAGATTAGTGTGAAACTTGATTCAGTATTTCTAAAAGTTATTCATTTAGAGGTCAATTCAGACGTCAATTCTAAACTGTTTACCATCTCTTTTCGCAGGCACCATTGGCTAGCATCACGGCAAGTTCTCTGTAAATTTGACGAAGTTTGATTAAGTACTTTGAAAGTTATTAATGAGATTAGTGTGAAATTTGATAGATTATTTCAAAAGTTATTCATTTAGACGTCAATTCAGACGTCAATTCTCAACCGTTTACCATGTAATTTTGCAGGTACCATCGGCTTGTATTAAGGCAACTTGCCTGTCAATTTGGCGAAGTTTGATTAAATACCTCGAAAGTAATTAATGAGATCAGTGTGAAATTTGATTGAGTATTTTTAAAAGTTTTTTATTTAGACGTCAATTCACACGTCAATTACAAACCGTTTTCCATGTTATTTTGCAGGCACCATCGACTGGTATTACGGCAAGTTCCCTGTAAGTTTGACAACGTTTGATTAATTACTTTAAAAGTTATTAATGAGATTGGTGTGAAATTTGATTAAGTATTTTTAAAAGTTATTCATTTAGACGTCAATTCAGACGTCAATTCTCAACCGTTTACCATGTAATTTTGCAGGCACCATCGACTGGTATTGCGGCAAGTTCCCTGTAAGTTTGACAAAGTTTGATTAAGTACTTCAAAAGTTAATAATGAGATTAGTGTGAAATTTGATTCAGTATTTTTAAAAGTTATTCATTTAGACGTCAATTCAGACGTCAATTCTAAACCGTTCACCATGTCTTTTCGCAGGCACCATCGGCTAGCATCACGGAAAGTTCTCTGTAAATTTGACGAAGTTCGAATAAGTACTTTGAAAGTTATTAATGAGATTAGTTTGAAATTTGATTGATTTATTCAAAAGCTATTCATTTAGACGTCAATTCAGACGTCAATTCTCAACCGTATACCATGTAATTTTGCAGGCGCCATCGGCTGGTATTAAAGCAACTTCCCTGTCAATTTGGCGAAGTTTGATTAAATACTGCAAAAGTTATTAATGAAATTAGTGTGAAATTTGATTGAGTGTTTTTAAAAGTTATTCATTTAGACGTCAATTCAAAATTCAATTCTCAACCGTTTGCCATGTAATTTTGCAGGCACCATCGCCTGGTATTAAGGCAACTTCCCTGTCAATTCTACGAAGTTTGATTAAATACCTCAAAAGTTTTTAATGAGATTAGTTCGAAATTTGATTGAGTATTTTTAAAAGTTATTCATTTAGACGTCAATTCAGACGTCAATTCTCAACCGTTTTTGATGTAGTTTTGCAGGCACCATCGGCTGGTATTACGGCAACTTTCGTGTAAATTTAGCGAAGTTTGATTAATTACTGCAAAAGTTATTAATGAGATTGGTGTGAAATTTGATCGAGTATTATTAAAAGTTATTCATTTAGACGTAAATTCAGACGTCAATTCTCAACCGTTTTTGATGTAGTTTAGCAGGCACCATCGGCTGGTATTACGGCAACTTCCCTGTAAATTTGGCGAAGTTTGATTTATTACTGCAAAAGTTATTAATGAGATTGGTTTGAAATTTGATTGAGTATTATTAAAAGTTATTCATTTAGACGTCAATTCAGACGTCAATTCTCAACCGTTTTCCATGTAGTTTTGCAGGCAACATTGGCTGTTATTCCGGCAACTTCCCTGTAAATTTGGCGAAGTTTGATTAATTACTGCAAAAGTTATTAATGAGATTGGTTTGAAATTTGATTGAGTATTATTAAAAGTTATTCATTTAGACGTCAATTCAGACGTCAATTCTCAACTGTTTTCCATGTAGTTTTGCAGGCACCATCGGCTGGTATAACGGCAACTTCCGTGTAAATTTGGCGACGATTGATGAATTATTGCAGAAGTTATTAATGAGCTTGGTGTGAAATTTGATTGACTATTATCAAAAGTCATTCATATAGACGTCAATTCAGACGTCAATTCTCAACCGTTTTCCATGTAGTTTTGCAGGCACCATCGGCTGGTATTACGGCAACTTCCCTGTAAATTTGGCGAAGTTTGATTTATTACTGCAAAAGTTATTAATGAGATTGGTTTGAAATTTGATTGAGTATTATTAAAAGTTATTCATTTAGACGTCAATTCAGACGTTAATTCTCAACCGTTTTCCATGTAGTTCTGCAGGCAACATTGGCTGTTATTACGGCAACTTCCCGGTAAATTTGGCGAAGTTTGATTAATTACTGCAAAAGTTATTAATGAGATTGGTGTGAAATTTGATCGAGTATTATTAAAAGTTATTCATTTAGACGTAAATTCAGACGTCAATTCTCAACTGTTTTCCATGTAGTTTTGCAGGCACCATCGGCTGGTATTACGGCAACTTCACTCTAAATTTGGCGAAGTTTGATTAATTACTGCAAAAGTTATTAATGAGATTGTTTTGAAATTTGATTGAGTATTAATAAAAGTTATTCATTTAGACGTCAATTCAGACGTCAATTCTCAACCGTTTTCGATGTAGTTTTGCAGGCACCATCGGCTGGTATTACGGCAACTTCCATGTAATTTTGGCGAAGTTTGAATGATTACTGCAAAAGTTATTAAAGAGATTGTTGTGAAATTTGATTGAGTATTATTAAAAGTTAATTATTTAGACGTCAATTCAGACGTCAATTCTCAACCGTTTTCCATGTAGTTTTGCAGGCACCATCGGCTGGTATTACGGCAACTTCCGTGTAAATTTGGCGAAGTTTGATTAATTATTGCAGAAGTTATTAATGAGCTTGCTGTGAAAATTGATTCACTATTATTAAAAGTTATTCATTTAGACGTCAATTCAGACGTCAATTCTCAACCGTTTTCCATGTAGTTTCGCAGGCAACATTGGCTGTTTTTACGGCAACTTCACTGTAAATTTGGCGAAGTTTGAATAATTACTGCAAAAGTTATTAATGAGATTGGTGTGAAATTTGATTGAGTATTATTAAAAATTATTTATCTAGACGTCAATTCAGACGTCAATTCTCAACCGTTTTCCATATAGTTTTGCAGGCGCTATCGGCTGGTATTACGGCAACTTCCGTGTAAATTTGGCAAAGTTTGATTAATTATTGCAGAAGTTATTAATGAGCTTGCTGTGAAATTTGATTCACTATTATTAAAAGTTATTCATTTAGACGTCAATTCAGACGTCAATTCTCAACCGTTTTCCATGTAGTTTCGCAGGCAACATTGGCTGTTTTTACGGCAACTTCACTGTAAATTTGGCGAAGTTTGAATAATTACTGCAAAAGTTATTAATGAGATTGGTGTGAAATTTGATTGAGTATTATTAAAAATTATTTATCTAGACGTCAATTCAGACGTCAATTCTCAACCGTTTTCCATATAGTTTTGCAGGCGCTATCGGCTGGTATTACGGCAACTTCCGTGTAAATTTGGCAAAGTTTGATTAATTATTGCAGAAGTTATTAATGAGCTTGCTGTGAAATTTGATTCACTATTATTAAAAGTTATTCATTTAGACGTCAATTCAGACGTCAATTCTCAACCGTTTTCCATGTAGTTTCGCAGGCAACATTGGCTGTTTTTACGGCAACTTCCCTGCAAATTTGGCGAAGATTGAATAATTACTGCAAAAGTTATTGATGAGATTGGTGTGAAATTTGATTGAGTATTATTAAAAGTTATTTATCTAGACGTCAATTCAGACGTCAATTCTCAACCGTTTTCCATATAGTTTTGCAGGCGCCATCGGCTGGTATTACGACAACTTCCGTGTAAATTTGGCAAAGTTTGATTAATTATTGCAGAAGTTATTAATGAGCTTGCTGTGAAATTTAATTCACTATTATTAAAAGTTATTCATTTAGACGTCAATTCAGACGTCAATTCTCAACCGTTTTCGATGTAGTTTTGCAGGCAAAATTAAGGCAACTTCCCTGTAAATTTGGCGAAGTTTGATTAATTACTGCAAAAGTTATTAATGAGATTGGTGTGAAATTTGATTGAGTATTATTAAAAGTTATTCATATAGACGTCAATTCAGACGTCAATTCTCAACCGTTTTCCATGTAGTTTTGCAGGCACCATCGGCTGGTATTACGGCAACTTCCGTGTAAATTTGGCGAAGTTTGATTAATTACTGCAAAAGTTATTAATGAGCTTGGTGTGAAATTTGATTGAGTATTATGACAATTTATTCATTTAGACGTCAATTCAAACGTCAATTCTCAACCGTTTTCCATGTAGTTTTGCAGGCAACATTGGCTGTTATTACGGTAACTTCCCTGTAAATTTGGCGAAGTTTGATTAATTACTGCAAAAGTTATTAATGAGATTGGTGTGAAATTTGATTGAGTATTATTAAAAGTTATTCATTTAGACGTCAATTCAGACGTTAATTCTCAACCGTTTTCCATGTAGTTCTGCAGGCAACATTGGCTGTTATTACGGCAACTTCCCGGTAAATTTGGCGAAGTTTGATTAATTACTGCAAAAGTTATTAATGAGATTGGTGTGTAATTTGATCGAGTATTATTAAAAGTTATTCATTTAGACGTAAATTCAGACGTCAATTCTCAACTGTTTTCCATGTAGTTTTGCAGGCACCATCGGCTGGTATTACGGCAACTTCACTCTAAATTTGGCGAAGTTTGATTAATTACTGCAAAAGTTATTAATGAGAGTGTTTTGAAATTTGATTGAGTATTAATAAAAGTTATTCATTTAGACGTCAATTCAGACGTCAATTCTCAACCGTTTTCGATGTAGTTTTGCAGGCACCATCGGCTGGTATTACGGCAACTTCCATGTAAATTTGGCGAAGTTTGAATAATTACTGCAAAAGTTATTAAAGAGCTTGGTGTGAAATTTGATTGAGTATTATTAAAAGTTATTCATTTAGACGTCAATTCAGACGTCAATTCTCAACCGTTTTCCATGTAGTTTTGTAGGCAACATCGGCTGTTATTACGGCAACTTCCCTGTCAATTTGGTGAAGTTTGGTCAATGTAAACTTGGCGAAGTTTGATTTATTACTGCAAAAATTATTAAAGAGATTGGTGTGAAATTTGATTGAGTATTATTAAAGGTTATTCATTTAGACGTCAACTCAGACGTCAATTCTCAACCGTTTTCCATGTAGTTTTGCAGGCACCATCGGCTGGTATTACGGCAACTTCCCTGTGAATTTGGCAAAGTTTGATTGATTATTGCAAAAGTTGTTTTAGAGATTGGTGTGAAATTTGATTGAGTATTATTAAAAGTTATTCATTTAGACGTCAATTCAGACGTCAATTCTGAACCGTTTTCCATGTAGTTTTGTAGGCAACATCGGCTGTTATTACGGCAACTTTCCTGTAAATTTGGCGAAGTTTGATTGATGTAAACTTTGCGAAGTTTGATTTATTACTGCAAAAATTATTAAAGAGATTGTTGTGAAATTTGATTGAGTATTATTAAAAGTTAATTATTTAGACGTCAATTCAGACGTCAATTCTCAACCGTTTTCCATATAGTTTTGCAGGCGCCATCGGCTGGTATTACGGCAACTTCCGTGTAAATTTGGCAAAGTTTGATTAATTATTGCAGAAGTTATTAATGAGCTTGCTGTGAAATTTGATTCACTATTATTAAAAGTTATTCATTTAGACGTCAATTCAGACGTCAATTCTCAACCGTTTTCCATGTAGTTTTGCAGGCAACATTATGGCAACTTCCCTGTAAATTTGGCGAAGTTTGATTAATTACTGCAAAAGTTATTAATGAGATTGGTGTGAAATTTGATTGAGTATTATTAAAAGTTATTTATCTAGACGTCAATTCAGACGTCAATTCTCAACCGTTTTCCATATAGTTTTGCAGGCGCCATCGGCTGGTATTACGGCAAATTCCGTGTAAATTTGGCAAAGTTTGATTAATTACTGCAAAAGTTATTAATGAGCTTGCTGTGAAATTTGATTCACTATTATTAAAAGTTATTCATTTAGACGTCAATTCAGACGTCAATTCTCAACCGTTTTCCATGTAGTTTTGCAGGCAACATTATGGCAACTTCCCTGTAAATTTGGCGAAGTTTGATTAACTACTGCAAAAGTTATTAATGAGATTGGTGTGAAATTTGATTGAGTATTATTAAAAGTTATTCATATAGACGTCAATTCAGACGTCGATTCACAACCGTTTTCCATGTAGTTTTGCAGGCGCCATCGGCTGGTATTACGGCAAATTCCGTGTAAATTTGGCAAAGTTTGATTAATTACTGCAAAAGTTATTAATGAGATTGGTGTGAAATTTGATTGAGTATTATTAAAAGTTATTCATTTAAACGTCAATTCAGACGTCACTTCTCAACTGTTTTCCATGTAATTTTGCAGACACCATCGGCTGGTATTACGGTAACTTCTCTGTAAATTTGGCAAAGTTTGATTAATTACTGCAAAAGTTATTAATGAGATTGGTTTGAAATTTGATTGAGTATTTTTAAAATTTTTTCATTTAGACGTCAATTCAGACGTCATTTCTCAACCGTTTTCGATGTAGTTTTGCAGGCACCATCGGCTGTTATTACGGCAGCTTCCATGTAAATTTGGCGAAGTTTGATAAATTACTGCATAAGTTATTAATTAGATTGGTGTGAAATTTGATTGAGTATTATTAAAAGTTATTCATTTAGACGTCAATTCAAACGTCAATTCAAAACCGTTTTCCATGTAGTTTTGCAGGAAACATTGGCTGTTATTACGGTAACTTCCCTGTAAATTTGGCGAAGTTTGATTAATTACTGCAAAAGTTATTAATGAGATTGGTGTGAAATTTGATTGAGTATTATTAAAAGTTATTCATTTAGACGTCAATTCAGACGTTAATTCTCAACCGTTTTCCATGTAGTTCTGCAGGCAACATTGGCTGTTATTACGGCAACTTCCCGGTAAATTTGGCGAAGTTTGATTAATTACTGCAAAAGTTATTAATGAGATTGGTGTGAAATTTGATCGAGTATTATTAAAAGTTATTCATTTAGGCGTAAATTCAGACGTCAATTCTCAACTGTTTTCCATGTAGTTTTGCAGGCACCATCGGCTGGTATTACGGCAACTTCACTCTAAATTTGGCGAAGTTTGATTAATTACTGCAAAAGTTATTAATGAGAGTGTTTTGAAATTTGATTGAGTATTATTAAAAGTTATTCATTTAGACGTCAATTCAGACGTCAATTCTCAACCGTTTTCGATGTAGTTTTGCAGGCACCATCGGCTGGAATTACGGCAACTTCCATGTAAATTTGGCGAAGTTTGAATAATTACTGCAAAAGTTATTAAAGAGCTTGGTGTGAAATTTGATTGAGTATTATTAAAAGTTATTCATTTAGACGTCAATTCAGACGTCAATTCTCAACCGTTTTCCATGTAGTTTTGTAGGCAACATCGGCTGTTATTACGGCAACTTCCCTGTCAATTTGGTGAAGTTTGGTCAATGTAAACTTGGCGAAGTTTGATTTATTACTGCAAAAAATATTAAAGAGATTGGTGTGAAATTTGATTGAGTATTATTAAAGGTTATTCATTTAGACGTCAACTCAGACGTCAATTCTCAACCGTTTTCCATGTAGTTCTGCAGGCAAACATTGGCTGTTTTTACGGCAACTTCCCTGTAAATTTGGCGAAGTTTGAATAATTACTGCAAAAGTTATTAATGAGATTGGTGTGAAATTTGATTGAGTATTATTAAAAGTTATTTATCTAGACGTCAATTAAGACGTCAATTCTCAACCGTTTTCCATATAGTTTTGCAGGCGCCATCGGCTGGTATTACGGCAACTTCCGTGTAAATTTGGGAAAGTTTGATTAATTATTGCAGAAGTTATTAATGAGCTTGCTGTGAAATTTGATTGAGTATTATTAAAAGTTATTCATTTAGACGTCAATTCAGACGTCAATTCTCAACCGTTTTCCATGTAGTTTTGTAGGCAACATCGGCTGTTATTACGGCAACTTCCCTGTCATTTTGGTGAAGTTTGGTCGATGTAAACTTGGCGAAGTTTGATTTATTACTGAAAAAATTATTAAAGAGATTGGTGTGAAATTTGATTGAGTATTATTAAAGGTTATTCATTTAGACGTCAACTCAGACGTCAATTCTCAACCGTTTTCCATGTAGTTCTGCAGGCAACATTGGCTGTTATTACGGCAACTTCCCGGTAAATTTGGCGAAGTTTGATTAATTACTGCAAAAGTTATTAATGAGATTGGTGTGAAATTTGATCGAGTATTATTAAAAGTTATTCATTTAGACGTAAATTCAGACGTCAATTCTCAACTGTTTTCCATGTAGTTTTGCAGGCACCATCGGCTGGTATTACGGCAACTTCACTCTAAATTTGGCGAAGTTTGATTAATTACTGCAAAAGTTATTAATGAGAGTGTTTTGAAATTTGATTGAGTATTTTTAAAAGTTTTTCATTTAGACGTCAATTCAGACGTCATTTCTCAACCGTTTTCCATGTAGTTTTGCAGGCAACATTGGCTGTTATTACGGCAACTTCCGTGTAAATTTGGCGAAGTTTGATTAATTACTGCAAAAGTTATTAATGAGATTGGTTTGAAATTTGATTGAGTATTATTAAAAGTTATTCATTTAGACGTCAATTCAGACGTCCATTCTCAACCGTTTTCCATATACTTATGCAGGCACCATCGGCTGTTATTACGGCAACTTCCGTGTAAATTTGGCGGAGTTTGATTAATTATTGCAGAAGTTATTAATGAGCTTGCTGTGAAAATTGATTCACTATTATTAAAAGTTATTCATTTAGACGTCAATTCAAACGTCAATTCTCAACCGTTTTCCATGTAGTTTTGCAGGCAACATTGGCTGTTTCTACGGCAACTTCCCTGTAAATTTGGCGAAGTTTGATTAATTACTGCAAAAGTTATTAATGAGATTAGTGCGAAATTTGATTGAGTATTTTTAAAAGTTATTCAGTTAGACGTCAATTCAGACGTCAATTCTCAACCGTTTTTGATGTAGTTTTGCAGGCAACATTGGCTATTATTACGGCAACTTCCCTGTAAATTTGGCGAAGTTTGATTAATTACTGCAAAAGTTATTAATGAGATTGGTGTGAAATTTGATCGAGTATTATTAAAAGTTATTCATTTAGACGTCAATTCAGACGTTAATTCTCAACCGTTTTCGATGTAGTTTTGCAGGCACCATCGGCTGGTATTACGACAACTTCCATGTAAATTTGGCGAAGTTTGAATAATTACTGCAAAAGTTATTAAAGAGCTTGGTGTGAAATTTGATTGAGTATTATTAAAAGTTATTCATTTAGACGTCAATTCAGACGTCAATTCTCAACCGTTTTCCATGTAGTTTTGTAGGCAACATCGGCTGTTATTACGGCAACTTCCCTGTCAATTTGGTGAAGTTTGGTCAATGTAAACTTGGCGAAGTTTGATTTATTACTGAAAAAATTATTAAAGAGATTGGTGTGAAATTTGATTGAGTATTATTAAAGGTTATTCATTTAGACGTCAACTCAGACGTCAATTCTCAACCGTTTTCCATGTAGTTTTGCAGGCACCATCGGCTGTTATTACGGCAGCTTCCCTGTAAATTTGGCGAAGTTTGATAAATTACTGCATAAGTTATTAATTAGATTGGTGTGAAATTTGATTGAGTATTATTAAAAGTTATTCATTTAGACGTCAATTCAGACGTCAATTCTCAACCGTTTTCCATGTAGTTTTGCAGGCAACATTGGCTGTTATTACGGCAACTTCCGTGTAAATTTGGCGAAGTTTGATTAATTACTGCAAAAGTTATTAATGAGATTGGTTTGAAATTTGATTGAGTATTATTAAAAGTTATTCATTTAGACGTCAATTCTGACGTCCATTCTCAACCGTTTTCCATGTACTTATGCAGGCACCATCGGCTGTTATTACGGCTACTTCCGTGTAAATTTGGCGGAGTTTGATTAATTATTGCAGAAGTTATTAATGAGCTTGCTGTGAAAATTGATTCACTATTATTAAAAGTTATTCATTTAGACGTCAATTCAGACGTCAATTCTCAACCGTTTTCAATGTAGTTTTGCAGGCAACATTAGCTGTTATTACGGCAACTTCCCTGTAAATTTGGCGAAGTTTGATTAATTACTGCAAAAGTTATTAATGAGATTAGTGCGAAATTTGATCGAGTATTTTTAAAAGTTATTCATTTAGACGTCAATTCAGACGTCAATTCTCAACCGTTTCCAATGTAGTTTTGCAGGCAACATTGGCTGCTATTACGACAACTTCCCTGTAAATTTGGCGAAGTTTGATTAATTACTGCAAAAGTTATTAATGAGATTGGTGTGAAATTTGATTGAGTATTATTAAAGGTTATTCATTTAGACGTCAACTCAGACGTCAATTCTCAACCGTTTTCCATGTAGTTTTGTAGGCAACATCGGCTGTTATTACGGCAACTTCCCTGTCAATTTGGTGAAGTTTGGTCAATGTAAACTTGGCGAAGTTTGATTTATTACTGAAAAAATTATTAAAGAGATTGGTGTGAAATTTGATTGAGTATTATTAAAGGTTATTCATTTAGACGTCAACTCAGACGTCAATTCTCAACCGTTTTCCATGTAGTTTTGCAGGCACCATCGGCTGGTATTACGGCAACTTCCCTGTGAATTTGGCGAAGTTTGATTGATTATTGCAAAAGTTGTTTTAGAGATTGGTGTGAAATTTGATTGAGTATTATTAAAAGTTATTCATTTAGACGTCAATTCAGACGTCAATTCTGAACCGTTTTCCATGTAGTTTTGTAGGCAACATCGGCTGTTATTACGGCAACTTTCCTGTAAATTTGGCGAAGTTTGATTGATGTGAACTTTGCGAAGTTTGATTTATTACTGCAAAAATTATTAAAGAGATTGTTGTGAAATTTGATTGAGTATTATTAAAAGTTAATTATTTAGACGTCAATTCAGACGTCAATTCTCAACCGTTTTCCATGTAGTTTTGCAGGCACCATCGGCTGGTATTACGGCAACTTCCGTGTAAATTTGGCGAAGTTTGATTAATTATTGCAGAAGTTATTAATGAGCTTGCTGTGAAAATTGATTCACTATTATTAAAAGTTATTCATTTAGACGTCAATTCAGACGTCAATTCTCAACCGTTTTCCATGTAGTTTTGCAGGCAACATTATGGCAACTTCCCTGTAAATTTGGCGAAGTTTGATTAATTACTGCAAAAGTTATTAATGAGATTGGTGTGAAATTTGATTGAGTATTATTAAAAGTTATTCATATAGACGTCAATTCAGACGTCAATTCTCAACCGTTTTCCATGTAGTTTTGCAGGCACCATCGGCTGGTATTACGGCAACTTCCGTGTAAATTTGGCGAAGTTTGATTAATTACTGCAAAAGTTATTAATGAGCTTGGTGTGAAATTTGATTGAGTATTATGAAAAGTTATTCATTTAGACGTCAATTCAAACGTCAATTCTCAACCGTTTTCCATGTAGTTTTGCAGGCAACATTGGCTGTTATTACGGTAACTTCCCTGTAAATTTGGCGAAGTTTGATTAATTACTGCAAAAGTTATTACTGAGATTGGTGTGAAATTTGATTGAGTATTATTAAAAGTTATTCATTTAAACGTCAATTCAGACGTCACTTCTCAACTGTTTTCCATGTAATTTTGCAGACACCATCGGCTGTTATTACGGTAACTTCTCTGTAAATTTGGCAAAGTTTGATTAATTACTGCAAAAGTTATTAATGAGATTGGTTTGAAATTTGATTGAGTATTTTTAAAAGTTTTTCATTTAGACGTCAATTCAGACGTCATTTCTCAACCGTTTTCGATGTAGTTTTGCAGGCACCATCGGCTGTTATTACGGCAACTTCCGTGTAAATTTGGGAAAGTTTGATTAATTATTGCAGAAGTTATTAATGAGCTTGCTGTGAAATTTGATTCACTATTATTAAAAGTTATTCATTTAGACGTCAATTCAGACGTCAATTCTCAACCGTTTTCCATGTAGTTTCGCAGGCAACATTGGCTGTTTTTACGGCAACTTCCCTGTAAATTTGGCGAAGTTTGAATAATTACTGGAAAAGTTATTAATGAGATTGGTGTGAAATTTGATTGAGTATTATTAAAAGTTATTTATCTAGACGTCAATTCAGACGTCAATTCTCAACCGTTTTCCATATAGTTTTGCAGGCGCCATCGGCTGGTATTACGGCAACTTCCGTGTAAATTTGGCAAAGTTTGATTAATTATTGCAGAAGTTATTAATGAGCTTGCTGTGAAATTTGATTCACTATTATTAAAAGTTATTCATTTAGACGTCAATTCAGACGTCAATTCTCAACCGTTTTCCATGTAGTTTTGCAGGCAACATTATGGCAACTTCCCTGTAAATTTGGCGAAGTTTGATTAATTACTGCAAAAGTTATTAATGAGATTGGTGTGAAATTTGATTGAGTATTATTAAAAGTTATTCATATAGACGTCAATTCAGACGTCAATTCTCAACCGTTTTCCATGTAGTTTTGCAGGCACCATCGGCTGGTATTACGGCAACTTCCGTGTAAATTTGGCGAAGTTTGATTAATTACTGCAAAAGTTATTAATGAGCTTGGTGTGAAATTTAATTGAGTATTATGAAAAGTTATTCATTTAGACGTCAATTCAAACGTCAATTCTCAACCGTTTTCCATGTAGTTTTGCAGGCAACATTGGCTGTTATTACGGTAACTTCCCTGTAAATTTGGCGAAGTTTGATTAATTACTGCAAAAGTTATTACTGAGATTGGTGTGAAATTTGATTGAGTATTATTAAAAGTTATTCATTTAAACGTCAATTCAGACGTCACTTCTCAACTGTTTTCCATGTAATTTTGCAGACACCATCGGCTGTTATTACGGTAACTTCTCTGTAAATTTGGCAAAGTTTGATTAATTACTGCAAAAGTTATTAATGAGATTGGTTTGAAATTTGATTGAGTATTTTTAAAAGTTTTTCATTTAGACGTCAATTCAGACGTCATTTCTCAACCGTTTTCGATGTAGTTTTGCAGGCACCATCGGCTGTTATTACGGCAGCTTCCCTGTAAATTTGGCGAAGTTTGATAAATTACTGCATAAGTTATTAATTAGATTGGTGTGAAATTTGATTGAGTATTATTAAAAGTTATTCATTTAGACGTCAATTCAGACGTCAATTCTCAACCGTTTTCCATGTAGTTTTGCAGGCAACATTGGCTGTTATTACGGCAACTTCCGTGTAAATTTGGCGAAGTTTGATTAATTACTGCAAAAGTTATTAATGAGATTGGTTTGAAATTTGATTGAGTATTATTAAAAGTTATTCATTTAGACGTCAATTCTGACGTCCATTCTCAACCGTTTTCCATGTACTTATGCAGGCACCATCGGCTGTTATTACGGCTACTTCCGTGTAAATTTGGCGGAGTTTGATTAATTATTGCAGAAGTTATTAATGAGCTTGCTGTGAAAATTGATTCACTATTATTAAAAGTTATTCATTTAGACGTCAATTCAGACGTCAATTCTCAACCGTTTTCAATGTAGTTTTGCAGGCAACATTAGCTGTTATTACGGCAACTTCCCTGTAAATTTGGCGAAGTTTGATTAATTACTGCAAAAGTTATTAATGAGATTAGTGCGAAATTTGATCGAGTATTTTTAAAAGTTATTCATTTAGACGTCAATTCAGACGTCAATTCTCAACCGTTTCCAATGTAGTTTTGCAGGCAACATTGGCTGCTATTACGACAACTTCCCTGTAAATTTGGCAAAGTTTGATTAATTACTGCAAAAGTTATTAATGAGATTGGTGTGAAATTTGATTGAGTATTATTAAAGGTTATTCATTTAGACGTCAACTCAGACGTCAATTCTCAACCGTTTTCCATGTAGTTTTGCAGGCACCATCGGCTGGTATTACGGCAACTTCCCTGTGAATTTGGCGAAGTTTGATTGATTATTGCAAAAGTTGTTTTAGAGATTGGTGTGAAATTTGATTGAGTATTATTAAAAGTTATTCATTTAGACGTCAATTCAGACGTCAATTCTGAACCGTTTTCCATGTAGTTTTGTAGGCAACATCGGTTGTTATTACGGCAACTTTCCTGTAAATTTGGCGAAGTTTGATTGATGTAAACTTTGCGAAGTTTAATTTATTACTGCAAAAATTATTAAAGAGATTGTTGTGAAATTTGATTGAGTATTATTAAAAGTTAATTATTTAGACGTCAATTCAGACGTCAATTCTCAACCGTTTTCCATGTAGTTTTGCAGGCACCATCGGCTGGTATTACGGCAACTTCCGTGTAAATTTGGCGAAGTTTGATTAATTATTGCAAAAGTTATTAATGAGCTTGCTGTGAAAATTGATTCACTATTATTAAAAGTTATTCATTTAGACGTCAATTCAGACGTCAATTCTCAACCGTTTTCCATGTAGTTTCGCAGGCAAACATTGGCTGTTTTTACGGCAACTTCCCTGTAAATTTGGCGAAGTTTGAATAATTACTGCAAAAGTTATTAATGAGATTGGTGTGAAATTTCATTGAGTATTATTAAAAGTTATTTATCTAGACGTCAATTAAGACGTCAATTCTCAACCGTTTTCCATATAGTTTTGCAGGCGCCATCGGCTGGTATTACGGCAACTTCCGTGTAAATTTGGGAAAGTTTGATTAATTATTGCAGAAGTTATTAATGAGCTTGCTGTGAAATTTGATTCACTATTATTAAAAGTTATTCATTTAGACGTCAATTGAGACGTCAATTCTCAACCGTTTTCCATGTAGTTTCGCAGGCAACATTGGCTGTTTTTACGGCAACTTCCCTGTAAATTTGGCGAAGTTTGAATAATTACTGGAAAAGTTATTAATGAGATTGGTGTGAAATTTGATTGAGTATTATTAAAAGTTATTTATCTAGACGTCAATTCAGACGTCAATTCTCAACCGTTTTCCATATAGTTTTGCAGGCGCCATCGGCTGGTATTACGGCAACTTCCGTGTAAATTTGGCAAAGTTTGATTAATTATTGCAGAAGTTATTAATGAGCTTGCTGTGAAATTTGATTCACTATTATTAAAAGTTATTCATTTAGACGTCAATTCAGACGTCAATTCTCAACCGTTTTCCGTGTAGTTTTGCAGGCAGCATTATGGCAACTTCCCTGTAAATTTGGCGAAGTTTGATTAATTACTGCAAAAGTTATTAATGAGATTGGTGTGAAATTTGATTGAGTATTATTAAAAGTTATTCATATAGACGTCAATTCAGACGTCAATTCTCAACCGTTTTCCATGTAGTTTTGCAGGCACCATCGGCTGGTATTACGGCAACTTCCGTGTAAATTTGGCGAAGTTTGATTAATTACTGCAAAAGTTATTAATGAGCTTGGTGTGAAATTTGATTGAGTATTATGAAAAGTTATTCATTTAGACGTCAATTCAAACGTCAATTCTCAACCGTTTTCCATGTAGTTTTGCAGGCAACATTGGCTGTTATTACGGTAACTTCCCTGTAAATTTGGCGAAGTTTGATTAATTACTGCAAAAGTTATTACTGAGATTGGTGTGAAATTTGATTGAGTATTATTAAAAGTTATTCATTTAAACGTCAATTCAGACGTCACTTCTCAACTGTTTTCCATGTAATTTTGCAGACACCATCGGCTGTTATTACGGTAACTTCTCTGTAAATTTGGCAAAGTTTGATTAATTACTGCAAAAGTTATTAATGAGATTGGTTTGAAATTTGATTGAGTATTATTAAAAGTTATTCATTTAGACGTCAATTCAGACGTCCATTCTCAACCGTTTTCCATGTACTTATGCAGGCACCATCGGCTGTTATTACGGCAACTTCCGTGTAAATTTGGCGGAGTTTGATTAATTATTGCAGAAGTTATTAATGAGCTTGCTGTGAAAATTGATTCACTATTATTAAAAGTTATTCATTTAGACGTCAATTCAGACGTCAATTCTCAACCGTTTTCCATGTAGTTTTGCAGGCAACATTGGCTGTTATTACGGCAACTTCCGTGTAAATTTGGCGAAGTTTGATTAATTACTGCAAAAGTTATTAATGAGATTGGTTTGAAATTTGATTGAGTATTATTAAAAGTTATTCATTTAGACGTCAATTCAGACGTCCATTCTCAACCGTTTTCCATGTACTTATGCAGGCACCATCGGCTGTTATTACGGCAACTTCCGTGTAAATTTGGCGGAGTTTGATTAATTATTGCAGAAGTTATTAATGAGCTTGCTGTGAAAATTGATTCACTATTATTAAAAGTTATTCATTTAGACGTCAATTCAGACGTCAATTCTCAACCGTTTTCAATGTAGTTTTGCAGGCAACATTAGCTGTTATTACGGCAACTTCCCTGTAAATTTGGCGAAGTTTGATTAATTACTGCAAAAGTTATTAATGAGATTAGTGCGAAATTTGATCGAGTATTTTTAAAAGTTATTCATTTAGACGTCAATTCAGACGTCAATTCTCAACCGTTTTCAATGTAGTTTTGCAGGCAACATTGGCTGCTATTACGACAACTTCCCTGTAAATTTGGCGAAGTTTGATTAATTACTGCAAAAGTTATTAATGAGATTGGTGTGAAATTTGATCGAGTATTATTAAAAGTTATTCATCTAGACGTAAATTCAGACGTCAATTCTCAACTGTTTTCCATGTAGTTTTGCAGGCACCATCGGCTGGTATTACGGCAATTTCACTCTAAATTTGGCGAAGTTTGATTAATTACTGCAAAAGTTATTAATGAGATTGGTGTGAAATTTGATTGAGTATTATTAAAAGTTATTTATCTAGACGTCAATTCAGACGTCAATTCTCAACCGTTTTCCATATAGTTTTGCAGGCGCCATCGGCTGGTATTACGGCAACTTCCGTGTAAATTTGGCAAAGTTCGATTAATTATTGCAGAAGTTATTAATGAGCTTGCTCTGAAATTTGATTCACTATTATTAAAAGTTATTGATTTAGACGTCAATTCAGACGTCAATTCTCAACCGTTTTCCATGTAGTATCGCAGGCAACATTGGCTGTTTTTACGGCAACTTCCCTGTCAATTTGGCGAAGTTTGAATAATTACTGCAAAAGTTATTAATGAGATTGGTGTGAAATTTGATTGAGTATTATTAAAAGTTATTTATCTAGACGTCAATTCAGACGTCAATTCTCAACCGTTTTCCATATAGTTTTGCAGGCGCCATCGGCTGGTATTACGGCAACTTCCGTGTAAATTTGGCAAAGTTTGATTAATTATTGCAGAAGTTATTAATGAGCTTGCTGTGAAATTTGATTCACTATTATTAAAAGTTATTCATTTAGACGTCAATTCAGACGTCAATTCTCAACCGTTTTCCATGTAGTTTTGCAGGCAACATTATGGCAACTTCCCTGTAAATTTGGCGAAGTTTGATTAATTACTGCAAAAGTTATTAATGAGATTGGTGTGAAATTTGATTAAGTATTATTAAAAGTTATTCATTTGAACGTCAATTCAGACGTCACTTCTCAACTGTTTTCCATGTAATTTTGCAGACACCATCGGCTGGTATTACGGTAACTTCTCTGTAAATTTGGCAAAGTTTGATTAATTACTGCAAAAGTTATTAATGAGATTGGTTTGAAATTTGATTGAGTATTTTTAAAAGTTTTTCATTTAGACGTCAATTCAGACGTCATTTCTCAACCGTTTTCGATGTAGTTTTGCAGGCACCATCGGCTGTTATTACGGCAGCTTCCCTGTAAATTTGGCGAAGTTTGATAAATTACTGCATAAGTTATTAATTAGATTGGTGTGAAATTTGATTGAGTATTATTAAAAGTTATTCATTTAGACGTCAATTCAGACGTCAATTCTCAACCGTTTTCCATGTACTTTTGCAGGCACCATCGGCTGGTATTACGGCAACTTCCGTGTAAATTTGGCGGAGTTTGATTAATTATTGCAGAAGTTATTAATGAGCTTGCTGTGCAAATTGATTCACTATTATTAAAAGTTATTCATTTAGACGTCAATTCAGACGTCAATTCTCAACCGTTTTCCATGTAGTTTTGGAGGCAACATTGGCTGTTTTTACGGCAACTTCCCTGTAAATTTGGCGAAGTTTGATTAATTACTGCAAAAGTTATTAATGCGATTAGTGCAAAATTTGATTGAGTATTTTTAAAAGTTATTCATTTAGACGTCAATTCAGACGTCAATTCTCAACCGTTTTTGATGTAGTTTTGCAGGCAACATTGGCTGTTATTACGGCAACTTCCCTCTAAATTTGGCGAAGTTTGATTAATTACTGCAAAATTTATTAATGAGATTGGTGTGAAATTTGATCGAGTATTATTAAAAGTTATTCATTTAGACGTAAATTCATACGTCAATTCTCAACTGTTTTCCATGTAGTTTTGTAGGCAACATCGGCTGTTATTACGGCAACTTCCCTGTAAATTTGGCGAAGTTTGATTAATGTAAACTTTGCGAAGTTTGATTTATTACTGCAAAAATTATTAAAGAGATTGGTGTGAAATTTGATTGAGTATTATTAAAAGTTATTCATTTAGACGTCAATTTAGACGTCAATTCACAACTGTTTTCCATGTAGTTTTGCAGGCACCATCGGCTGATACTACGGCAACTTCCCTGTAAATTTGGGAAAGTTTGAATAATTACTGCAAAAGTTATTAAAGAGATTGGTGTGAAATTTGATTTAGTATTAATAAATGTTATTCATTTAGACGTCAATTTAGACGTCAATTCACAACTGTTTTCCATGTAGTTTCGCAGGCACCATCGGCTGGTATTACGGCAACTTCCATGTAAATTTGGCGAAGTTTGAATAATTACTGCAAAAGTTATTAAAGAGCTTGGTGTGAAATTTGATTGAGTATTATTAAAAGTTATTCATTTAGACGTCAATTCAGACGTCAATTCTCAACCGTTTTCCATGTAGTTTTGCAGGCAACATTGGCTGTTATTACGGCAACTTCCGTGTAAATTTGGCGAAGTTTGATTAATTACTGCAAAAGTTATTAATGAGATTGGTTTGAAATTTGATTGAGTATTATTAAAAGTTATTCATTTAGACGTCAATTCAGACGTCCATTCTCAACCGTTTTCCATGTACTTTTGCAGGCACCATCGGCTGTTATTACGGCAACTTCCGTGTAAATTTGGCGGAGTTTGATTAATTATTGCAGAAGTTATTAATGAGCTTGCTGTGAAAATTGATTCACTATTATTAAAAGTTATTCATTTAGACGTCAATTCAGACGTCAATTCTCAACCGTTTTCCATGTAGTTTTGCAGGCAACATTGGCTGTTATTACGGCAACTTCCGTGTAAATTTGGCGAAGTTTGATTAATTACTGCAAAAGTTATTAATGAGATTAGTGCGAAATTTGATTGAGTATTTTTAAAAGTTATTCATTTAGACGTCAATTCAGACGTCCATTCTCAACCGTTTTCCATGTACTTTTGCAGGCACCATCGGCTGGTATTACGGCAACTTCCGTGTAAATTTGGCGGAGTTTGATTTATTATTGCAGAAGTTATTAATGTGCTTGCTGTGAAAATTGATTCACTATTATTAAAAGTTATTCATTTAGACGTCAATTCAGACGTCAATTCTGAACCGTTTTCCATATAGTTTTGTAGGCAACATCGGCTGTTATTACGGCAACTTCCCTGTAAATTTGGCGAGGTTTGATTAATGTAAACTTTGCGAAGTTTGATTTATTACTGCAAAAATTATTAAAGAGATTGTTATGAAATTTGATTGAGTATTATTAAAAGTTAATTATTTAAACGTCAATTCAGACGTCACTTCTCAAATGTTTTCTACGTAATTTTGCAGACACCATCGGCTGGTATTACGGCAACTTCCCTGTAAATTTGGCGAAGTTTGATTAATTACTGCAAAAGTTATTAATGAGATTGGTGTGAAATTTGATTGAGTATTATTAAAAGTTATTCATATAGACGTCAATTCAGACGTCAATTCTCAACCGTTTTCCATGTAGTTTCGCAGGCAACATTGGCTGTTTTTACGGCAACTTCCCTGTAAATTTGGCGAAGTTTGAATAATTACTGCAAAAGTTATTAATGAGATTGGTGTGAAATTTGATTGAGTATTATTAAAAGTTATTCATCTAAACGGTAATTCAGACGTCAATTCTCAACCGTTTTCCATATAGTTTTGCAGGCGCCATCGGCTGGTACTACGGCAACTTCCGTGCAAATTTGGCAAAGTTTGATTAATTATTGCAGAAGTTATTAATGAGCTTGCTGTGAAATTTGATTCACTATTATTAAAAGTTATTCATTTAGACGTCAATTCAGACGTCAATTCTCAACCGTTTTCCATGTAGTTTTGCAGGCAACATTGACTGTTATTATGGCAACTTCCCTGTAAATTTGGCGAAGTTTGATTAATTACTGCAAAAGTTATTAATGAGATTGGTGTGAAATTTGATTGAGTATTATTAAAAGTTATTCATATAGACGTCAATTCAGA